>VZQC01003206.1:3083810-3564245 GCA_009823505.1 Rhizomys pruinosus
CATACAATTTCAGCCACCTCATATTTGACAAGGGGGCCAAGAAGACACAATGGAGGAAAGACAGCATCTTCAGCAAGTGATGTTGGCAAAACTGGATCACCACTTGTAGAAGAATGAAATTAAACCCCTACTTCTCACTCTGTACAAAAGTCAACTCCAGATGGATTAAAGGCCTCAACTCAAAACCCCAAACTCTGAAGGCGATAGAAGAAAAAGTTGGCAGCAGACTACAAGACATAGGCATAGGAAAAGACTTCCTAAATCAGACAGCAGCTGTGCAAGAATTAAGGTCGACAACTGACAAATGGGACCTCATTAAACTCAAAAGCTTCTGTACATCAAAAGAAACAATCAAGGAAGTGAAGAGAAATCCCACAGAGTGGGAGGAAACATTCACTGCAGATACATCTGACAAAGCACTGATTTCCAGAAAATATAAACTACTCAAAAAACAAAGAAGAAAGAAAACAAATGACCCATTCAATAGATGGAGCAAAGAGCTGAACAGAGACTTCACAAGTGAGGAATTAGAGATGGCTAAGAAACATCTTAAGAAGTGTTCAACATCACTAATAATTAAGGAAATGCAAATTAAAACTACTTTAAGATATCATCTTATGGGCTGGAGAGATAGCCTAGTGGTTAAGAGCACCGACTGCTCTTGCAGAGGACCTGGGTTCAATCCCCAGCACCCACATGGTGGCTAAGAACCATCTTTAACTCCAGTTCCAGGGGAATCCGAGACCCTCTTCTGACCTCCGCGGCATTGCACGACACGGGTGCACAAACCTACATGCAGACAGTACTTTCATAAACATACAAAAATAAATAAAATTTTTTAAAAACGTTTAAAAAGACTTATAAAAAATATATCATCTTACTCCAATAAGACTAGCTAGAAACAAGAAAACAAATCATACTTAGTGCTGGAGAGGTTATGGGGAAAGGGGAACACTCATCCACTGCTGGTGGGAATGTAAACTCATACAGAGACTATGGAAAGCAGTGTGGAGAGCCCTTGGAATGAACTTGCCATCTGACCCAGCCATACCTGGGCATGTACCCACAAGACTCATCTTGCCACAGAGATACATGCACAGCCATGATTATTGCAGCTCTGTTCACAATAGCAAGGAGCTGGAACCAACCCAAGTGCCCCTCAACTGACGAGTGGATAGAGAAAATGTGATACATGTACACAATGGAGTTCTATGCAGCAGTAAAGAAAGATGACATCATGAGCTTTGCAGGTAAATGGCTGGAGCTAGAAGATATCATGCTGAGTGAAGTAACACAGTCCCAGAAAAACAAACAATGAATGGAATTGTATGTCAAACTGAGCAATGTCAATGTGATCTGAAAACAACTGTGCTCTTATATTGTGAATCCCTTAAAATATAATAAACAAAAAAATTTTTTTTTAAGAACTAAACAAGGAAAAGCTACACAGAACCACTCTATAGAAATCCCATTGCAAGAATGAGCTAAAAGAGTATCAGGAACTACTGTACTTGATGAGAACATAAAATGAGAAATGAGAACAAAGTACAAATCAAGGGGCCGGAGACATGGTCCAGTGGCCAAGAGCACATTGGCTGCTCTTAAACAGTGACTGAGATTCAGCTTCCATCACCCACATCAACTGACTCACAATTGCCTATAACTTCAGCTCTAGGGGGTCCAGTGCCCTCTTCTGGGTTCCTTGGGACACACATACACACGAATGCGCACATAATTAAAAGTAAAATTTAAGCCAGGCATGGTGGTATTGGACATGGTGCACATGCCTTTAATACCAGCACTAGGGAAGCAGAGGCAGGTGGATCTCTGTGAGTTCAAAGCCAGCCTGGTCTACATAGCAAGTTCCAGGCTAACTGGGGCTAAAAGGACACCCTGTCTCAAAAAGACAAAAATAAAATAAAATTTAAAAATATTTTTTAAAAAAGAAAATGAAAAAGTGCATCAATAAATAGCCATATATGATACAAATAGAACCATATAATTAGTTGTAAATTTAGTTGTAAACTTAAATTGAAATAAAATTACATTATTTTAAAAGCAATACTTTTTAAATTTTTTAACAATTTCATACATATATACATATTGTATTTTGATCATATTAACCTTCTTACCTTTTCTTACCCTTTTCCCACTTCTGCTGAACAACAATACCCTTCAATTAGGAAATATTTTATATCTAAAATTAGATAATATTATTCTTTATTTATAAAATATTCTATATTTTAGTTATGATAGAGTGGGACAAATTAAGTTTGTCAAAATTTAAAGAATTTTCTAAAATATACATGAATTATGCTTTAGTAACTGGGGAAAATCTAACTACAAAATTAAACTCTTTGAGAAAAGAAATCCAGAGCCTGGAGAGATGGCCACTACCTACTCTTGAAGAGGACCTTGGTTCAGTTCCCAGCATGCACATGGCAGATAATAACTGTCCTAACTCCAGTTCCCTGGGATCTGACCTCAGTGAGTGAGCATTGCACAACATGGCTGCACTTACGTACATGTGGGCAAAACACCCATATACATAAAATCAAAAATGATAAATAAAATATGTTTAAAATAAAAGAAATCCAGGATATATAATAACAGAAAATAATGGTTGGAGGCTGAAGCGATGGGTCAACAGTTAGGAGCACTGGTTGCTTTTGCAGAGGACCCAGGTTCAATTCTTAGCACACACATGGTGGCTAATGAGCATTTCTGCCACAGGTGCACCCACACACATGCAGGCAATACACTCATATACATAAAGTAAAAATAATAGATAAAATGTTTTTTTTTTTTTTTTAGTTTTTTCCCTTTTTTTGGTATTTTTGAGGCAGGGTCTCTCTTTTAGTACCGCTGTCCTGGAGCTCGCTCTGTAGACCAGGCTGGCCTTGAACTCACAGAGATTTGCGTACCTCTATCTCCCGAATGCTGGGATTAAGGGCATGCGCCACCACGCCTGGCTTATTTGTTTTTTATTTTTTATGTGTATGAATGTACTGCTGCGGAGGTCAGAAGAGGGTATCGGATTCCCCTGGAATTGAAGTTCTCCTGGAATTAGAGTTACAGATGGTTCCCAGACGCCATGTGGGTGCTGGGGATCGAACCCAGGTCCTCTGCAAGAGCAGTTGGCGCTATTAACCACTAGCCCATCTCTCCAGCCCAGATAAAATGTTTTTAAGAAAATAAAAATTGATGGGGGCTGGAGAGATGGCCTAGCGGTTAAGAGCACCGACTGCTCTTCGAGGACCAGTTTCTATCCCCAGCACCCACATGCGGCTGAGAACCGTCTATAACTCCCTTCCAAGAGAACTCCAATTCCAGGAGAACTTCAGTTCCAGGGGAATCCGAGACCCTCTTCTGACCTCCGCAGCATTGCACGACACTGGTGCACAGACCTGCATGCAGACGGTACATTCCATACGATACAAAATAAATAACTAAATAATAATAATAATAAATAAATAATAATTTAAAAAAAGAAAATAAAAATTGAACTGGGCCTTTAATCACAGCCCTTGGGAGGGAGAAGCAGGAAGATCTCTGTGAGTTCAAGGCCAGTTTGGTCTATAGGGGGAGTTCCAGGACAGGTGGGGCTACAGGGAGACCCTGTCTACCAAAAAAAAAAAAAAAAAAGAATAATTGTAATAATATTAGGAAAAGTACAATCCAAGTAAAAACAATATTAAATGCATTAATTGAGTGAATTTTGTTGGCAATCAAAGCAGCTGACGATGAAGACATAAATGCAAATCTCTGTGTGCCCAATAACATAGCAGCTAAACCGTAGGACTCTAAGCAGAAAGTGATGGTAACAATCATGGTGAGAAAACATAGCTCTATAAATTAATGACTGAGATCAAGTAGGCTAAAACAGGAGCAAGAGACATTTAATAATGTAATCAGCAAGGTTCAATTTATAACTTATCACATCCCAAAAATGAGTTGTTGATTTCACTGAGGATGTATCAATATTGACCACACATCAGAGCCATCATTCAATAAAATCTAAAATTGTTCAATGTGAACATCACACAGGGTGATTTCTGTTTACGATTTTTAAACATTTTACTTTTATTTTAACTATATGTATATGTGTGTATCTGTGTATATAATTATACACATGAATATAGTGTCACCAAGGCCAAAAGAGGGTGTTAGGTCACCTGGATCTGAAGCTATAAGCAGTCATGAGTCATCAGATGAGGGTGCAGGAAATCAAACTTGGGTCCTCTGCAAAAGCATGTGTTCCTAACCACTGAGCAATCTTTACAGTGCCCACCCTCCTTTTTTCTGAGACAGAGTCTCACTGTATAGAGCTACTGGCCTGGAGTTCACTATATAGACTAGGCTGGCTTCGGACTCACAGAGATCTGCCTGCTTCTGCCTCATGAGTGCTGGGATTAAAGGCATGCACAACCACTTCAGGTTGTACATGCCTTTAATCTCACAAATCACTATGAAATGTGAGGACTAAAACCTCTTACATAGCACTAAAGTCAATGGGGGAAAAATCAAACTCCACAAAATATTATAAAATCTTTCTCCGTAAGCATTGCCCACCAAGCTTTGCTGTGGGAAGATCCAGTTTGAATTAGTTCTCAGCTAGCCTCCCTCAGGGCATGGTGTGGGAGTCATGGGGCTCCTCTGACCCCACCCCAAGAGGGAGTAAGCAACATGGCCCAGGCACATGATGCTAGGTGGAACAGCAGTATACAGTGGCGCAAAACTGGGGGGTCTGTGATTGGCTCTGGGAGCTGACATCATTTTGCTTATAAAAGTGAGGTGCATTAGGCAATAAATTGAATTGTTCATTACCATTATTTTGTGCGTATACAGGCTGAAGCAGGCCTGGATTTTGAGAGTCGGTGGATAGTGGACTGGACAGAGGTCTATCAGATCACTAGCCTGGTAAGCTAGCATGGGGCTAGACAGAGACCTATCAGGTCACCAGCTGTGAAGTGAATTTTGAGTGGGTGTAGGCTGAACATAGGCTATCAGCCATCAGCCATCAGCCTGAAATTCCTGTCCACAGACCAGCAGTGTTTGGACAGGTGGGAAAGCACGGCCAAAACGGGAACCATTCTGCTTCCCAGGCTAAGAACCTGGGTTGAAAGTACCTCTCAGGTTGAGTTATGAAAGTAAACAACTGGGGCTGGAGAGATGACCTAGCGGTTAAGAGTGCCGACCGCTCTTACAGAGGACCCGGGTTCGATCCCCAGCACCCACATGGCAGCCGAGAACCATCTGAAACTCCAGTTCCAGGAGAACTCCAGTTCCAGGGGAATCCGACATCCTCTTCTGTCCTCCGCGGCATTGCACGACACGGGTGCACAAACTTGCATGCAGACAGTACATTCATATACATACAGAAATAAATAAAATTAAAAAAAAAAAGAAAGTAAACAACTGGGGCTGGAGAGATGACCTAGCGGTTAAGAGTGCCGACCGCTCTTACAGAGGACCCGGGTTCGATCCCCAGCACCCACATGGCGGCCGAGAACCTTCTGAAACTCCAATTCCAGGAGAACTCCAGTTCCAGGGGAATCCGAGACCCTCTTCTGTCCTCCGCGGCATTGCACGACACGGGTGCACAAACTTGCATGCAGACAGTACATTCATATACATACAGAAATAAATAAAATTAAAAAAAAAAAGAAAGTAAACAACTGACCTCTGTGCCAAGGGGTCAGTTCCCTACAGTGACCGAAGGTGGCACTGTGCTCCCCTTCCCTTCCCTTAGCGGGACTGTGCTGTACCTGCTCATAGCAAGAGATTGGCAGCTGACCCTGCTCGGAGCACAGTCTTCAGCTCCACATGAATTCTTTATTAAGCTATACTCAAAAAAAAAAAAAAAATACATTCTGCAGACATCTAGGGGAATTAGGAAAGAGGATTAACAGATAAAACCAGAAAAAAAGAAAACAGTAACCCCCAAAATAATAAAAGAAGAAAGTGTTGAGTTAGATAATAAAGAGAGACAATGCAAACTTGGTCATTAAATGCAGATCCAGATCTTAGAAGCATCAATGTAATATGGGGTGTGTGGAGTTTTCTTATCAGGTGCAAATTGTAAATATGTAGACTGTGAGAGCTACAGACAGTCTGTTACATATTGATCCTCTTGCTTGCAACTCTTAAAGAATGTAAAAAATGGGGCTGGAGAGATGGCCTAGCTGTTAAGAGCACCGACCGCTCTTACAGAGGACCCGGGTTCGATCCCCTGCACCCACATGGCAGCCGAGAACCGTCTGAAACTCCAATTCCAGGAGAACTCCAATTCCAGGGGAATCCAACACCCTTTTCTGACCTCCGCAGCATTGCACGATATGGGTGCACAAACCTGCATGCAGACAGTACACTCATACACTTACAAAAATAAATAAAAATTAAAAAAAAAAACGAATAAAATTTAAAAAAAAAAGAAAAGAAAAAGGCCAAACCTGAACAGGCTGAGACTCACATCTGCCTAATCTGCCATTACCAGGGCTCCTCCATCCCTGGCTGAATACTGAAACCCTAGAGTACATTTCAAAAATACTGGGGTCTCAACAATTGACAAATGGAACCTTATTAAACTCAAGAGTTTCTGTAAACTCAAGACTAAACTCAAGATTGTTTCTGCAAAAGAAACAATCAAAGAAGTGAAGAGAAAACCTGGAGAGTAGGAGGAAACATTCGCCAGTGATACATCTGATAGAGAATTAACATCTAGAATGTATAAACTACTCAGAGAACAAAAGAGGAAGAAAATAAATGACCTACTCAAAAGATGGAGTAAAGAGCTGAACAGAGACTTCACAAATGAAGAAGGAAAGATGGCTGAGAAACATCTTAAAAAGTGTTCAACATTGCTAATAATTAAGGAAATGCAAATTAAAACCCTTAAGATTTCATCTTACTCTGGTAAGACTAGCTATGATCTAGAAAACAAAGGACACCAAATGCTAGAGAGGTTGTGGGGAAAGGGGAACACTCACCCACTACTGGTGAGAATGCAAAGTCATCCAACCCCTATGGAAAGCAGTGTGGAGAACTCTCAAGAAACTGAAAATGAGCCTACCACCTGACCCAGTCATACCACTCCTGGGTATATGCCCATAAGACTCATCCTACTGCAGAGATACATGCATGTTTACATTTACTGCAGCTCTCTTCACAATAGCAAAGAGCTGGAAGCAACCCAAATATCCCTCAACCAACAAGTGGATAGAGAAAATGTGATGCATCTACACAATGGAATTCTATGCAGTGGTAAAGAAAGATGACAACATGAAGTTTGCAGGTAAGTGGATGGAACTACAAGATATTATGCTAAGTGAAATAACACAGTCCCAGAAAAACAAAGGATGAATGGTATCCCTCATCTGTGGATGCTAACACCAAATCCCTAGTTGAAAGGCAAGCTGAGCAAAGTTAATGTTATATTTCTTCTTATCTGAAGGCAACTACGCTGTTATAACCTTTAACAGGCTCTAGAATTAACTGACAACTTGTTTTGAGACTTTGTAATTGTGGTATATGTGTGGAGGGTATGTATTCATATTTTAGAGTAATATAAAATTAAAGGGAAGAATGTGAACTTCTAAACATATTTTGGAATTAGCATACAGTTTATTTTCAGAGGTCATAACTTTGGTATATATAGGTATACTTGGAGCAATACTTTGGAGGGAAAAACAACAACAAAATGACTGGATCAAAGAACTGACTGAAACAGTTAACTTCTGTCCAAACAATAAACCTCTACAGAGAAAAACTGTAAAAAGACTGAGAAAAAGATGCAAGACATGTATGGCAGAATGCATGAACTTGGGTGGGGTGGGGTCGGGGGCATGGAAAAGGGAGTGTGTCTAAATTGGATTGAGAAATGATGTATGAAACACATGAAATACCAATAAAATATTTTATTAAAAAAAGAATAGAATAGAGAACAATAAAAATGTAAGAAAATAAAAACATATATAAAATATAAAAACCAAAAAGAATGTAGTTTGAAACTAAAAAAAAAAAAAAAAATACTGGGGTCTGGGCCCTACCATTTGCCAATTAAAATCTTTGGGATGAAACTGGGCAACAGTGGTTTTGAAAAAGGCCTCAGCCATTCTTAATGCTCCACCACAGTTGGGAGCCATTGCAATAGACAAGAGGATCTTCTTAGTTTGGGACTGGCAGCTCAGCAGCATCTGGGAATGTTCAGGAAATGCAAATTCTCAGGACCCTTCTCAGACTAATGAATTATACGGAATGAGGGTAAGGCCCAGAGATGTTTCAACAAGACTTTGCATGATTCTTTATGGCACATCAGAGACTGGGAGGCATTGTAAGAGGCATCAAGTGTTTCCCAAGTGGACTTGGTTTTAAGTGTTATGTGGATGGCTGATGAAATTACTGTAAAAAACATAGAGCTAGAGTCCATAGAGTAAGAACCTAGAAAATTGCTTTTAATTTTAGCTATTATGACTTTTTAAAACTTAAGGAATTAGTTGGCCAGTGAGATGTCTTAGCAGGTAAAGATACTTGCCTCTCACGCCTTCTGGGGCCCACAGTGGAAGGAGAGAACCCATTTCAGAAAGTTGTCCTCTGACTTCATGACCATCATTGTACACGCACACGCACACACACACATACATGTATGTATATATATGCACACATATACACAAATAGTAGTAACAATAATTTTTAAGACTTAAGGAAATAATAAAGAAATATTGACAAAGAAAAACACTTTCACAGATGCCAATATTTCAAATTTTAAAATGATTAAAAGTTACAAACTCATATTTTTTTAAACCATTAGAGAAATAGAAGTGAATATATCAAATTTGAACTTACTGAAAGCCAATACTTGGAGCCAGAGAGATAGTTCAGTGGTTGGGAACACTGGCTGCTCTTGTAGAGGACCCCGGTTTGAATCCCAGCACCCACTTGGTGCTAATAACCGTCCCTAACTCCAGTTCCAGGGGGATCTGACACCATCTTCTGGCCTCTGGGTCCACTGTATGACATGGATGCACTTATAAACATGCAGACATAGCATTCATACACATAAAATAAAAATAATAAAATATTTTTTAAAGAAAAACAAATCCTCGCCAGTCCTCTAGAAGCTCACATTATTTATAAGCAATTCATTTTATATCTTCAAGGAGCAGATAATTCCCGTTCAAAGAGCTGAGTCTAACTTAAAGCTGGCTCAAGGTGTTGGCACAGCCTATGTTAAAATCTCAAAAAGATCAAAAAAAAAAAATAGTATCTATCGGCATCAAGGTTAACCAAGTAATTCAAAGCTCCAGGCCAGATGGGACCCAGACAGAAGCCAACCAAGAGAGGTGCCAGAGAAAGAGGGAGTTTTTTTATGAGAAGTCTGGCTACTAGCTCTAAACTGATCTAAACGTGCTTGAAGGAGCTGGTCCAGAGTGAAAGCTGTTTTGTCTGCTAAAAAGGGATTTCTGTGCATCTAAGATTTTAAGGCAGCACAAGAGAAAAACCAAATAACAAGGCATGTGGTAGGTAAGGCTGAGGGAGAATTCTGATCTCCAACTTCACAAAGCAGACTTACTACCAGGTCCAGAGTGGGGAATCCAGGACTCCTCTAAAAGAGGAAATTTGAAAGAACTTGTATGAAGAAATCAGTGAATTCTAAGCAAAAAGACGGGACAGGAGAGTCCACATCCTACATAGAGGAGAGGATGAAGTGGGCCAGGTGCATTGGACAGAGGACATGCTTCATTCTGTTTGGCCATGTAGAAAAATAGGGCAAGGAAATGACAGCAGGTGGTGGTCCAGAATTTGTGGTAGACAGGAAAACTACAGAGGAGAAAAGGGGAATTTCATACCAGATGAGAGCCTGATGCAGCTGACTAAAGACCAACATGAAAAGAGCCATAGGGTTCTCATGAGCTGAGGGTTTGAGGAAACTGAGACCTTCATCTCTTGAAAGTTCCATGGAGGAAAAGAGCTCATTAAAGCCAAAAGAAGGTTCATGGACTGAGAAGATGGAATTGCAATGAGCTAACTTTCTGGGAAGGAAACAAGAGTCAAATGAAACCCAAAGAAAGAGGAAGAGAAATGGTAGGAGCAGCTGCAACTGAGTTTATGGGGCTGGGGTCCTTCCTGCACCTGCCTTTTCCAGGTGTTGATGCAGCTGCTTGAAGATGTATACCATGTCTGTGAGGCATGTCTACAGATAGCAAGGATGCTGAGTGGCTCCTCTTCCAGGAAATATAAAACAAAGGCCACAAGAAATATTTGGGCAAGACATCTGCACTGGTGGTGGTGTACAGCAACAGAGGAAATTGAAAATAAGGGGGAGAATCTGAAGCCTGGGAGGGCAGACCCTGGCCATGGGGCTTCAGACTGACTTCAGGAAGCCCACTGGTACCTTGTGCCTGAGTGTTGGAGAAGATACACAGGAACACCTGGGAGGTTTGCTTGTCCCATGCAGGGACAAACTGTTTCTTTAAAATTGACTTTGGGGTGCTAGAGAGGTTGCTTAGTGGTTAAGGGTGTGTACTGCATGTCCACAGAACTGAGCTCAATTTCTAGCACCTACATCAAGTGGGTAACTCTAGCCCAAGGGGATCCAATGTCTCTAGCTTCTGTGGACACCTATATTCACATGCACATACCCATTCAGACAGACAGACATACACATAATTTAAAATAATAAAAATGGGGCTGGAGAGATGGCTCAGTGGTTAAGAGCAGTGACTGATCTTGCAAAGGACCCGAGTTTGATTCCCAGTGCCCACATGGTGGCTAAGAATCCTCTTTAAGCTGGGCATGGTGGTGCATGCCTTTAATCCCAGCATACAGGAGGTCTGCAGGCAGATCTCTGAGTTGAAAGCCAGCCTGATCTACATAGCGAGCTCTAGGCCAGCTGGGACTAAAGGGAGACCCTGTCTCAAAAAGACAAAAAATAATAAAAATAAATCTTTTTATTATTATTATTAATTTTATTTATTTCTGTATGTGTATGAATGTACTGTCTGCATGCAGGTCTGTGCACCCGTGTCATGCAATGCTGTGGAGGTCAATCTTTTTTAAGTTGACTTTGGGAGCTATGGAGATGACTCAGTGGACAAAATGCTTGCAGACTTGCAGACCACAGTAATTTCTTACCTTATTCTGAATACATATCCTTATATTTACAGACAAGTGCACCTCTCACCATTCATCAAAGAACTTCTTTTGCAACAGATGGAGACTATTACAGAGTTCCACAACTGGTCAAACACAGAGAATAAGTGTCTGTGATATGCTCAGCCCTAAGTGACACATCTACAATGGAACCTCTATACCTAAGGCTCAGGGAACAACTCAGAAAAAGAGGAAAGAATGTAAGAACCAGAGGGACAAGATACCTACTGTTAGGCATGTTATAATAGGGAAACTACACCAATGAAATCTCCACAGTATGGTAGTCTAACAAGGTCTTCATAATGACAAAACCACTTGACATGCCAAGGTAGATGGAGGAGATTTCATAGGATCCCACCTCAAGATGAAGAGCTATAGAGAATCAATGGGTGTTGAGGGAGAATCAATTTTCTCCAGGGACTAGCGGACTAGCTCCTTAAGAGGTTTTCTAATCCCAAATAGGCAGCCCTAAATACAGGTACACATGCACACCACTAAATGGATATATATATATATATATGTAATTGAATATAAAAAAAACAACTATCCCATATTTCCCCCAGATGCAGACTCTAGACTTATACATGTACATATGTGACATGAAATCAGAAGAAGAAGTGCTGTTTAGGGGAGGAAAACATGAGTGAGGGACATAGGAGGGTAACAGGTGAATATGAACAAGTACAAGATTACACATGTGAAGATATCCTAATGAAACCCACTCTTTTGTATGATAACTAAAAACTAATTTTTTACAGCAGAAGTATCCTATACACTATACTAAAAAAAAAAAGAGGCTCCTCTCTCCCTCTTACCACTACACTCCCAAAACATTTTCATTAAACCAGAGCTTGCATGACAACAAGCAAATTAGAGACACTCTGTGGGGGACCACATTTGGAGACCATGGTGCCACCTCTTAGTTCCTATCTCTGTCTGTGGGTCATTACTTTTGAGGTCCCAGACAATAATTTATCCCACAGTTCTAAGAATCAGCCCTTTGGCTGCTACTCATAACCAATCCTGAAGCTCTTGCTGGGGTCATTCTGCCTTTTCCACCAGCCCACCATCTACTTACAGAGTTTGGCTGGCTGAGACCACGGGGATAAGTGGGAGGGTGTCTCTCAGCACCCAGTAAGTGAGCCTGAGCATCTTTCCATGGTGGTAGATTTACAAGAGCAACAGGAGGGCAAGCCCCAAATGAGATTCTTGGTAAGCCTTTGCCAATTTACTACCATCTAAGGCAAGTCATAGGCCAAAGAGCATTTAGAAACCAAAGACACATTTCCACTTTGGGTGGGCACTGTGACAGCACAGCGCAGGGTTTGGGACACAGGAATAGCATTCGTGGGCACTTTTCCCTCTTCCACAGAAGGTAAACTGTGATGAGACTCCATGAATTTCTCAAGAAGTTAGAATGCATAGCTTAATACCTGGATGTGTCCATCTCCTGCTGGTAGACAACTTTGAATCCAACTCAGAAGTCTTTGGGGAGGCATCTACATCTCAATCTCTCATTTTCTACTGGCTTTGATGTTAGCAAAAGTGACAGCAGCTCAACTAAATCAACATTTATCTTGCTTCCCCAGCCTTGGCCATCTGCCCTGGAGCTGCCTATTCCTTTAAAGCCCAGCCTTAGTGATATATAGGGTCCACTGTGCTGTGCACGCACCTCAGGTAGGCTGGCTACCTCTCAGGGTGGTGCATCCTACTAATTCTGGAGCAGTTCAAAGTGGGATCATTTAAAGCTCTTATTTGACTCAGAGAATTCATTTGTCTTTTGATCCACCTTTCCCTCTGACAAATGCTCCCTTTCCTATCACATTCAAACACACCCTTCAGAAGCCAGTATACTCATGCCCTGCCAAGGCCTGGATTTACCCCTGATTGCTCTAGCTGAGTGATAAAAGGGTTTAATGTCCCAAGTTCATTTTCAGTAGTTAACTCACATATACCCGACATAGCAAAGCGCCTAAGCCCTTTCTACAGTTATTAAACTGTTATCCCTAATTCCTTTAGAGCCTTGAGCCAGCAGCCATGATTCTGATGGCTCTTCCTATTAAATATGAATTTTGCACAGAGAGATAAAGCAGACCAGCTTGACCCTGGTTATAAGGATAACAGAGGTGCTCCTGTCAGCAACTTTACTCCCTCCAGAAGGCTGTGCAGGATGGTCCCTCACCACACACTGGGGCTTATTTGTCAACTTGGAAAATTTCAAAGCACACATACATCAGGGCAGGAGCTAGGGGCAGCCTGACAGCATGTACAGCCAGCAGACAAGAAGCAGGAGCCCTGGAGAGATAGCCTAGCGGTTAAGAGCACCGACTGCTCTTGCAGAGGAGCCGGGTTCGATCCCCAGCACCCATATAGTGGCTGAGAACCATCTGTAACTCCAATTCCAGGAGAACTCCAGTTCCAGGGGAATCCAAGACCATCTTCTGACCTCTGCAGCATTACACGACACAGGTGCACAAACCTACATCAACTTGCTATGCAATGTAGGAATATAAAGTAATATTTTTTCTTTACCTGCATACAACTCTACTATCAAAATGTAAATCCCTAAACATGTTTTGGAATTAACCTATAGCTTATTTTCAGACATCATAATTTTGGCATATGTGTGGTGTGTGTATCTGCATATTTTGGAGCAATACAAATTGGAATGAACAGCAACAACAAAAAAACTGGGTCGAAGAACTGACTGAAACAGTAAATTTCTGCCCGAAATGGTAAACTTCTGCATCAAAAAATTTTTTTAAATTGAGAAAAATATGAGAGACACGTATGGCAGAATGCATGAGCTCTGGAGGGGTGGGAGGCAAGGAAGGGGTAATGGGTGTAAATTTGATTAAGAAATGTATGTAATGCTCAAAACCTCAATAAAAATATTGAAAAAAAAAAGAATTTCCCAGCTCCAGACACAGAAAGATGGCTCAGTAGACAAAGGTATGTGCTTCCAAGCCTGACAACCTGAGTTCAATCTCTGGGCCCCAATATGGTAGAAGGAGAGAACTGACTTTCCCAAGTTGTCCTCTGCACAGTGTGGGAAATGCACAGCCACACTTCCCACATTCAAAGTAATTAATTAATGTAAAAAATGGAATTTTCCAGCCCCATTATAATCTTGTGGGATCACTGATATCTATATATCTCTCTATCTCTATCTCTATCTCTATCTCTATCTCTATCTATATATCTTCAGTCTAGCACTAACCGGAACATCAGTAAGAGATTCTGGAAACTAGCATATTGCTTAATTTTCTAGCTTGGCATGCCAATGCAAGTCTATAAATTCCATCACCCAGGTGGTTAAGGGCCAAGAATTGTGTGTTCAAGGTCAGCCTTGGATACACAGCAAGACCCTGTCTCCAACCAACAAACAAAAATATTAAAATAAAACTTTTCTTGTTTGTTCAATTTTCTGTCATTCCTATTTTGTGTATAAGATAAACATTAAGTTGAAACCTTTTGCTGTTTCTATCTCATATGTGGTTTATTATATAAAGATCATATATTGGAGGTACATGATGATTAATGAATGAGGAACCCAATAAGTGATCTGGAACCTCTCCACACTATTAAAGAAGAGAAAGGTGACGAGAAGAAGATGATAAGAGCTGAGCTTGGCAGTGCACAGCTTTAATCCCTGAACTTGGGAGGCAGAAATCAAAGCCATCCTGGTCTACACAGTGAGTTCCATCCAGGCCAGCTGGGGCTATGCAGACACGGGGGGGGGGGGGGGACAGACAGAGACAAACAGACAGAGAGAGAAAGAAAGAAAGAATGGGAGCCAGAATGCAAGTACCCCAAAGCAACTTGCCTATAAATCCACAGCCCTTCAACCTGTAAACTCTACAACTCACCACACAGCCATGAAGGAGAACTGAGTAAGAAAGGTTATTTGAATCATGGCATTTATTTGTTATTCTGTTTGCTTAAACTGAATCCTATCCTTCCAGATCTCCTAAAGACTGACAGAAACTTTTTTTCTTTCTTTAGTGTGTGCCTGGATGTGTATGTGTGCATGTTGATATGGGTGTAAGTAACTTCAGGTGTAAATGTCAGAATTCAGCCTCAGGTGTTGTCCTTGGGGGCTGTCTGCCTGGTTTTTAGAGATAGGTTTTCTCACTGGCCTGGAACTCACCAGCTAAGCTAGACTAGCTGGCCAGTGAGCTCCAGGATCTACCTAGCTCTGCTTCTTGGTGTTGGGATTACAAGCATGCACCACCAGGCCTGGTTTTTTTTACATGATTTCTGGGACTGAACTCAGCTTAAGCAAGCACTTTACCAACTGAGCCATCTCCCCAGCGTCAAGGCAGATAGAACCCAAATTCCAGTGGAATGTGGTTATGTGATCATGTTTTCCCAAGATCATGGTGGCCCACTTGCTGGAGTGCCTCCCTTCCTGAAGCTGCTTTTGAGAAAACAACTAACCACTTGGATGCCACAGGGTGGCATCGTTCGAGCCAATGAAAGAGGCCATTAGTCATACAATCTCAACATACACTGCTGACTACTAGAATAAACCCAGAAATGGATCTTTCCCTGGTAGACTCTTAAATGAGATGTCATCCCTGGTGGACCCCTGAATCTCAACCATGCAGAGGTCCCAGGTGAACAATACCCAGACTCTTGAACCACAGGAGCTATGCAATGATGAATGGGTATTGTTTCCATCCTGCAGTAGTGGATGAGTGATAGACAATAACAGGTGGATCTGTTTTCATAGCTAAGTTACAGGTGAAGGTTAAATACTTCATTCAGTGAACACACCCAGGCTCAGCCAAGCATGGTGATACATGCCTGGAAGCATGAAGAGGTAGAGGAGGAGCTATTGAGAGAGAGAGAGAGAGAGAGAGAGAGAGAGAGAGAGAGAGAGAACAAAAAAGCAGAACTGGGGCTGAAATCTAGGTGTGTCTGGTTGTGGGCTAGCCTTAGCCCCTGCCCTATGCTCCCCCTGCAAATGCTTCACCCAGAAGCTCGCCAGGTACTGCTGTTATCTGCTCCACCCCTCCAGTGTGAGGGTTCCCTCACACTCACTCTGAGACTGCGTGGTCCCTGGGTAAGATAAGGAACTGGGCAGATTCAGGGCTCAGGCTCTCTTTTCATACAATAACCCATTTTTCTCTAGGACTGATTCAGCATGGATTCCTTCCAGGGAAAATGCCCCCAGTGACCTAGTTAGTTTTTAGTCAGGCCCCATTTTTTTTTTTTTCTTATTTTTATTTTTTTTATTTTTATTTATTTATTTATTTATTTTGGTCTTTTTTGAGACAGGGTCTTCCTATGGCCCCAGCTGTCCTGGAACTCACTTTGTAGACCAGGCTGGCCTTGAACTCACAAAGATCTGCCTGCTTCTGCCTCCCGAGAGCTAGGATTAAAGGCGTGCACCACCATGCCCGGCTTCTTATTTTTATTTTATGTGTATGAGTGTATTGCCTGCATGTAAGTAGGTGCACCCATGTCCTATAATACCCATGGAGGTCAGAAGAGGGTGTCAGATCCCCTGGAACTGGACTTACAGACAGTTGTTACCCACCATGTGGGTTCTGAGAATTAGACCTGGGTCCTCTGCAAGAGTAGACGTGAGTGCTCTTAACCACTGAGCCAGCTCTCCAACCCCTGGCCCCATTTCCTAAAGGCTTCTCTATCTCTCACTGGTCATGGAAGATTGGTCTCCAATGAGGCAGGTGGGAGACAAGGGTTACCATGGAGTCTCTCTGTCTTTCACACACTCCCACCATGATGTCATCTGATGGGAGGACCACTCAGAGCTGAGCAGACACAAGCATCATGCTCTTGAATCTCCAAATGCACAGTCTACGTAAACCTCTTTTTTATATATATATAAAGCATCCAGCCTCTGGCATTTTGTTATAGCAACAGAAAATGGAGTAACACAGGCAGCAAACTGAATCCCTTGCCGTACTAATGCCAAGGTTGTGGCATGGCATTTGTGCAGCACAAAGGAAGGGGCGGAGACTAATGAGTCACAGGACTCTTTCCACAGCCTTGGCATCTGGGAAGAAGCAGACTTAGCAGCATCATTGGCTACAGCTGTCTGTGGCTCTGAATAAGCTCTGCCAATAACTCAAGTTTCCCCACAAATAAAGGAGAAAAATAAGTCTGTGGGTGTCACCAAGAGAGCCTTGGCATGAAAGGCAGGAGTATTAGGCACTAACCTTGGCTGTGCCAACCAGGAGGCCGTGGGAACCTGAGGAAGTCACTTCAGTTTCTTTGTCATCTTCAAAAGCAAGGCTTGACTTGGGTGGTGTGTTTTTAAGTCTCGAAAAATCTACATAATTCTAAGGTGCTGTTGTGGTTTTAAATTATTGAATGCTCTCCTTTTCTTCCCAACTATAGATCGGAAGGAGCCTCTATATCAGCTGCCTGATTTTGAAACTCAGTTGACATATTTCTAATGAAGAGTAAGCTGGGAAGAAAAAGATAGAAAAAAAAGAAAGAAACCTCGTGGGGTCAGAGATACAAGGAAGGATGGAATTAGTAGCTGAAAAGAAGGAATTCTCCCTCAACACTATAGAAACTCTGAGCTTCCAGCCTGGGCATTTTCTGCCTGCGCTTGGCCGTCAGAGCTCCAGTGTCTTGCTTTCCCTTGTAGATTGAGTCCCAGCCTTCATGACAGTCTCATTTTTCACTGAATGCTTGCAGTGAATGCTAAACTGTAATCTCTTTTTGCATGCTTCAGTTCCAAATTCATAACTGGAGGAGCAGACATCCACAAGCCGTGGCTCTTTGCAGCTCTGCCTGTGGCTTTCTCCCAGCTTCACACTTTGTCAAAATGCATCATGACTGATACAAACACAGGGCCCCTGGAAACTCCGCTTTCCAATCCTTTTACTATCTAATTGTTCTTCCTCTTCAAGGATTGGCCATCCTCAGAATAGGCTTGGGTCCCTGCCTGGATTGTTTCCATTTTCAAGCACAATGTACTACAAAAGGGAGAACCTTCCCACAGCTCTGAGCTCTCCCAACTCACAGGCATTGTCTGGAACCAGGCTTCCTCTGCCTGGGGAAGCTCCTCCCCCACTGCAATTCCAGGCTCCTGACTCCAAGACTTGCAACTCTTAAAATTCAGCTCTATGAAAAGTTCTTTTAAGAAGTAAAGCAAGACTACGTCTCCAGGATCATCTGTTAGCATCCATGAGGTCTGGCCCTCCTGCCCTCTTGGCTCATCTATGTGCTCAGAGCCTTTGAGCTCTTTGTCAAGTGTCCTAACAGGCCAGTGGGCTTTAGATGTTGCCTCTGCTCTGAATGTGGCCCTCCTAGCACTCCACAGGCCTGCTCCTCTTTACCCTAGACCTACTGGGCTGTGCCCAGACATGTGGTCCCTGATAGAGCAATCACCTCTGCTGTCCCTGTTTATAAGAGCTCATGTGTGTTTACATGACTATGTGTGTCCCTACCAGTGATGGTACTGTCTGTTACTGTGCTTCAGGCTTTCTGTGACAGCTTCTGCCCAATTTGCCCAGAGTCAGGTCAGTCAAACTGGAGACACCAGTGAACTCCTAGGCCCAGGAGAAGTCTCATTCAGTGCTTGGCACCTTCCCCATTAACAGGTAAGCAAGGCCATGACGGATTAAGCTCCAGTTGCCCACAGGCGACTTGTCTGGCAGCATACCCTTCCTGTCTCTCTTTCCCACTCCTTTTCCCATCTGAGACCTTTTGGTACCATCTCCTGGTTACGCTTCTTGCTCTCCAATCCCTGCCTTGGGGCTTTGGGTTTACATCCATCCACGTAAGTCCCGACTTCCAATCACTCCCTCTATGTATCTTCTGCACATTCTTAAAATTCTTGAGTATTTTTCCTAATAGTTGTTTGCTTAGTTGTTTGTTTGCTGTTTTTTTTTAACTGCCATCTCTACATGGGAAGTTTGGGTCCAGGAGAAGAGTTCTCTGAATCCAAACTGTGCCTGGCACATAGTAGGTGTTCAAGAACTGTTTGTTGAGAACTGCATAAGCCCCTTATCTATAGCCTACTGTGGAATCAAGCCATTCTTCTACCTTTCAAGAGTCTTCCCAGTTCAAGTCTTGAGTAGCCAACCAAACTTCCCTCTGGCTCCCACAAAAGGAGTCAGGAGCTTCAGAAGAGGAAGAGGAAAAGGAATAATTGTGTCCTGGATATCACCCTCAGTCACAGGCCCCCAGACACAAGCCCTGGTTCCTTATATCCTCAGATGAGCCCCAAAAAGAAAGGAGCAATTTTCAGGTAGCATGTGTCTTTGAATTCTTGAGACAAGGTCATTGTTGGAACTCTGAACACATGACCTAAATTTAGCCTTTTTTCTTTCTGCCACATGAAAAACACATTGTGCCAAGCAGCTGTCTTTGTCCTGCAGGGTTTTCTATGGCCTAATTGGATGGGTCTTGGATTTTATTCTTCAGTCAATGAATGAGATTGCTGATTAGCTGGATCCTAATAAGCATTCAAAGGAAGATGAGTCTTCTAAGACAAGCTTATGCTCTGAATGTGATCATCATACAACGAATGCCCTTGCGTGTACATCACCCATGGATGCAGATCAAATCTGTGATACTCTATGCCACCCATGCCCAGTCCCCACCACCACCCCCCATGCCTAGTCCATCTATATAATTTCCTGGATCCCAAACATCAGATACCATGCCCATTTATCCTTCATTATATGCCCTATGTTTATTATAGTTACTATATACAGTAGACAATATATATACAGGGAGAGCATATATATGTGTCTATATCTCACTTCTTCCAGGGGAAGAGCCAGTAAAGCTCTTTAGAAAAGTCCTGAAATGTGTTTATAGTGAGCAGAGTTCTCGAGAACCATTCATGAAGAAAGATACAGTGCTAATGCCTAGCCTGCTGAAAAGTCACTGTGCCAAAGGGCCAGGGTGATGGCACTGAAAATTACTAGTGGGTGCTTTTTGAACATGCCACCATGGCCTAGCTATAAAGAAGGCCTAATTTCAAGAATATCCCCATGCCACTAAGTTATGGCTATGTCTGTGTTTGCCAAAGATGTCTAAGTCACTTTGTGATCATGAGGGCCATGCCCAGCTCCACTCCTAGCATGCCAAGTGTGTATCGTGTGGTGAGTACATGAAGACAGCTTGCAAGGGGCGCCTGGCCAAGGAAACTGGAGGCTGTGAAAGCCAGCCTAGAAACCGTGTGCAGTGATGGATTGGAGGCATTTTGTAAACCATAAATCTCTTCCCCACACTGTATGTTTTATGATGATGATAAATATTCCTGCTAAGTGTGCTCAGTGGGTAATTAGTCCCAGATGATGCCCCATTGGAGGAAAAAAAAAATCCATGTGGCCAGAAAGCCCAAGTGGGACTCTTTAAAATGTAGGTAGTCTGGTATCTGTCCCCACTCAAAACACCTCGGAGTCTGCCTTCAAGCTCAGAGTTGAAGTCAAACTCCGAAGTATGGCCCCCAAGTCCACTGTTAGCAGTCTGGCCCCCTCTGTGTCCCTGGCCTTACTGCTCCTGTTGCCCTCTTCTTCAGCCATGCTGGCCTTCCATCAGAGCCTCCATCATGTCAATCTTTTGGTTTCCTCTTAGGACTTCCTTTATATGAAGTCTACAAGGGCCACCAGGGAACTGCAGTCAAAACCACAGTGGGAAGCACTACACCCCATTAGGAGAGCTAGCACCATGTCAGAAGAGGAAGGAAATAAAAGTGTGGTGAGACTGTAAGAGAAATTAGAAGCCTTCTGAGGTAAAGAGTTTGGCCAAAAGCTGCTTCATATATCTTAGGCTTTGCTTAAAGATCTCTCCCTACATAGTGAACTGTAACCTAACTTGTGTAAACAGACTATAACCTACTCTCAGAGAAATCAATAAAATGTTGGGTCAACTGTCCAAACTATATTCAAATAGGGGATATGAAGTATAGCCTATGAAGTCTGTCCCTCACTCTCAGGCTCCCTCTCTGGTTCTAGATGTAGTCTCTTCATGCAGTAGGGTGGGGCATTCTAGACTATTTCTGGTCCAGATTGCTGCTCAACTCTGGACTCCCAGATAGAGCCAATTATAATTTACAAAATTAGATTTGTTTTAATTTTGTCTTGTAACACTGGGAAGACAAAAAGGGATTGGCTCTGTGGAAAACAGCAGGATAGTGCCTCTAAAAATAGATTAACATATGATCTGGCCATTCCACTTGGGGTATATACCATAAAGAATTGGAAGAAGATGGTTGGACAGATATTTACACATTCATATTCATGGCAATGTTACTCACAGTGGAAGGTTGAAGTAAGCCATGTAATGCATTGATGGAAGGATGGATCAACAAAAGAGTCCTCCATACAATGTAATACCGTCCAACCAACGAAGGAAAGACTCACATAAAATACTACACACATGAAGTTTGAGGACCTTACAAAAGTGAAGTAAGCCAGATACTGAAGGACAAAGCTGTGGTAAGGTCTTCCCATGCTGCTCTGAGGAGTACATTCATAGGGGCAGAGAGCAGAGTGGTGGCTGAGCTGCAGGGGGCAGCAGGAAAGCAAGAGTTGGTGTTTAATGGATGGAATTTCAGTTTTGTAAGACAAAAAGAGTTCTGGAGAGGACGGTGAACACAGTGAATGTGTTGGAATCCAGTTGTGGTCCTTATTTTTCTTGTCACTGACTATTTTTTTTTTTTAGGGAACAGGGCTTATCTGGCTCACAGGTTGAGATGGCAGCAAAGACCTGTCTGAATTCCTCGTACCAAGTACTCTCAGCTGGTAGCCCTCACATCTCCATGGGCCCGGAAACCGAGAGCTTAGGCTGTAACTGACCACCCTCTAGATTAGCCCTTCTAGCCCTATATCTGCCAGCTGGGCCTCCTGCCCCCAAAGCTTCCACCACACCCTAAAACAGGGCCGGCAGCTGGAGAGCAACTGCCCAAATACGGAAACCTTCAGGGACATGTCACATGCAAACCAATGAACTGTGTAGTCAAAACTTGGAGGGAACTGGAGAAATGGCTCTATAGTTAAGAGCACTGGCCACTCTTACGGAGGTCCTGGGTTCGGTTCCCAGCACCCACATGACAGCTAAAAGACATCTGTAACTCCAGTTCCAGGGGTCCAATGCCCTCCTCTGAGCTCCAAGGCACTGCGTGACATGAATGCACACACATACAGGCAATACACTCTTACAAAATAAAAATCACAAATAAATGTTTTTTGAGACAGGGTCTTCCTTTATCCACAGATGGTCTGGAACTCAGTATGTAGACCAGGCTGGCCTTGAACTCACAGAGATCTGCCTGCCTCTGCCTCCTGAGTACTGGGATTAAAGGCATGTACCACCATGCCCAGCCAATAAAATTGGAAATTCTATTCTAATCCCAAACCAAAATTCATTTCATGATTGGGGGGGTGCTCTTTGAGATGGTCTCCCTATAATGCCAGCTGGCCTGGAACTTGCTATGTTACTATGTCTCTGCCTCCCAAGTACTGGGATTAAAGTTGTGTGCCAACAGGTCCAGCTTTATTTCATGATTTTTTATAAAACTCAAATTAGAAACTTAATCAGCAAATTTAAAAAGGGTTTTAATTACATTTAATTGTGGCAGGAAGGGCTCAAGACACAGAGTGCATATAGAAGTCAGGAGACCATTTATTGGGATAAGTTTTCTCCACTCCACCATGGAGCTCCCAGGGACCTAGTTCAGATGACCAGGCTTGGCAGCAGTTTCTTTACCAGCTGCTCTCCATTCTGCTGGCTCTAAATACCAATTTTAAAAATCAAACATCCTAGCACATTACAATGCAAAGATGTCTAATGATATAGTATAAGATATATGTGTTAAAGAATGACAGTAGAGGGGCTGGAGAGATGGCCTAGCGGTTAAGAGCGCCGACCGCTCTTGCAGAGGACCCGGGTTCGATCCCCAGCACCCACATGGTGGCCAAGAACCGTCTGAAACTCCGATTCCAGGAGAACTCCAGTTCCAGGGGAATCCGAGACCCTCTTCTGACCTCCGCGGCATTGCACGACATGGGTGCACAGACTTGCATGCAGAAAGTACATTCATACACATACAGAAATAAATAAAAAAATTAATTAAAAAAATTAAAAAAAAAAGAATGACAGTAGAAAATGTTAAATGTCTTTGTTTCCTATAATTAAACCAATACGTTTCTGTAAGCACAGAAGACTTTTATGTACAGCAAAAACACTGCAACTCCACAACACACAACAGTGAGTACTGTGAGCTGAGATTCTCCAGGCAGCATTGACTGGCATCACCTGGTATGCACAGTACAAGCTGCATGCTCCTGTTTAGAGCCAAAGTCGTAGTGATGTCATACAACCCAATGTGATGGAGCACCCCAGATTCGTTATGGTGTTAGATTCTGGATTTGTTTTTGGTCACTACACATTCAGTAAACTTCCACTGTTGCCAATTGTTTTTGCATCCTTCACATTCAGCATCAGGTAGCAACCCACAGTTTAAGAAGCAGTTTGTTATGGAGAATATTGAGAAAGACTGAGAAAGAGATGAAAAGCATGTTTGGGGCTGGAGAGATAACCTAGCGGTTAAGAGTGTCGACTGCTCTTGCAGAGGACCCGGGTTCGATCCCCAGCACCCACATGGTGGCTGAAAACCATCTGTAACTCCAATTCCAGGAGAACTCCAGTTCAGGGGAATCTGAAACCCTCATCTGACCTCCGCGGCATTGCACAACACGGGTGCACAGACCTACATGCAGACAGTACATTCATACACATAGAAAATAAATAAATAAAATTAAAAAAAAAAAAGAAAAAGAAAAGCATGTTTGGCAGAATGCATGAGCTCTGGTGGGGTGGGGGGATGGGGGGACATGGGTCTAGATTTGATAAAAATATATATATAAATAAATAAATTTTAAAAAATGGTCAAAAATCCGGGCTGGAGAGATGGCCTAGCAGTTAAGAGCGCCAACCACTCTTACAGAGGACCCGGGTTCGATCCCCAGCACCCACATGGCGGCCGAGAACTGTCTGAAACTCCGATTCCAGGAGAACTCCAGTTCCAGGGGAATCCGACACCCTCTTCTGACCTCCACGGCATTGCACGACACAGGTGCACAGACCTGCATGCAGACAGTACATTCATACACATGCAGAAATAAATAAAAATTTAAAAAAATGGTCAAAAATCAAGTTACATTTCTTGCACTATTTCAAAAATAAAATTAAGACTATGCTAATTACCCAAAATCTATCATCATAGAATATATACATATATTAAAATGTCGCTCATACCCAGTAAGTATATATATTGATGTATCAATTAAAAATATAATAAAAGTCAAAAACCGAAATTAGAAGGGTATTTCTAATCTTGTGTAGTACCAATCCATAATTACATACTTTCAATGGACAAAAATTCAACTGTGAATTAGAACAAACATACAAAAGTTTAGGCATGCACTTATTCCATTTAGAAAACGATTTGCGGAACAAGTCTTCTACTCCCAAGCTCACTAAATGCCTCCTTCTGTTCTTTGTAATTGTTCTATTGTTTTATCCATAAACACAAGTGAATTTATCATTAAAAAAAAAGAAGCTGTGTGTCTAAAGACAGTGGTGTCCTGAGAGACTATGAAACCCATTATTGCTGTGAGAGGCGGCACCATGGGTTCCAGCTTGCTCTCCAGTTGGCAGAGTTACAATGATTCTCTCTCCACTGTTGGGTCTGTGACAGCACATACCACATTGACAGATTCTTTGCTGCTGTTTGGATGATGTTAAAATCCTAGAGCTCGGGGCTGGAGAGATGGCTCGGCACTTAAGAGCACTGGCTGCTCTTGCAGAGGACCCAGGTTAGATTCCCAGCACTCACATGACAGCTAACAACTGTCTGTAACTACAATTCCAGGGTATCCAACACCCTCTTCTGAACTCCGTGGGCACTGCACAAACATGGGTATGCCTACCTACATGCAGTCATTACACTCATACATATAAAATTAAAAAGTAATAAAATATTAAAAAAAATAAAACTCCAGAGCTAAGGAGAATGGCCTGGTGAGAAGCACCCCTCATGAGTCAACAAAGTCAAAGTTCTCTTCAGTCTACAACCAAAAATGTCACCCATTTACTAAAGGGAGGAACTACTGCTACAACACAACAGAAGAGTGTTAAAGCATTACACGGTCTGGAAGGAGTGAGACACTAGACTTGCTCAATGGTCGCATTCCTGGGAAACAGGTAAAGCTGATGTGTGTGACAAATTAAACTGACAGTAAAGGCTGCTGGGAGTGTGGATTGGAAGTAAAACAGAGGGGACAAGTGGGAAGACACTGGAGAGAACTCTCACAGGTAAGAAAGTTTTCTATCTTTGTGTTAGCCTAAGCTACATAACATATTAAGAAAAACAAACTATGTGCTATCTGTGTCATAACATATTAAGGAAAACAAACTATGTGCTATCTGTTCACTTCCTTCTGTGTAAATTTGACCAGTAAATAAATAGTAATAAAGTAGAGCTATAAACAAAATTGAAGTACAGTTCTTGATGTGTGTGCTGAGGTATTGGAAGTGATGTGTGCTGAAGTCTGCCATGTACTTTGAAGAGACTCTAAGGTAAATTGATGCATATGGAGATGCAATGAGGAAAAAAAGCAAAATATTGACAACTTATAGAAGTCTAGATGGTACATCTTTGTGTGTTAACAGGAGAATTAATACATTTTTCTCTGTTTTTAGAAAGTTTCTTACAAAATGTGGAGAGGAATCAAAAGGTAGTATGAGAAATGTTTAAATTCTCCTGTCCTTACAGTGTTGCAAGCCCAGTCAGAATGGTAAGGTTATGTCACCACGTGGGCGGCCCTAAAATGGAGAGACTCAAACTATATTCCCAGAGTACTGTGGGGAGCACCATTCCATCAGGTAAAACAGCTGTGTTTTGTGTACATTTAAACAATTTATTTTATGTGTATGAATGTTTTCCCTGCATGTATGTAAGTGCACTAGTGTTGTGCAATGGCCAGAGGCCAGAATAGGGCATCAGATTCCCTGGAACTGGAGTTACAGATGATTGTTAGCCAGCATGTGGGTGATGGAAACTGAACCTGGGTCCTTTGCAAGAGTAGCCAGTATTCTTCTTAACCACCAAGCCAACTCTCCATCTTGTTGTGTAAGATTTTTGTTTGAAAATAATGTAACCCTATTTAGGAGAGTTGGTACTTCTCAATACTGTGTCTTCAGTTTCTGGAACTATCTGGTCTCTATTGTTCAAAACAGCCCCCTACCCCTACCTGCCTCCCACCATGGTGGCATTTTATTGGTCTTGGTCTTTAGGTGCCAAAAGCACTTCCTGCTTTCTTGCAACAATTCCAAATGCCCACAGACAGCTCCACTTGTTCCCACCCCATTTTATGCCTTGCAGGCACATTATAGCTCAAACCAAACCTAATGGACATAGATCACATAGGCCTACTTTGAAGCAGAGAAAGTTTGTCCACAAGGATAGCAGCAGTGTGTTTCATAAAAATCACTATAAACTTTTTGTTTTGTTTTATTTTATTTCTTTGGCAGTGTTGAGGTGGAATCCAGGGCCTCATGCATGCTAGGCAAGTACTCTCCCTTTGAACCACATCCTCAGCCCTATATAGGCTGAAGTTCTTAAGTGCTCAAAGGGTTAAAGGAGTATTTTTAGCCGGGCATGGTGGTGCACGCCTTTAATACCAGCACATGGGAGGCAGAGCCAAGCAGATCTCTGTGAGTTCAAGGCCAGCCTGATGTATAGAGTGAGCTCCAGGCCAGCTGGGACTAAAGGGAGACCCTGTCACAAAAAGACAAAAAGAAGAAGATTTCTGGCTGTTTTTTTCCATCCTAGCATAATCCAGGCACGATTCCCCTTTATAAAAGCAGTCATGATGTAGATGGTCCATCTTTGCAGGCCTGGGACTATATTCTCTCCAGGCAAACAAATGAACAGCTCTGGATGTTTAGATAGGAAGGGAATGGGGGTTGGTCATGCCCATGTCTGTGCATCTAGTCTAGATGCTATTCTACTGACCATTGCAAAATGATAAATTGACATTCTAGTATCTTAAAAAAGTACAAATTTCCAAGAATCACTGGACTTTAAGTCCATACTAAAACCTGGGCAGAGTGACAACGGTTAAGGGAGATTGTTGTTTATATTTCTGTCGTGCATCTTCTACTAGGGCACTCGCCTCAGAAAGGGGCAAAGGTCAGTTTGGCACCCCTCTTTCCTGTAGACACTCTGCTGTCATACTGTTTTCTTATAAGAATGTGCAAATGGAAAAGGAGAGGAGAACAAGCTGAAACAGATGTCTAGTATCATTAAAACTGGCTCCAAAAGAATCCAGATCTCAGTTTGGTGTATTAATGCTCTATCTTTAAGCACAGATGGATATTTTTATTGGTATTACTTTGTTTATCTGGTTTCAAGAAAGGTTAGTCCAGGGGGCAGATGCCTGTGTTATGAGAGCACATTCCTGTGAGGGAGTCAGAGGAGAGGGGCAGGCTTTCTGCAGAACTTTAATTAGGAAAGCCAAAGTTATAGATGTTGGCAGCTCTTGCCTGCTCTAATGAGGCCAGTTGCAACAACAAGCAGAAAGACAAATAGGATATTGGCAAGCTCCCGCTTTCCTAACTCTCCTCTTCACCAGCTAAAGAGAAAAACAGCACTGTACCCTCTCGCCCCCCCCCACACACACACCAGAAAAATGAACCAGAAGGAACCCAAAATCTTACAAAACAGATGCATCATAAACAGTTGGTTATTGCCTAAGCTAACCACAGCAAGAGCTCTAGTATTAATGTTCTTGTTATAAACATGTGGACCTTCTAGAAGCTTCTAGGCAAAGCAATTTCCATTTGGCTTCAGGCTTTTATGGGTTTTATTATATGATAGCCTGATATCCTATGGGTTTTATTATATGAGAGCCTGATATCCTATGAGGAATCCCCAGTCTGTCTACGATTGTTACCTCTAACTGTGCTTTTTATTGGAATCTATGTCTAATTAAGTGTCCCTTTTTGGAGGAGGTAAATAGGATTATGGACACACATGTCCAGGAAATTCCTTCCTGGATTGGATTAGGAGTACCCACTTGCCTGACAGTTCCTTCATAGTCACTCTTACCATGGTCTCAATGTTGTGTTCATGAGCAACATCACTCTTTGTTACTTACCTTTTGTTGATTGTTTTCCCTACCATCCTCTCAAGACATTTAGAAATGCAAGCATATGCAGACAAGGGAAAGGACACAGACTTTGAACTACCTGGGCTTGATTGTCAGTCAGGTAAAATGCCCTATAACCAGGGCGCACATGTGCCTTCTGTTACAATCGTCTATCCTGTAAGGTGAGACCCACTGTTTCCATCCCATCCTACTTATGGAATTGTTTTTGAATACATGAATGATTCTGTTCCTTCTACAACAATGGCTTTGCCTCTAGAACTTCATATTCTCCCTCGCTAACTGGTATTGGGCTCTTCTGGGCTTCTTTTCCTCACTCCCAATATCTTTGTATTAGTTACTTTTGCATTGTTATGACTATAACATCTTCCAAGAATAACTTAAGAGAGAAAGATGTATTTGGGCTCAAGGTTCCAAAACCTTCCAGTCAATCATGGCAAGGAAGATATAGTAGAGCAGCTCAGTTCATGGCTGGGGTAGCATGTGGGAGAAGCTGTTTATGTCACAGCAGATGTGGCTTGATACAGTGAGAGGAAGCACCTAGGGATCATGCTCCCCAAGGATGCAGAGCTGGGCCCATCTCCTTAAGTGTCCGGAATGTCCCAAAATAGTGCCACCAGCTGGGAACCAAGTGTACAAGACAAGCCTCCAGGAGATGTTTCAGATTCCAGCTCTAACGTCTGTCTACCTTGTCTCCTAACCCTCTATTGTAAATTTTCCTGTTTTTGACTCACTTTCTTTCTGCCCCTGCAAGCACCTTCTCACTGGCAAGGCCACTTCTCATCTACCACACTCTGCTCCAGGTGAACCCACCTGATTCACAAGCATACACCTCTGCTCACTTACTTCCAATGGATCCAATTGGTATATTATGTGTTTACTATATTGTGATACATGCAAAAGAAGGCAGACATGTCACCCTACTGGCCTAGGCTCCTGTAACTTCTATATTTGTTCCATACACTCCCCTTCAAATAATGCATACTCCAGCTCCTGAGGACCCTTGACATTCCCACTACCCTCCTCTACAGATTCAGTTCTGTATCATCTTACAGAATGTAACTCTTTTTTTTTTTTTTTTTGGTGTTTTGTGGTTGTTTTTTCGGTCTTTTTGAGACAGGGTCTCCCTGTAGTCCCAGATGTCCTGGAACTCACTCTGTAGACCAGGCTGGCCTTGAACTCACAAAGATCCTCCTGCCTCTGCCTCCCAAGTGCTAGGATTAAAGGCGTGCGCCACCACGCCCAGCCAGAATGTAACTCTTGTCTTTACCCCGTCACCTGATTGTGCATCATTGCCTATGTACCTCTCTAATTGAACTTACCTTTAATCCCCTTGCCGTACATTTATTTTCTGCGTGGTAGTTAATATAAGAATTCCCTTAAGTACAAGTTTTGTATCTGATTTGGTTGGTTATTTTTGTGGTTGTCGTTGTTTGGTCTCAGAGTATATAGCACAGGGCAGACTCTCAGTAAATACACCTTTGTCTTCAAGGTGAGGTGTGGCACTTTGAGCCTCAGCAAATGCCCTTAACTGTGAGGTGGACATGCCTGGGCATGCCTGGCCTTTCCAATACCACTGTGCATAAGGAATCAAGGAGCCCTTTGGAAAATAACTGATCCTGAGGGAGGAAAGGCAAGGTGGCACAGCTTGGCCCCAGAACAAAGCCTTAGTCACGGTGGCAGGAGCTTGGGTTGTACAGGAGAGCATAAAGTTTGTCTTTCAGCTTTGTCTGCCTGCCCAAGAGCTGTTTACTGAAAAAAAATCTAGAAGGCACTGGAACACAAACAGAACAATTTTTAAATCCCTGTGAAAACACTGGGAATGGAAAGTCAGCTTTCTGCTGCCTGGACAGAATGTGAAATATTTCTGACCCTTGATGGGCTCCAGAGAACCTGGGGGCTAGGGCTTTGGTGCTTTAAGGACGTAGCTCAGGAAGGTTCCAATGGGAGCAGTAAGGATGAAGAAAATGCAGATGAGACAGGAGACCTGACAACTGATTAGCAAACACTTTGGGTCCCTCTGGAGACCCCCCAGAAGTAATTTGTGGAGAGGAAGGAATTGCAGGGATCCTTTGAGAGCAAGTGGAGACAGTGAAAAAAAAAGTGCAGATAAGACTGCGGGAGCAAAGAGATAAGAAAACAGGATGGTGTACACAAAGAATGTTTCACAGCCCATCTAGCCCCAGGTTTGAGTTGTTATGATTAATTGCTTCTGTGGATTTCTCCCGATTTTATAAACACAGCCGCACAATCTTGGAGTCTTGTCAGTGTAGGATTAAACCGTCTCCCAGGACCCTCCTTCCCTCTCCCATTCAACTGTCTGTTTTTAGCCCATCATTTTTCCCTTATGTGTTATATCTATTTCATCATCCCCTCCAGGGGGATGTCATATACAAGTCTGTTGAGCTGCAGGGACCCATGTCATTCGCCACAGGACTTTCTGTTTGTCATTGCATATTATATTGGCTATCAGATAGGAGAGGATGAACATGATCTATGCCCCAGGGGTTGGCAACTAGGTGAAATGGTAGTAGGTGAGATGGGGGAACTGGAAAGATAGACTAGCCTGCCTAACCATTCTTTCATATCTGATGGTTATTAATTAGGTTCCTGCGTTTATACAATTTGCTCGTTTTCTGAGTAGGTGAATTGCTCTTAGTCATCTTGGCATTTATAAATGTAAATGAAAAATCGCCCAGTACCAGAAGCCAGAAGCAAGAAAGATAAATAACATCAGGAAGCTGGTCATTACCTGTCTGTCATAAAATTTCATTAGTTTTGACAGCCTATACAACACAAGCGATGAATGAATGTGACTGTACTTCTTCATCTGTCCATCCCCGTACGTCACCAGCACTGTGCTGGCCGAGGAGCTGCCACACTTCCACACCAGCACAGCAGTGCACAGCAGAGTTCTATCAAGGCTGAGAGTCCCTGCAGGCCAGGAGGAGGTAAACAGAGGCTAATGGACTCCCATAAAAGTCACATGTTACTTACACACATTACTGAATTATCCTGTACATGTGGGGTTAGCCCCATTCACCTGCACTCTCTTCCAGGACCCATTCATTAAGCATGTGCTGGCACCTGCAGAGAAACAGAGAGCTGGCTCAGCAGTTAAGAGCACTGTATGCTCTTGTAGAGGACCTGAGTTTGATTCCCACCACCCATATGGCAGCTCCAACACCCTCTTCTGAGCTCTGTGGGTAGTGCAAATACAGGGTGCACTTACATATATGCAGGCAGCACTGATGCATATAAAATAAAAATTATAAATCTTAAAAAATTCATGTAGTGAATACAATTCTAGTGGGGAAATCTAGGGAAGAAATTACTTGTGAGGAAGGAAAAGGCAGCCCAGGCCTTGCTGCATAATAACAGTAGCAAGTTTTGTCTCATTGTCTTTGGGGTCCTATGGGCTTTCAAGCCTCATAAATAAGGGATAGCCTAGAGTCCAGGATCTCCTGTGACTGACAGGAATGAAGGCACTTCCACTTCCCTTCTGCTTCCCTTATCTTCCTTTTAAAACAGTTCAGTCTTTAAAAAAATTTTAAAAAATCCAGTTCAGTCTTAAAACTTCAATAGGTCATGGGGGCTGGAGAGATAGCTCAGCAATTAAGAGCACCGACTGCTCTTGCAGAGGACCCGGGTTTGATTCCCAGCACCCACATGGTGGCTAAGAACCATCTTTAACTCCAGTTCCAGGGGAATCCGACGCCCTCTTCTGACCTCCACGGCATTGCAGGACATGGGTGCACCAGCCTACATGCAGACAGTACACTCATACATATAAAAAGAAAAATAAATAATAAATTAAAAAAAACTTTAAAAAAACTTTTTTTTTTTTTTTTTAAACTCACTTTGTAGAACAGACTGGCCTTGAACTCACAAAGATCAGCCTGCCTCTGCCTGCTGAGTGCTAGGATTAAAGGTGTGTGCCACCACCCCGGGCTTCCTAGCTCTTTTCTAAGCATCCCTAATGATCTTGGCTGCCCCAACATCCTGGGTTTCTTTACTTTTTCCCTGAGACTCCCCTTCCCTCCCTGCCCCATGGCTGCTGGTCTGACCTCCCTGCCGGCTGTAATCTGACATGGCTTTATAGCATGTTTCCTTCTTTTCTCCAGTCTCCTCCTATGGGAAGCTGCTGACATTTACAGCTTGCCTTTTCTTGGGGTTTTTCTTCAAGTTCCAATGTTCTAAAAGCTTCCATTTGAGTCCGTTCTTAAATTATTTTATGAATAAGACTAAGACCCCCTAAAAGGGGACCTGTTCTTTTGCTATATCTTCAGGACCCTAGCAACATGGGGAGGGCATATAGCATCGGCCTGGAAGTTCCAAGCTCTGCTGACCCAGAGTCAGAATAGGGCAGGGAACCTCTCCATAGAGGATTAGCCAGGCACAAGAGATCATCCCCTCAAGATGAGAGAAGAAAACTCATTTGGAGAAGTGCAGCATAGGGAAGGGGTCAAAGGCCCAGTAAGGCCAGAAGGAAAGCTTCCTAAAATTGTGCCAGGGCTTAAGGAGCCAGAGTCCATGTAGGGTAAGACAAGGGACATCCGCACACAGGCATTTGTGTAGCAGAAGCCCTACACAGGATGAAGTGGGTGTCATGAAAAAGAGCAGCCTGGGTGGGTGAGGAGGGTGGAAAGGGTATCATGTGAGGCAGAGGGTACAGTACAGATAAGATAGGGAGGCACTTCCTACAAAAGGATGGACCAAGTAAGCAAACAAGGAAATGGAGACCCAACATTGTACATCAGAAGTGAGATACATGTGGGGAAAGAAAAAAGAAAAATGGAAAATATGCCCAGTGCTGCTGGGCTGCCCTGGATGACCAGAGTGAATGAACACAGTTCCATATACCTCCCCTGTTGTGTCCATCCAGAAAGCCTACCCATATGATACCCAGCAAAGGTAAGTGCACCTTGCTTTGTCACGGGGTGGCTGATAATGGGAAAGAGCCCACAGATACCCACGACATTTCACCATTGAGAAGGGAGGGGCTGCCTGAGAATGACACTGACACAGAAAGAGGAAAGAAAACTACTTCATAATAGCATCGCTTGAACTCCTAGATCCAGCCATGCCTGAAACAATGCTTATGAACAAGTCTACTCGCTTTTTTCTCATTCATCCTTCCTTCTTCCCTTCCTTCTTTATCTTTTCTTATTTAAGCCAAGATTAATTAAGTTTTTTGTTTTGTTTTGTTGTTTGAGACAGGGTCTCCCCATAGCCCTAGCTGGCCTGGTACTTGATATATGGGCTAGGATGGCCTCAGTCTCAGAGAGATCCGTTTGCCTTTGCCTCTGGAATACTGGGAATGCCCAACACTAAATTCAGTTTTTGTCACTTTCAATGGAAAAACTTTTAGTTATTAATACCCTCAATAGACTCTTGGTGACTGAATTTAATTGATAATAATCCACATGGGAAGATTCCAAGGTGTTCTAGTTTTTCTTAAGGTATTTCATTTAGTTATTTAACAGGTGCTGATTGTGTGTCTACAATATGCCAAGCGCTATACTAAGTTCTTGAAGAGCTAAGTTGCACAAGAATTCCCAACCAGTGGGCTCCACATTCTAGTGGAGAAAGCAGACAGTAAATGTAAGCAGTAACTAAATAAGGGGAAGAGTATAAATGCTTGGCGGTGGGAGGAAAGCACAGTACAGAGCCTGGTATTGTCCAGCATTAAAGGGCAGAGGTTGGACTTGCAATCTAAATAAAGAAGACAGAATATAACACAGTGAGAAAGTTCCATCTAAACTAAGCCTTGAAAATTAGGACATTGACTATTTCAGAGGAAGAAAGTTCTAGATGAAGGGGAAGAGCCTGGACAAAAGCCTTGACTGCTTGTCTGGATGTTAAGGAACATAAAGAAATCACTGTGGCCACAGGGAGCAGAGAGAGCAGTGTTCCAGGGATTATCAGACTTAGAGGCTATTGAGGATGGACCCCTCCCCTCACGATCTTCATTGGGCCTCACTTCCAGCTTCCCTGATAACACTAGTAAGGGAAACTTCACAGATATCCCACCTTGGAATTTAAAATACCTCATGAAAAAGATGTCTTATTACCCTTCCATGTAGAGGAATCCAGTCCATGACAAGTAAGAACCTGGTATAATAAAGATAATTTGGATTGGTCGTTTACTTCATTTTTGCACTTTTACACAATTCACTTACATATAATGATTCAATGGAGAAAGAGTTTCTCAGCTCAGAATAACATAGTTCGTGCTGAGGCTGCAGCTCCAGAAGCCTCAGAGGCAGATCTGATGAGCATCTCTACTGTCTTTGTTACTTTTACATGAATTAACAAATCTCAGGAGCAGAGTCAATAGATTGAACCCACAGGAAGGCATGTTCTTAGAGGCTCTCAATAATTTTTAAGAGCAGAGGTTGTGGAGCCCACCCATGAGGACCACTGTATCCTGCATTCTGTCTATAAGACCCTCAGTGGGACACCAGGACCAAGCCCTAGTGACATCCTTAGCCCTCCAAACCCTCATTCATTGTCTCTGCATCATCAGCAGGCACCCCACTTGTGTACAAGCATCAGCAGCTGCACACTGCCAGGAAAGAGAGGGTCTCCCTCCTCAGTGGTGAGTCTCAGGTTTAGTGAAAGGAAAAACCAGCCCTTGTGGGAAACTTCTCACTAATGGGAATTGGGCAAAATTAATCCAGTTTATCTCACAATTGGCTCCCCAGGGATCTGGAGCCAGTTGCCTCACTTCCCTCTTGATTTTGTAAACTTAAATAAGGGGGTGAAATTGATCCCCTCACAAACACTGGTATTCAAAAGGATTTAGTCATAAATTCTGTCCAGCAAACCCCAAATAAGCAAAGCTTGTTAGTATGGTAAGACTGTCTATAAACTAATAATAGCTATAAACAAATACAAATCATACCACTGGTGCATCTCCTGTCCCAGAACATGGTGTTCTAAGTCTTTTGCTATTGATTTCAGAGTATGTAAGAGGCTCCTAAAATGTTGTACCTTGTATCTTTATCTACAACTATCTTACCCATGATGACTTTAGTAACCCTAAAACAACAGGTAAAAAATGGGCTGACAGCCTAGCAATAGCTCCTCCCACAGCAGGATATGAACATTCCTCAGTGACTGACAGAAAAGCCCACCTCCAAAACCAGTAAACAAAATCTGCACATGTGTATTAACTCACTTCTCAACATGGGAGAGCTTATTAAATAATGTAAAGTTTAGTTTAAAAACAGGTAATTTCTGGATCCAAGTGACCCCTAACAGCACATGCACAACACAAGCTGTTCCCTCTTTTCGATAAAATTCTATGGGGAAAGGAAATCCACTCATTACTGAGTAAAAGAAGCTACAACTTAACATCAGAATCTGATAGAAACCAGGGCCATCGAGACGGTTCAGTGAGTAAAGGCAGTTGCCTCTACATCTGATAACCTGAGCTCGACCACCAGGACTCACATTCTGGGAATAAAGAACTGACTCTCAAAAGTTGTCCTTTGATCTCTACACCCTGCTCCACAAACAAATAAATGTAACTTGAAATTTTTTGGCCTGGCGTGGTGGCGCACTCCTTTAATCCTAGCACTTGGGAGGCAGAGGCAGGCGGATCTTTGTGAGTTCAAGGCCAGCCTGGTCTACAGAGTGAGTTCCAGGACAGCTGGGGCTACAGGGAGACCCTGTCTCAAAAAAGACCCCCCCAAAAAATTTTTTGACAGGATATCCCTGGTCCCAGCCCACCTGGAACTCATTGTATAGACCAGGCTGGCCTCAATCTCACAGAGATCCACCTGCCTCTGCCTCCCTGCTCTACATATGGAGTTCCAGGTCATCTGGGGCTACAGGGAGACCCTGTCTAAAAAATAACAACAACAACAACAAAAAATCACCATTTAGGGGGTGGACATATGGCTTAGCAGTTAAGAACACTAGCTACTTTTACAGAAGACTTGGTCCCCAGACCCACATGACAGCTAATAACTATTAGTAACTCCAGATCCAGGAGATCCAACACTCTCCTCTGAACAGCTCCAGTATTGCATAACTTGGATGCACTTACATACATGCAGACAATACGGTTATACACATAAAATAAAAATAATACATAAAAATATTTTAAATCACCATTTTCTAGGAAAGAGATCAACAAAATGAGGATTTTGCCTATAAAGCAGATATCAAGTGACAGATATGTTGTGACCATAAACTTAAATTAGTTGAAAAATATAAAATTTTATATGCTGCTTAAAAGAAATACAAACATATCACAGTGGTGTACAGAAGTTAAAGTGTAAATGATGGGCACAAAAAAAGCAACAGCCCTAATATAAGTGAAATCCAAACCTCACTAAACTAGCTGTGCTTCAGTTGTAGGGGAGTAAACTGAGACAGCATTCCAGTTGTACAGTTTAGCAATATGCACTAGTTATATTCATAGCCTTATAATTAGCCCAGCAATTTTATTTTAGAAAGATTTTCCCTAGTTTCATAATCAGAAGCATTCCACATTTATGAGAAAAATGTGGAGAAAGATTTTCTTACAACCTATATGTCATACTGTTCTTTAAAAATATCCTTATCTTAGCTGGGCGTGCTGGCGCACGCCTTTAATCCTAGCACTCGGGAGGCAGAGGCAGGCAGATCTTCATAAATTCAAGGCCAGCCTGGTCTACAGAGTGAGTTCCAGGCCAACTGGGACTATAGGGAGACCCTGTCTCGAAAAGACAATAAAAAAAAAATCCTTATCTTTGACATCAGAGACATCCCACTGACCCACTAACCAGTGAGGCTCTCTGTGTCTCCCAAGGACTCTAAATCAGTCTCATGTGTTCCAGAAAGATGCTCTGGCTGAGCCCAGTCTGTCGGCTTTGTCACAGACAGCCTCGTCTACTTTTTTTTTTTAATTATTTATTTTTTATGTGTATGAATGTCTTGTCTGCATGCAGGTCTGCGCACCCATGTCGTGCAATGCCACGGAGGTCAGAAGAGGGTCTCGGATTCCCCTGGAACTGGAGTTCTCCTGGAATTGGAGTTACAGACGGTTCTCAGCCGCCATGTGGGTGCTGAGGATCGAACCCGGGTCCTCTGCAAGAGCGGTCGGTGCTCTTAACCACTAGGCCAGCCCTCCAGCCCCAGGCTCGTCTACTTTTGACTGGTTTGTGTTGAGCCAAGGCATCTACAGGTCCTCATTGCGCATTGTCTTCTTCGCTTTTTTTTGTTTTTTTTTTTTTGTCTTTTTGAGACAGGGTCTCCCTTTAGTCCCAGCTGACCTGGAGCTCACTATGTAGACCAGGCTGGCCTTTTCTATACCACTGTAGGCTTCTTTCCATGGCCTTTGCTGTCTGCCCAGGACATTCCACTTGTGCAAGGATTATTCTGTGAATTGTTAAGCACCTCCAACATACACACACACACACACACACACACACACACACACACAAATCTACAGACACACCCTCACAGAGACACATAAAGAGAAAATGACTGGATATAACACAAAAGAGATCTCTGTGTATGGAAAAGAAAATTAACAAAACAATAATGATCATTTACATTCGAGATGGCAGTATGAGCCCATAATATGTGTGTATGTGTGTGCTTCCTAGTCCTGTCCTCTGAAGACACCTAAAAGTATAGACATCTATAAAAAAAAAAAAGTGCACAGAACTCTCAAACTTAACTTCTAAAACCCATTACCTGCAACAGAAGCCAGAGTTCCTCAGAGAAACAGAGTATGGGGCTTATGGCAAGAGCTGGCACAAAGATGTGTTTAGACTAATGCCGTGTTGAAAGGTCACAAGAATCTCCCAGTGAAGCTCCCATTGGCCGTATTTATTACAATTTGAGTGTCAGAAAGAATAATAACTGCAACTTGATTAAACAAAAGTTCAAGACTCCATAGTGATAATAACAGAGAAGAAAAGGAAATCTGTGGATTAGATGATAAGGCAATGAAGAAAAACAAAAGTCAAGCTAGTGGTTATCTGCATGGAGAGCAAGAAAACCACCTTATGTGTATGTTTTATGGAAGTTTCTGTATGCCTCTGAGTTCTCGGTGACTAAAACAAAACACCAATGCCTTAAAACTGCCATAGAACAAGTGATGCCTCAAAAGAACCAGGATGAAAGATCAAAGCTTCATAGTTGACCGGATTACAGATGGCTCTGGGTTCTCTTGATTTTGCTTTTCTTTTTCCTGATTTTCTTCAGTAACTATGTAATTCTCTATCATAAAGGAAACAATGCCGTGGACTTAATCTACTGTACACAGAGCAGCATAGACTCTTTTATGGTTTAATCATCAGCACCTATGTTTTTTCTTACATTCACCCTCCCACTTTTCATTTTATCTCCAAGGAAATATCATAGAAAAGAAGTTAGCTACAGATGGCTAGGCTAAGTGCAATTCTTTGATTAATGCACTAGAAATACTTTAGGTCTGAACTTCAGCTCTAATAGATATGAAAATATGCGAATGAACTGCAAAACAATGAAACATTTTTTCAGTACCAAAATATACGTGGAATCTCCCTGAAATCCTTTAGAGTTGATGACACATTATGTAAGGAGCTTCAGTCACATAAATTTCTCAGCTATGAGAAAGAATTTCATTTTTGGAAACAACCAAACTTCATTCAAAGCCAAGTCTGATGAATAAGGTAGCTGATCAAGCAGGAAATAACTGGTTGGTTAAAAATGAGGTGCAATTGTAGACTGATGAGACAGAAAGTACAAGCTAGCTCAGAAGTCATTCCAAAGTGGAAAGCTTTACATATTTGGGCACTTTTGTGAGGAAAAGAAAATGCAGAGCCTCTACAAGTGAGTGCTTTAAAAAGAAAAACCTAAAAAAAAGGGGGGGGGATACAGATAGATATGAAACCTTTTTGTCAAAAACCTTGCAATTCAAATCTTAAAACTAACTACAGGAAAAGATTTGTATGTTCCAATAGGTTAAAATGTCACCAACTTAATGGCTGAGAAAGAAAAGATACAGCTTTGCATTGTGTAGGATGTACCAGAAAGTGCCAGCAGAAAGGTTGACCCGTCTGAACATTGAAAGGAAGAAAAGCCTCAGATTGCTACAAACATCAAACCCCTCTGTGGATCCTACTTGTAGCAACTATTTATAATGAGTCCTAAGGAAACTTAACTTCTAGGTGCCGCAAAGGTTTTAATATGAGAGACTTTCTTAACTTCCCCCAAATAGAACAAGGAGAAATATGATGATGATGAGGTCATTCTCCAACTGTATATTTGAGACAACTATTATAGAGGTAATCTCTTATAAAACTGGTAAAACTGCCTTCTTTAATTGACTAATAGACATAGGAACCATGAAAAGGATTATTCCCTATTCAGAACCAAATATAATACTAAAGTCTCCTTAAGCTATGCACTTAAGCAAAATATATTAATACAGGAGCTCTGACATCAGCAATGAATTATTCTACCAAGGAGATGTTGGCCAGGGGATCCAAGCCCCCACGAAAGGTAAAGGCTCCTTGCCTCTAAACTGGGATACCTGCAAGAAGAGAGGCAATAAGGCCCTGCTGTCGAAGACCTAACATTAACATGGGAAAGATGTATTGAGACCACACATATAGAGACCACAGATGGTCTCTAGAATACCAGAGAGTGTTACCAAAGGCCACTAAACCAATAAAGCAAATATGGGTCTCCTTGAGTCAAGCAAGACTCCTCCATCAGTACCAGCTACATCTCACCTGCCTGGAAATACTGTGCAGCAGAGGCAGCCATATGCCTGTATATCCCAAATCTAATTGGCTATTAGCTCTCTCCTTGGAGGAATAACCCATGGCTGATGCCACAAGCTTACATCCTCTAATGGTTAGGAGATGTTATAAGCCATAGTAAGACCCTGTCATATTTAACAGAAAAAAATGTAATTCATGGATTAACATACCATCCAAACATCTGTGTCTATACCAAAGTAACCTACCATAACAATTAGTACTGTTTAAATACCTATATATCTAATTGCTTGTGCTTCATTAGTAGGATTGAAAGGTTATTCCTGGACAAACTGTCAGCCCATGAAAGGAAACAGCCAGAATTGACCAGAGTCCAAGACAACAGCTCCAGAGAAAGTAGACTGTTTTGCTTCTCATCCACCTGTGCCCCTTTTCTAAGCCTAGGGAACAATCTGTGGAAGAGGGGGCGTGGTAGAATGTAAGGGCTGCGATTGGGGTGAATAGTGAAACTATAGCCATATAGTCTGGACACTCATTTGATCAACTTGATTGAACATACAAGCCCCCCAGCTGGATGGTGGGACCCATGGGCTGTGTGGGTTTGGGCACAACTGCTTGCAAATTGGTTTTACATGAAGGATGCTTGTACTCACAAATTATCATTTATTGTTAAAAAATGGGAAAAAACTGAGAGAAAGATGCAGGACAGTTATGGCAGAATCCATGATCTGGGATGGGGTGGGGTGGGGTGGGGTGTGGGGAAGAGAAAGGGAAATATGCTTGAAGTGAATTGGAAAATTATGTTATGAAATACACAAAGCATCAATAAAAAAATGGAAAAAAAAGAATACTCTTTATCATCAGCCCCTATCCATTTCCCATGCAGGAGGGCAGCATAGCCTCAAATGCAACCCATCCTCTCTAAGTGCCCACTAGGGAACCTGCTCTGTTCACTGCCCTCTTCAAACCTATGAAGTGCTCCGAAAGTCTCTACCTCCTCTTCAAGGACTTTGGTCCAGTCATCCTGTCTAGACAATGACGCCACTTTGTATTTTAATTTGCAGATGGCCAGGCAGTAGGTGGTCTCTGGAGGACAGATAGGAGAACATTGGCAGGAGACCCATCAGCACTGGGGTTTCACAGTGTGGCTCTCCAGAAGGACACCAGGGCTCTGGTATGTGGATGGGCCAAATGAGGCTAAGATCAGGTCCTGAGTACATCTCTCTGTTCATTAAATTCTTAAAAACAGAACATCATGATAACATAAATGAATGCTGCATGAGTAAATCCCAGCCTATAGAATCAGTCAAGCATTGAAACAAAATGAAGCTTCCAACAACAAAACCAGAAAGAATCAAGGAGAGATGGAAGATTGTAAGGCCACATCAGGGCCTGTTTCCCTAACCAGGCTCACTATGCTCTATTGATTAAACCTGCTTCTCATTTGGGCAAACAGTATTCATTTCAAAGGCTCCCTTTTTTGTCAAGCTTGGTTTATAAACACAGCTATTTGCTAATAAATGTGATTTTAAATCACAATACTCTAAACACAGACTTACTCTGTGTATAGGCCAGGGAGTGGGGTGGCCATTTCTGTTCAAGTCTTTACCCATTCTTCCATTTATTCAACATGATTTTTTTCAGGCTCTTGAATATCAGCAGTACCAGGCACTAGGCAAATACACAAGTGCAGGACAGAACACAGCATGGTCACTGTCTTCAGGGACTTTGCACATGTGGCCCTGCCACCTCACACAAGAGTGCTTGTGGCACTGGTTGGGTAAGAAGGAAGGCTGTGAAGAAGCTGAGTTTTGAGTGGGCTCTACAAGAATGGTTATTGGTTGGGCAAACAGAAAACATGAGGATTATTCTGTGAGAACTGCAGCATAGTGGAGCTGTGAGTCAGAGAATGAATTCACATAGCCATATACCAATATTTGGCTAGTGGCAGACCACATATACATTGGTGTCCCCATAGAGGCCTTCCATTTTATGTCCTAGTCATCTTACTTGGTGTAAATACACTCAATGATATTCACACAACAAACACTCATCTGTGCATTTCTCAGAAGGTATCCCTGTAAATAAGCACCCATGAGAGTACTTACTAAGCACCTTATATACTGATGTGTCCAACATGATCTTCTGCCTTTAAAAGAAAAAAGAAAAACAAGCAAGTTTGCTCGAAACAATTTTTGAACAAGTTTGGAAATGGAAAGATGTATAAACTCAAGTAGTTAGGGAAATCAAGTACAGAAAACAGAATGCTGTGTGATAATTAAATTGATCATTATAATCTAAAAGCATTCTGTGGTCTGTGGCCCAAAATAGAAGGTTGCATGAAACACACAGAGGAAAAAGTAGAGCAATGCTGTAAGAATGTTGTATTCCCAGATTGGAAATTTATAGTTTGACCTGAAGACACTGAGGTTTCTAAGTTTCTGGGAGTGGGGACAAATCAAGTAATGCTTAGTAAATTAATATTGCAACAAGACAGACAAGTACCAATAGAGTGCAGGTACAGGGAAGGAAATCAAGTCTAATTGGACATGATGTTAGCATTTACATACCAAGTAGATTATTTCTTTACTCTTTTTTTAAAGTTAATTTTTATTGAGCACATTTCATACATTTATTAATCAAATTTAGACTCATTCCCCGATCCATCACCCCCCTACTCCCCCACCAGAGCTCATGGATTCTACCATGCATGTTAAGTCCTGTCTTACATCTTTTTCTCAGTCTTTTTAACCCTTTAGATGCAGAAGTTTGCTGTTTTGGTCAGTTCTTTGAACAGGTTTTTCTCTCTTTTTTGTTCCCTTTAATTTTATGTTACTCCAAAATATGCAAATATACACTCCACACATAAATCAAAATTACAAAGTCTGAAAATAAACTATAGGTTAATTCCAAAACACGTTTAGGGATTTACATTTTAACAGTAAAGTTGCATGCAGGTAAAAAGAAATGTAACTTTGCATTCTAAATTACATGCATGTTTTAATGTAATTTTTTGAAGGTTCTATAAGAACTTAATATAAATTTTACAATAAGTTTACAATGTAAACTATACATTATTGTAATATTTCAATAACAGGGATTATACTGAAATTATTCTATAAAGCTATCAATACTTTTTTATTTTACATTATTCTAAAATATGCATATATACACTCCACACATAAGTCAAAATTAAAAATTCTGAAAATAAACTATAGGTTGATTCCTAAACACATTTAGAGATTCACATTTTAAAAGTAAATTTGCATGCAGGTATAAAGTCGTGTAACTTTACATTCTTTTTTTAAAATATGACTACATATCCTCCATCTATATATGGTAATTACAATGTGTGAGTATAAGTGGTAGGACAATTCTAGAGCCCATTTATAGATTCACATTGGAATAGCACAGTTGCTTTCAGATGCAATGAAATATAATAATAAAGTTTCTCAGTTTGCCTGCCAACTGGGGATTTGGTGTTAGCATCCACAAATGAGGGAAACATTCCACCTTTTTTTTTTTTTTTTTTTCTGGGACTGTGTTTCTTCATTCAGCTATGGCTTCGGTTCCCATCCATTTACACAAAGCTCATGATGTCATCTTCGTTATGCTGACATCAGAACTCCATTGTGTGATGTACCAACACTTTTGTTTATCCATTCATCAAGTTGAGGGCCATTTGGGTTGGTTCCAGGTCTTCGCTATCTGTGCATAGAGAGCTGCAATAAACATAGCTATGCATGTATCATTGTGGTAGGATGCATCGCTGTGGGTATATTTACCCAGGAGTGGTATGGCTGGGTCAGGTAGTAGCGCATTTGCGTTTTTTGCAGGGTCTCCACACTGTCTTTCCACAGTGGTTTGTAGATTTCATTCCTACCAACAGTGGATTGAGTGTTTCCCCTGTCCCACAACCTCTCCAGATTTGGTGTCTTTTGTTTTCTTGATCTTGGCTAGTCTTATTGGATGAGATGTACCAGTTAGTGTGGTTTTAATTTGCCTTTCTTCAATTATAATGGATGTGTGAACACTTTTAAAGATGCTCCGCCACTTTACGTCCTTACTGGGACAGTCTCTGTGCAGTGCTTTACTCCATGTTTTGAGTAGGGTCATTTGTTTTCGTTACTTCTTACTGTCTTTGTTTTTAAGGCTCTATATATCTGGATGTTAATGCTTTGTCTTGAATGATCAATGGTGAAGTTCTCCTACTACTGTGGGTTTTCTCTTCACTTCCTATGATTGGTTTCTTTTGCTGTAAAAAAGCTTTGAATGAATGAGGTCCGCACTTATTAGCTGTTGTCCTTTTATTTCCTGGCAGCTGCTGTTTGAGTTTCGAAAGTCTTTTCTCCTTGTTTTTTTTTTTTTTTTGTTGCTGTTTACTTTTTCTTCTATCACCTTCAGGTTCAGGTTGTTAGGTTGAGGTGTGTGATCCATTGGAGTTAGTTTGTAGAGGGTGAGAGGTAGGGGTTTAAATTTTGTTCTTCTATAACTGGTGATCAGTTTTGCCCCTACCATTTTTGCCGAAGATGTTATCTTTCCTCCCTTGAGTTTTTTTTTTTTTTTTTTTTTTTTTTGGCCCCTTTGTCAAATATGAGGTGGCTGAGGTTATGTGAGCTCAAGTTTGGATCTTCAATTTTGTTCCATTGGTCAATGGTTCTGTTTTTTTGCCAGTACCAGGCTGTCTTTATGACTCTAGCCCTGTATAGCTTGCAGTCTGGTAATGTAATCCCCCTAGTATTGCACTTTTCACTCAGGGTTGCTTTAGCTATCCAGAGTCTTTTGTTTTTCCATATGAATTTAAGGATTTGTTTTTCTAAGTCTGTGAAAAAGCTCATGGGGATTTTGATTGGGATTGCATTGAATCTGTATATTAATTTTGGTAGAATGGACATTTTTACTATATTAATTTTTCCAATCCATGAGCATGGGAGGTCTTTCCATCTTTTGATGTCATTTTCAATCTCCTTCTTCAGGTTTTAAAATTTTTGTTGTAGAGGTCTTTGGTGTCTTTCAAGCAACCATCCCTCACACGAAAATTAAGAACAAGGGATCTCTGTGTTCTGAGACTTGTGTTCAGATTCTTATTATAATCTATTATATATAATCTTATTATGTAGCCTTGGCTGTCCTGGAACTCAATATGCAGACCAAGATAAACTCATAGAGATCCACCTGCCTCTGCCTCCCAAGTTCTGGGATGAAAGGCGTGCACAACCACACCCAGCCATGTTCTAAAATTTTTAGAATAGAGATATACATTACAAATAGAAAAGTCCATACCATGAAACTTTTTCCCATACAAAAAATTGTTTAAAATACTATATAAGTGAATGGTAGGTGGCCAGACCTAAGTAAGGCATCTACAATGCAACCTCTTCACCTAAGGCTCAGGGAACATCCTAGAAGAATGGGTGGAAAGAACGTTAAGAGCCAGAGGGACAAGACACTAGAGTTAATGCATTCTATACATGACGGGGAAGCTGCACCATGAAACATCCACAGTGTTGTAGTCTAACAAGCTCTGCATAATGATAAAACCACATGACATGCCAAAGTCGATGGGAGGAATCTCACCACAAGATGAAAAGCTAAGGGCAATCAAAGGATGCTAGGGAGAGAGAATCAGTTTTTTCCAGGGACTAGCTTCCTGAGAGGTTATTTAATCCCAAATGAGCAGCCCTAAACACAGGTACACAGGAGCACCATGAACTGAATTCAGTGAATTATACTTACGTACATTTATAAACATATGTATGGATATATAACATATTATATATGTGTACATTTTATATATATGTAAAATTGTATATGTGTACATTTATAAACATGCACATGGAAATAATGTAAAGACAATAATCATGTATAAAATTCTCAAAAATAAAAATAATTAAAAAATAAAATAAAACTATATAAAATTACCTTTGTGCTATGTTTATATAACATACAAAGCATAAATAAATCTCTTGTTTAGACTTGGGACCCATCCCCAAGATCTCTTGTTATGTATATGTCAAATCTCAAAAGCAATCTGAAATCTGAAACACATCTGGCTCCCAGTATTTCAGATAGGTAACATTGTATCTGGATCTCATTCCCTGTTTCATTTTGTCATACCCTTTTGTGCTGGATAGCTTTATTGTCAACTTGACACACCTGGGTTGAGGGAGCCTCAGTTGGGGAATTTCCTCAATTGGGGAATTTCCTGCATTGGTCTGGCCTATGGCCACATCTGTGGAGTATTGTCTTGATTGTTGAGTGATGTGGGAGGGCCCAGCACACTATGGGTGGTGCCACCCCTGGGCAGGTTGTTGTATATTGTGTAAGAAAGCAGACTGGGCATGGGCCAGGGGAGCAAGCCAGTAAGCAGCATCCTCCATGGCCTGTGCTCCAGCTCCTGCCTCTAGGTTCCTGCCCTGAGTTCCTATGTTGCGCTCCCTTAGCAATGACCTGTGACCCGGGAGGTGTAAGATGAATAAATCCTTTCTACCCCAAGTTGGTTTTGTTCAGAGTGTTTTGTCACAGCAATTGAAGAGAAACTAGAGACCTTAACCCTGTCAGTAATGTTTATTTACTTTTGTCTTCCTTTTACATTCTTATATCACTTTTTCTGTCTAAAATATATGGTCTCATCTGATGATGCTGCTCCCAAGTTCAGTCCTTTACAGTAATGGATTGACTCAAGACCCTCTGTGGAAGGCAGCCAAGAGTCAAACCCAGCACTTTAAACCCAATGTGGGACAGCTGTAGTACACTTGTAGTAATTTGTTAATGAACTTCCACTTTACGGATAAGAAAACAGGAGCTTGTAGAACTTAAGTAAATGGACCAATACCATATCACTGTTAATCCCTGAAGGTGAGCTTTCAACCATGCAGGAAATTTTTAATTACAATTCTGCTTCACTTGTTTATCTGTTTCAGAGATGTTCTTATTCTCCTTCTTCTATGCTGTTGAACACTCTGTCTTACTTATTAAAGTTTTCCATCACCCTAACTTGGCATTTAACAATCTTTCTCAATATTGAGTCAAATAATAGAAATGTCTCATGAATGTTTTTCTGAGCTTAGTGATATGAAGCATCTTCATTCTTTGGGGTTTTGTTTTTGTTTTGAGATAGGGTCTTTTTATAGGGCACAGACTAGCCTTGAATTCAAGATCCTCTGGCCTCCCAAGTTCTGAGATTACAGATGTGTGCCACCATGCCCAGCTTATCTTCCTCTTAGGTTAGCAGCATTTGCCATGTTTTCTCACCTCTGTGTACTAAAAGCATCTTGGGGGGCTGGAGAGATGGCCTAGCGGTTAAGAGCACCGACCGCTCTTACAGAGGACCCGGGTTCGATCCCCAGCACCCACATGGCGGCTGAGAACCGTCTGAAACTCCAATTCCAGGAGAACTCCAGTTCCAGGGGAATCTGAGACCGTCTTCTGACCTCCGCAGCATTGCACGACATGGGTGCACAAACTTGCATGCAGACAGTACATTCATACACATACAGAAATAAATAAAATTAATTAAAAAAATTAAAAAAAAAAACTAAAAGCATCTTGGCTTTAGAGTGACCTGTTTTCTGGATTTCTATCTCATAAATGATCTCTGCATTATGATACCTGGGGCTTTAAGAAACAGAAAGCTGTTCATTGACATCCACATGCATTGTACAATGAAAAGGTGAAAGAAAGCTGGCTAGAATTTGCAGTCCTTTGTATCCAACATACATCAGAACAAACACACACAGCATACACACATGCATGCACACATATAGATACACATATATGCATGCACACATGCATACATACCACTCTGTACAATTGGTCACCTGTCTTTGCCATATGGTAAACCATCTGTTTCCTTATTTCTAACTGCTTAGCATTCTTGTGCTCTTAAATATAAGACTGATTACATTATTGCATAAATTATGAAAGTTTCTGGAGGATCCTAACAATTTTATGACTTGTAGATATTTAGTATTTGTTCTGCCCTGAAACATTGCATGGTTCCTGATAATGAGAAGCATATTTTTTTTCATGTAAATATTTCCTTTTCATCCATCTACATCTCCCAGCATAGGAGGGAGCATTTAGGGATGACTGAATAAGTAGTATACATACACACAAACACACACACACACACACACGCACACACACACACACACACACACACACTCACTCACAAATAGCATAGTGACCTGCATCAAAACACTAATTATCAAAATTTTTACTTTGGACCTAGGCTTTCTTCCTTTGTTGACGCTTAAGTTTTGCCAAGAAGAAAGTAATCATCTTAGTCTTCAATTATATTCTGTAATGAGAAGCCTTTCTGATATTTCTAGCCAATTTGCACCAAAGTCTATGTAAGTCATATGTTTTCACAGGCTTCTGAAGACTGAATTAGATGAAACAAGTAAGATTAAAAATTTTAATAACATATTACTATTTATATGTCATATATAATATGATATTAACCATCAATATAATTATTGAGCATCTAGTTTATCAGGTAATGTGGCCACTACAGATTAAAAAATGCAATTCCTTAATCCTAAGAAACTCTGAGTTGTCTAAGAAAGAAGATACAGGAAACAAACCTAGGATAAATTCATTAGGTAAGACTACAAATATAAGTGTAGTAGTTCAGATCATGAGCGTCCAAAGAGTGTTTTCTGTAAGTGAAAATAATCCAAAAAGGGTTTCATGGAATTGGGACTTCATCATAAAACTAGCTGTACTCCAGACTGGCAGGAGGTGAGGCTTTAATGTCACTTCTCCTGGGTGCTTCCTGGTAGCCCCTCCTCCTAGACCAAAGCTGCTAAAGATGTCATCCAACCATCTCCTACCTAGTGTGATCCCTAGTTATGAGCCCCTCTCTACATAGTTTGGCATTTTAAATTGTTTTTGGTTATCTGCTCATTACCTGTCTCCTTCTTCTAAAATGTAAGATCCACAGAGCAAAGGCATTGTGTTCTACAGCATTTGTGGTTTCTTGAAAATTGTAATATGATGAGTAAATGCCGAGTGGTTACATTAACCATAAAAACAGCTAAGAATGGCCTGGAAGAACTGGACATAGAGAACAAATCTGACATGAAGACAGTTGCAAACAGCACAAAGGAGCAGGTAGGGATGAAATAAACACAGACTTAACAGAGGCAGTTTACAAAATACAGAACTAAAATGCCAAAACATAATGATATTTGCATATGAAAACATACACAGTCTCATAAGCTATTAAAGAAATGCTAACTGACTTAATTAGCATTAAAATCGACACCAAGTAAGATGGACTTTCAAAGCCTAGAATCCCCACTATTTCTCAAATTCAGCACTGTTTCTGGAGGAAAATCTGCTTCCAATCCTAAACCATCAATCACTTGACCTAGCAATTCTACACTTAGAATTCATCTTGGCAAATAATTAGGCGAAATCGAGCCTCAGGAGTGTGAATCTGAGGACTGTTTATAAAAGTGAAAAATTGAAAACTGCATAAATGTGTCACGATGGGCAATTAGTTTAATGGATTAGGGTATGTTCATGCAATTGGATGGTATGCATCCATTAAATAGGTTGGTTTAGGCATGAAAGATGTTCATGATGCATTACTTAGTGAAAAAAATCATTTAAAAAACAGTGGATATAGGAAGAATCCATTTTCATCAAAACAAAAATCAAATTTATACAGGGAAAATAACTAGACTTCTAGGATAGAGATGGTCAAAGAAACACTTGCTGGGTCTGCCAAATTTAGTGATGTTTTCCAGTTTGCTTATAAACATTTTAAAAATTTTTTATTGAAGTTCTGTGAATTTCATACAAAATTACAAATGAAATCTAGACCCATGCCCCCCTCCCTGACCCCCACCCACCAGAGCTCATGCATTCTACCAAACATGTTTTTCATCTTTTTCTCAGTCTCTCTCAAAATTCTTGATGCAGAAGTCTACTGTTTCAAGCAGTTCACCATTTCAGTCAGTTCTTTGACACAGTCTTTCTGTTGTTGTTATTATTCCTTCTAATATAAATCACTCCAAAATATACACATATGCATGCCACATATATCATAGGTTTTCAGCATCTTCAGCTTATGATTTTTTTTCCTTATTAGGCTGAAAGATGTCATGTTTGAAGTCTCCTCCTTGGGAGGCCCAAACCACCATCAGTTCTGTCCTTGTGTTCCACACTGGGGTTTTCCCTTCCCATGGTCACCAAATGAGGTCCAGTAAGCACCACGTCCTGTCTTGATCTTCCTGTACTGGTTGCTTATAAATTTTGGAGATGAATTAGTGATACATGTAAGGAAAACTAAGCAACAAATGTAGATGATTACTAACTCTAGGGAAAACAGAAATTGAATGATAAAGGAACAATAGCTTCAAAGCACAGTGGGGCTAAGCTATGAAGAGCATTTGCACACCCTGAACACAGATATCAACAGCGCACAATGCAACTATTCTTAGGGAAAACCATGTGTTTGAGGGAAGTTCAATAAATCTACACCCCCTAACTTTCCCAGAGAAAAAAGCCTAAAGATAATATATAACAGAAAAGTCAATAAAAATAGTAAGATAATGCCATGTCATGGGATCTAAAAATAGGGCATAGCAATTTTATTATAAACACATTATAAAATTTTCAGTAAACATGTGTCCATGTTGATTTGATGAAAATAAAATTTTAACTAAAAGTTGGAGATTTTGACAGAAATCGTTTTGATTTTCTGTTCAATCTAGACTCAAAAATACACCAAGAATTACTTTATGTGATTAGAAAAAAATTAATAGCCATCATTTTTTAAAAGGCTGGGGAGGACTTTACTTATTTTATTTCTAGGTCAGTGTTTACAAAGATAAAATGCCTTGGGGGCTGGAGAGATAGCCTAGCAGTTAAGAGCACTGACTGCTCTTGCAGAGGACCCGGGTTCGATCCCCAGCACCCACATGGCAGCTAAGAACCGTCTGTAACTCCAATTCTAGGAGAACTCTAGTTCTAGGGGAATCCAACACCCTCTTCTGACCTCCAGGGCATTGCACGACACGGATGCACAAACCTACATGCAGTCAGTACATTCATACACATACAAAAATATATAAAATTAAAATAATATTTAGAAAAATAAAAAGATAAAATGCCTTAAGAAACAAAGTGTTTCCCCTCTCTTGAGGATGCAAAATTGTCTAATGAATCATTGCTGCTCACAGTAAAGGAGCCAAGCAGACTCCACCGGCTCCAGTTCCTTACTAAGGCGTGGTAACACTCAGCTTCTCTCACAACAGAAGGAAGGAAAGGCACCCAGGGTGGTGACAGAGAAAAAAATAGCCAGAAGAAATACTGGGGCCTGAAGAGACAACTTGGGTGGCTTGCCAAATATGCATGAGGACCTGGGTTTGATCACAAAACCCATGTAAAAAGCCAAAATACACCTGCAATCCCAGTACTGGGCAGGTGAAGGAGCTCCATGGGCAGCGAGGCTAGCCTACCAGTGAGTCCCAGGTTTTAGACAGAAAGCCTGGGGAAGTGGAGAAGGAGCTCCTGAGGAAGAGCAACACCTGAGGTTATCCTCTAGCCTCTATACGCATGTGTGTGTGTACACACACACACACACACACACACACACACATGAATGCACATAGTAGGAAAGAAAGAAGTGTTATATCTATGCACAAGTATCTCTCCTGTATACTAGACACTGTGATAGGCCCTGAATGTACTAAAATAGCATTAAGAGACACTATAAGCAATTTTATCACACTGTGGCAAATGCAAAGAAAAAAATGTACATAAAGAATGATGGGTGGAAGACTCCAAGGACTAGAGAATTCTAGCTTAAAGAAGGCAAGATGAATGGCTAAGAGATAATATACATGGATCTGGGGTGATAGAACTAGCAGTGACTTAATTTTTCCAAGCTTTCCTTTTCCCACCTGTCTAATGGGGAGAAGAGTTGCCGTTCTAAAGGTCAGGAGAAACGGCATGCCTAGAAAATAACACGCATTCAAAATGTTCCTCCCACTAATTATTTTCAAATTTGACAATGACTATCGTTTAGAAAGAATGAAGGCTTCCTTTTAGTGGGTGTGTGTGTGTGTGTGTGTGTGTGTGTGTGTGTGTGTGTGTGTCTATGATGGGGGCATGTCACAGCACACTTGTAGAGGGTCAGAGGACAACTTTGTAACTGTTCTCTTTCCACCTTGATGTGGCCTCTGAGGATCTAACTCAGGTCACCAAGTTCCCACTGCTTCTGACTGGGGCTTCTTGATACTAGGCAGAGGGAAGGGCTCTGCTCCTATTGGCGAGCAATAGTTCCAAAATAATCTGTAGCATCCTTGAGCTTAGGCATATCCCTGTCGTGTGGGACTATAGCAAAAATCATAACAGACAAGGTGGTATGATGTGTTTAGGAAAAGGGGCTCTGGACTTGGAGGGTGTTTATTTTCCATGGACCCATACGTTCTGCACAAAGGATGTGGATTTTGTGCCTCCTGAGAAGGGAGCAGTGGAGAGAGTCTTAGATGCACAGATGTCACAGAAGCAAAACTGAGATTTTTGGTTATGTAAACTTGAAGTCAGTGATGAGTGATAATATTAGGATGAGAAACCACTGTCCCAGCGCAGTTCACCCTGCACTAGAACTTAGAGGAACTCTTGGGAAAGGGTTTTAACTGAATCAAAGGGTCCACTTAGAAAGATAGCACTTTGTTTTCTTTAATAACTAGTAATTCAGCTTAAAAAGTAGTATTCTAGTTTTATACATGAAGTACAATTTCTCAGGCCTTACTAATTATTTATTTCTGGTTATACTTTCCTTTTGGACACTTAGGGCCACACTGTTAGCCCAGATTAACCAAGGTTTTTGTTTTCTCAAGGTCAGTTGAGGATCTGGTCCTCGGGTTTGGGGTGGGGGGGGGAGCCCCTGGCTCCTTTTGGCTTTTCATTTACCAGTTCCATCCACTCGAGGACAAAGTCAGGTCCTGCTAGACCAGGCTTCCCTTTTTGAAGCATGAGCAGACTTTCCTCTTTATAGACTGGACACTGGCTATTAAGTCCCATTAGTGGATCTCCAAGACCTCCCTGCACAGGGGGACTAGTGACTCACATTTGCAGGGTATTTCAAGAGATGTCCCCATGCATAGTCCCCTGGGACTTAGTTGACCTCTGAGGGCAAGGAACAAAGTTATCCCTTAAGACCCTAGGCCAAATTGGTATGGGCATTAAGTATAGTGGTTAAGCATCCAGAAAGGCTAAACTATGCCAGCCTGATACATTTTTTTGTCTGGTTATACTTTCCTTTTGGATGTTTAAAGCCACAGAGTAAGCCCAGATTAACCAAGATTTTTGTTTTCTCTAGGTCAGTTGAGGATCTGGTCCTCAGGAGTCAATCAGGAGTGGGTTTTTTTTTTTTGGTGGGGGGGAGCTCCTGGCTCCTTTTGGCTTTTCATTTACCAGTTCCATCCACTCAAGGACAAAGTCAGGTCCTGCTAGACCAGGCTTCCCTTTTTGAAGCATGAGCAGACTTTTCTCTTTATAGACTGGACACTGGCTGAAGTCCCACTAATGGATCTCCAAGACCTCCCTGCACAGGAAGACTGGTGACTCACATTTATAGGACATTTCAAGAGATGCCCCATACATAGTACCCTGGGACTTAGTTGACCTCTGAGGGCAAGGAACAAAGTTATCCCTTAAGTCCCTCAGCCAAATTGGTATGGGCATTAAGTATAGTGGTTAAGTATCCAGAAAGGCTAAGTTATACCAGCCTGATACTTTTAACTGCCATATAATATTTTAGAAAAGGCTTGGACAAAAACTCAAGCAGCCTTGTATAACAAATTCTAAGAAGCACTCCCATAAAATAAATGTCATGACATATGAAGGGTTTTTTCCTAATTTTTTTGATTTTGTGCATACATACCCTCCACCCATATGCCTAAACTACCTAAGTTTGAAAATAAATGGTAGCTTAATTATAGAACCTGTTAAGGGATTCACAATATAAGAGCACAGTTGTTTTCAGATCACAAGGAACATAACATTAACATTGCTTAGTTTGTCTTACAACTAGGTACTTGGTGCTAGCATCCACGGATGAGGGATACCATTCGTTGTTTGTTTTTCTGGGACTGTGATACTTCACTTAACATAATATCTTCTAGTTCCATACATTTACCTGCAAAGTTCATGATGTCATCTTTCTTTACCACTGCATAGAACTCCATTGTGTAGATGTACCACATTTTCTCTATCCATTCATCAGATGATGGGCACTTGTGTTGGTTCCAGCTCTTCACTATTGTGAAGAGAGCTGCAATAAACATAGATGTGCATGTATCTCTGCAGTAGGATGAGTCTTGTGAGTATATACCCAGGAGTGGTATGACTGGGTCAGGTGGCAAGCTCATTTTGAGTCTCTTAAGGGTTTTCCACACTGCTTTCCATAGTGGTTGTATGAGTTTACATTCCTACCATCAGTGGGTATAAAATTTGAAATCTTAATAAAAAGACAAAAAGTGAAAAAAAGAAAAAAAAAAAAAGCACAGTTGTTTTGCCTGTCTTACTGGCAAGTGCAGCTACCCTGTGGCTACCTCTGCTTTGCAACCCTTCAAAGACATGAGACATAGCTTTTCAACCTTCCAATATGGACTGAAGACTCATGTCTCTCCAAGAATCCTCCAAACCTTCAGTGCCAGCTGAGGACTGCTGAGATACCCAGCTTGTGAACTGAGCTACTATTGGGATTTCAGCCTCATCAAAGTATTGATTGCCATTGTTGGACTACCCAGGCTATATCATGGAGACCAGTACAGGAAGATCAAGAGAGGACGTGATGCTTACCGGACCTCATTTGGTGACCATGGGAAGGGAAAACCCCAGTGTGGAGCACAAGGGCAGGACTGATGGTGGTTTGGGCTTGCCAAGGAGGAGCCTTCAAACATGACATCTTTCAGCATAATAAAAAAATCATTGAGCTGAAGATGCTAAAAGATATATGTGGCATGTATATATGCATATTTTGGAGTGATGCATATTAGAAGGAACAACAACAAAAGACTGGGTCAAAGAAAATGGATTCTTCCTATATTCACTGTTTTTTAAATGATTTTTTTCATTAAGTAATGCATCATGAATATCTTTCATGCCTAAAACAACCTATTTAATGGATGCATACCATCTGATTGTGTGAACATACCCTAATACATTAAACTAATTGCCCATCATGACACATTTATGCAGTTTCAATTTTTTCATCAAAACAAAAATCAAATTTATACATGGAAAATAACTAGACTTCCAGGATAGAGATGGTCAAAGAAATACTTGCTGGATCTGCCAAATTTAGTAATGTTTTCCAGTTTGCCTATAAACTTTGGAGCTGAATTAGTGATACATGCAAGGAAAACTAAGCAGCAAATATAGATGATTACTAACTCTAGGGAAAACAGAAAGTGAATGATAAAGGAACAATAGCTTCAAAGTACAGTGGGGCCAAGCTGTGAAGAGCATTTGCAACCCCTCATAATGTAAACACTGAACACAGATATCAACAGTGCGCAATGCAACTATTCTTAGGGAAAAGCATGTTTGAAAGAAGTTTAAGAAATCTATACCCCCTAACTCCCAGAGAAAAAAAGCCTAAAGATAATGTATAACAGAAAAGTCAATAAAAATAGTAGGGTAATACCATTTCATGGGATCTAGAGATAGGGCATAGCAATTTTATTATAAGCACATTATAAAATTTTCAGTAAACATGTGTCCATGTTGATTTGATAAAAATAAAAGGTAGTGGTCCTAACCACTGAACTACAGCTGAAGAGTGGGTATAAATTAAAGGCATTTTCATACACTTTCATAAAGGGGATATCACAGCTTGTCACTAATAAGAGAAGGCAAAAATAGATGTTTGGACTGGGGGAAAGGACATAATTGATGAACCTGTATATAAATCATTGACTTAGAGAACTGACTCAAAATATTAGAAATAAATAAGTAGCTTCGAGTTCATCATTAAAAATAAGGTGCACGCCTTTAAACACAGCATTCAGGAGGAAGAGGTAGGTGAGTTCAAGGCCAGCCTGGTCTACATAGTGAGCTCTAGGTCAGGTGGGACTAAAGGGACACCCTGTCTCGAAAAGACTAAAAATAAATAAATAAATAAATAAATAAATAAATAAATAAATAAATCACTGTACTGTTATTACATGCAGGTTGATTAGGGGAAAGAAATTGGAATTAAGGTCTTTTGTCCTTGAATGAAGTCATACATGCATGTTAAAGGAAATGGCTGGCGAATATGATAATAATACAGTGTATGAAAGTCTCAAAGAATTCGTTTTAAAAAGCCAAATTCTCATCATTTATCAGGACCCTATTTTTGAATAGTCAATAATTTTCAAATCATTTGACATATTATAATACAATTTTAGGAAGCACTTTAAAAATATTTTGCATAAAAATAAACATCACTTTAAATTATCTTTTAACACTTCTAACACATGAACTCTAGCTTTCGTATTAGCAAAACAAAAATAAATTAAAATTTTTACATACATGGAAATTAATTATATCTAAAAATCAACTAAACCAATGAAACAAAAGGGACAATGGCTATTTCTCTCTCTCTCTCTCTCAGACACACACACACACACACACACACACACACACATGCACACACACACACACACGAACAGAATCTGTAATTTCCAAAGAAAAGATAAAATGTAATTTGATAAAGCTGTGTTCTGAGTTCGTTTCACCCATACTGGTCTCTATGCTTATCTGCATAAATGGCATGGTTCAAGTAAAAAACAAACAAACAAACAAACAAACAAAAACACTGGCAAGAAAAAAAGAAACCTTCTACCACAAAAATATAGGGATTTTTATTAGGAAAAGATGAAATAGCTGGCATAGTGCCACATGTCTTTGGTCCCAGCATTTGGGAGGAAGAGGCAGACCTGTGTTTGAGATCCTGTCTCAAAAAGACCAAAAAAAGATGGAATAGCACTTGGTGAGCATGCTGTGGTGGCTAATAATGGTTGTCAGCTTCATTGGATCTGTCATGAACCAAGAGATACACTCCACATCTATAACAACACTTCTTAAAAAGGATCAACTGAGGGGAAAGGACCATCCCCAGAGTACGCAGTGCCTTCCAGTGCCAGTCCATATATAAGGAGGTCCGCAGGAGAAAGGGGGCTGTGGTTGCCTGCCTTGTTCCTGGTTGGTGAATGCATCTACTGTGCTGCTGCTGGTGCTGCTAAAGCTACCACACTCCTATGACATCAGAACCCAGCTTCTTTGGCCTTCCAATGTAGCTGAAGACAAGCAACTCTCCAGGACTCCTCTAGATTAGGATTGCCAAGGCATCCAACCTCATGGACTGATTAGCTCCAGGGTTCTCCAGGGTATGGGGAACCATTGTTGGGCTACCCAGGTCCATACTGTTTAAGCCAGTCAAATAAATATCCCGTTTAGGATGTATTCATCCAATTGGTTCTGTTCCTATAGAGAACTCTGACTAGCAATATGTCTATACTTCTCAGTATGTTGGAAGTAAAAATAGGAGTTCAAAAAGCAGTCTGGGCTACACAGCAAGATCCTACCTTAAAATATCAGTAGTAGAATGCTTATTTAGCATCCCCAAGGCTCTGGGTTCAATCCTTTGCACCACAGAGTTGGGGGATGGAAAGTTTACAACACTAAAGAAATTCAGAAAAAGTAAATAGTGGAAGCTAGAACAATTGCAAACCAAGCAAAAAACTGATATGAATAACTAAGGCAAAAGGCACTAGTAAAGAGGACATTACTATAGTCCAAAGAAAAACTTATCTGAAATATTTTATAATCATATTTGTACCCAACAATTTAGCCTCAAAAAAATAAACCAAAGGTTTATGAAACCAAAATATATTTGTAAATTAATATAGTAAATATTTTAATTTTGCTTTCTCAGAATTGATGGACTAGAAGCAACTGATGGATATGTCCTAAAAAAGTAGTCATGACATAGATTTAAACTACACAACCAACAATTTTAAACAAGGCATGTAAAGAACACTAAGAAAGGAATACATATGTTTTCAAGCCTACATGAAACTGCACAAATAAATCCCAACTAACATCAAAGAAATGGTATTCTGTATGCAACTCAACAAATTGAGAAATAATGTTGAAAGTTCAGGTCAGTGGTGGAGTACTTGCCTAGCATGTGTGAAGCTCTGAGCTCAACCCCCTAAACCATGAAAATCAATTATAACGCACAATGGAAATTTTAACATAGCTAGAAATTTAAAAAATAATTCTAAGCATCCACCTAGAAGAAATAATGGAATTTTAGAACCAAATTATACGATAAACACTAAATAGATAATCTAGGAAAAAAGCACTGATGTGGGCAAATGTCTTCCAATGGCTTACGTACACTTAGTGCAACAGAACGGGAGCAGCTGCCTGTAGCAGTTGCCAATAACCAGAGTGTAAACATTACCGCCAATTTCAAGCTATTGAATGTGTGGAGTTGGGGAGGAATGTACACAAGTAACCTGCAGAAGCTAATATGAGTGACAGTTCAAGAAGTCAGAACAACAGAATCAACAGGAAGGAATTAAACGAAAGATAAATTGAAAAATTAATAACATTTTTAAAAACTCAGTTAAAAAGATTTGCAAAATAAAAAAGTTCTTTTAGGAGACAAAGTACATAGACAAACATCTGACTAATTTGATCAAAAGAAGAGAAAGGAAAATAAAAGGAAACAATATTCTGAACAGAAAGATAACAGTAAACTGACAAACAGTAAACTGACCACGCTTGGATGAGGTCATTAAATCTTAAAACAAACCTAGAAGAGTTAAAGCCTGATGTTATATAAATATACTAAATTTAGAAATTGAGGCATAATTTCTTAAATCATTCCTAATTAAGATTATCTAAAACTGCAATGATAAGTTCTATTAATATAAATCAGTGCTTTGCCAGACTAAAAACATTTAATGCGATTCAATAGCATATATTTTCTCCAAATAAATTATTTTAAGCAAGCTAAGAACATATGGGAACTTCTTTAACTTAATAAAGTATGTTTTCAAAAGAGGATTACAAGTATTAAAATAATATCAAAAATATAAGACACCTCTTCTTCTACTGGTGGTGTGATATAGTGGATCTTGATCAGCATGATAAGCAGGTTTTTAAAAATTGAAACAGAGTGAAGTAACATAGTCCCAGAAAAACAAACGACGAATGGTATCCCTCATCTGTGGATGCTAGTGCCAATTACCCAGTTGTAAGTATTTCTTGTGTTAGCCCCCCTGAGCTTTTGAGCAAAGCAGTTGGGCGTAATGCATTTTGGGAAAAAAAAAAAAAAAGAATAGGGAAAACTGACTGTGACAGAGGCCAGACTACAGGTCGCGTAAGGTAGAGAGATGGCAGTTGACGGGGGCAGAGGAGGATGGCAGAAAGGGTGATGGAAATGTTCTCTATCTCTATTGGGGGTGTTAATTACACGAGTGTATATAATTATCAAAACTGACAGATTTGAATAATTAAGATCTGTGCTTCTGCCATGTGATAATTATACCCAAAGTGGAAAAGCGGAATAGAAATTAAAAAAAAAAAGATTGAAAAAGAAGGGACAGTTTAGCAAATGTAATAATAACTTTATATGGAAACATTTAAGAGAATCTAACAATATATTGGTAATAAGAAAGTTTAGCAAGGTTTCCAGAAATCAAGTTATTTTTAAATGTATTTTTAAAGGGCATTAACTATGGCAATAAAAACTTTTAGATGCACATAAATAAATCTAACAAACAACATGTAAGGTTTTTTGGGAGAGCAACTAAATTGAATAGGAAGAGGAAGAGGAATAAATGCTTTAACATTTATGAGTGGGAGGGTTCCATATTTTAAAGATGACAATTTTGCTTCTCACATTTGCCTTTAAATTCAATGCAATATCAATAAAAATCCAGTGGAGTTTCAGAGAACTTGACGAGATGATACTAAAATGAATATAAAAGGGGCTGGAGTGGGGGCTGGAGAGATGGCCTAGCTGTTTAAGAGCTCCAACTGCTCTTGCAGAGGACCCGGGGGTTCGATCCCCAGCACCCACATGATGGCCTAAGAACTGTCTTTGGAGTCCAGTTCCCAGGGGAATCCAAGACCCTCTCTGACCTCCGCAGCATTGCACGACAAGGGTGCATGTTCTAGTTTGTCGTCCATTGCTGTTGACAAAACACTCTGACACGAACCAACGTGGGGGGAGGAAAGGGTTTATTTCAGCTTTACATCTCCCGGGTCACAGTTCATCACTTAGGGAGCCCAAAGCAGAACTCAGGGCAGGAACCTGGAGGCAGGAGCTTGAAGCACAGGCCATGGAGGAAGGCTGTTCACTGGCTTGTCTCCCGCCTGCCGTACCTGCGCCTTCTTATACAGTACACAACACCTGTCCAGGGTGGCACTCTTATTGTGGGCTGGGCCCTTCCCACTGCTCGACCATCAAAGACAATAGAATTACCCCACAGATGTGGCCACTACGCCAATCTAAGGAGCCAATTCCCCAATTGAGGCTCCCTCAACCCAGGTGTGTCAAGTTGACACTAAAGCTATCCAGCACAGTGCACAAACCTGCATGCAGACATTAACATTCATACACATACAAGAAAAATAAATTTTTAAAAAATTAAAAAAGGGGCTGTAGAGATAGGCCTAGTGGTTAAGAGCACCGACTGCTCTTGCAGAGGACCTGGGTTCGATCCTCAGCCACCACATGGTGGTGAGAACTGTCTTTAACTCCCAACATTGCATGACACAGGTGCACCAAACCTACATGCAGACAGTACCTTCATATACATACAAAAATAAATAAAATTTAAAAAATGAATATAAAAACAAAAATTTAAGAATAGGCTAGAGAATTGCAAGGAAGACAGAGGAGAACAAGGCAGAGGAGAAGAGGTAAAGAGTTTGCCTTTGAAATTTAATACCACATCATCATACAAAAGCAAACTGCGATACAGCTTCAGGGAAGAGTTAGAAATAAAACCACCATAGTATGTGATTTTGAAAGATGACAGAAGATACCACAAATCAATGGGCTAAAAAAAAAGCATTCAGGGGCTGGAGAGATGGCCTAGCAGTTAAGACTGCTGACTGCTCTTGCAGAGGACCCGGTGTTCAATCCCAGCACCCACATGGCGGCTGAGAACCATCTTTAACTCCAGTTCCCAGGGGATCTGACTCCCTCTTTGACCTCTTCAGCATTACAAAACACAGGTGCACCAACCTATATGCAGACAGTAAACTCATACACATTAAAAAATAAATAAAAATTAAAAAAAATTTTAAAAAGCATTCAATAAATGATGTAGTGACATTACCAATCTAGAAAAAGATAGGTAGGTCTACTTATGCATATGGAAGAGTAAGACAAGGTACCTATTATACAACATTCAGAGAACTCCCTTGAACATGAAAAGCAAAATTGAAAAGGAAACGTGGGGAAAAGCACAGCACCATCTGATAGGCGACATACTTATGTCAGAATTATAAGCCATTCTGAGAAAATAAAACACCAAGTTTGTAACTCTATTACACTAAGAATTTCTATGTAGGAAGGTGGTAAGGCAGAGGAGACACACAGAAAGGTTTTCACAGGCTTGATGTGTCCAACTGATAACTACAACTTCAGTGTCAAGGTATCTGCCATAGAGTGACATGTTCACAGGAAACGTATTATGGCTGCTCACTGTCACCCTGTTTATAATAGCAAAAGGCTAGATGTTGGCACAAGTCTTTTAAAAGTGTGGCTTTGGGCCTGGAGAGATGGTTCAGTGTTAAGAACAGTGGCTGCTCTTGCAGAGGACCAGGTTTGGTTTTCCAGCACCCACATGGCAGCTAATGACCTTCTAACTCCAGTTCCAGGGATCCATGCCCTCTTCTGACCTCTGCAGGCATTGTATGACATGGGTGCACTTACATACATGCAAGCAATACACTCACATAAAATGTCTTTTGCGGTTATATCCTAAAAAGATTAATTCATCAAACTTCCATAGCAGCAGAAGCATCTAGGCCTAAAACTATAAGCATTTATTACTCTCAATCCTTCAGAGTACTCCATCAGTAGGCATCCCAGGACTGTTGTTAAAAGGTGGCTACCTGACCTTTCTGCCTTTGTCATCTGCCACCCTCTGTGATGGGACTTTTGTTCAAGGTCATGAGATGGCTGCAGCAACTCCAAACCTCATGTGGTTACACAATCAAGCTGCAGAAAGAAAGGCCATGTGGTGGCAGAGCCCACTCATCTCCTGTTAGATCACATCTGAGACCCTCATATTGGGATATCATGACTGTGGGTGATACACTGTTAGCTTGGTCTTTTGTGTGGCTATAATAGAATACCACAGAGATTAGTGAGTTTATAAATAGTAGTGCATTTGTCTCACTGTTCTGGAGACCAGGAAGTCTAAGATCAATGGGCTGTACCTGGAGAGGACCTGGTTGTCCTAACAGGCAGAAGGCTTCACCTGGGTGAAAGCAAGCAAGAGGTTGAATTTGCAGCCTCAGTCCATTTGTGATGGTGGAGTCTCCATATCCTAGAATCTACCATCAACACCAGCTCCCCAGATTATTGCCACTGGGGATTAAGATGCCATCATGTGCTTTTTTTTACAGAGACAGGGTCTCTCTGTAGCCCCAGCTGTCCTGGAACTTGCTCTGTAGACCAGGCTGGCCTTGAACTCACAAGATCCACCTGCTTCTGTCTCCAAGTGCTAGGATTAAGGCATAAACCACCAACGCCCGGCACATGTGCTTTTTAGGGAACACAATCAAACTATATCACAGATAGGTAGAGAAGAGAGGCAGATTTGAATGACATGGGCTGCGTTCTCCACTTTGGATTCCTGACAGGGAATGGAGAGTCTGGAGAACAGTTATGGGGCCCTCAGCTTCACACACTTACTGAGGACCAAGCAGGAGAGAGAAGTAGATAAACTTCTGCACCTAGAAGAGCCTTAAAGAAGGACAGAGGCACAATTAAGCTATGAGGACAATAAGTTTGAAGAGGGTTAAGAGCAGAAAATGACTGGAGAGAATGAGCCAAACCTGAATCACCAACACAGTGCATTCTCACCTGTGCCCAAGCCCCACACCTTATCATAGCTCACCAGAATTAAGGGAGATGAGTCCATGTAAAAAGCAGTGAACTTCAACATGACTGTTTAAAGTTTGGCCAACATGGCAAGAGAGAAACTTGAAACATGTATACATATATAAGCTGTTACAGGATGGGGAAGAGAGGGCTGGTGCTCTTTCTGGTTATTGTAAGTTGAAAATCATGTTTATTAGCAGAAATTTCTAATGTCATTCAACATTATTGTGGCTTTTTGTTTGTTTTGTTGTTGGGGTATTGGGATTGAACCCAGAGCCTCACAGAGTGTGAAGGCAGGCAGTCTACTATTGAGCAACATCCTCAGCTGCCTCATGCTTTTAATAACATTCAGTTAATCTGGGGTATATGCTACACTTAGTATGAGTGCATTGTGTGGCATGTATAGTTATGTGATTATGCATGCATGAGGGTCAGAGAACAACTTTTCTGGCTTCCCTTCTCTTCCTTCCACCATGGTGGGGACCTGGGGACCAAACGTGGAGTCCTCAGACTTGGGGACAAATGCCTTTACCCACAAGTCACCTTACCAGCCCTCTATCAACGCTTTAAAACAACTCCTTATGTGTTTTAATTTTGCAAATGATGTAAAGGGGCCTTTTGTTGATGTTTCTTGTTATGTTTTCCAATGGCATTGTTCTTAAAATCAACTCGTAAGGAATTCTTAAAGAAAAATATCTAGCCAGGCGGGGTGGTGTAACCCTTTATCCCAGCATCTGGGAGAGGCAGAGGCAGCAGATCTCTTGCATTTCAAGGCCAGCCTGGGTCCGATGAAGCAAGCTCCAGGCCAGTTGGGCGACAGGGAAACCAGTCTTGTCTTCACAAAGACCAAAAAAAAAAAAAAAGAAAAGAAAAGAGAGAGAAAAAAGAAAATTCTACTGGCCTGTTACTAAAATATGAAATATCCTGGAACCTTATATGCTGAACAGATACCTTTTTTAGCAGGACAAGTATTTCATATTTTCTTGCTAAAATAATAATCAATATTAAGTACTGCTTATTGTGTATCTTATGGTTTTAAAATAATTATCTTAAAACCCCATGAGTTTTATCCCTTGCCCTTTTTTAAGGCACAAATTAGTTTTGAACCTAAATGAATAGTTATGCTGAAATATTATGAAAAAATGTTAAAGGAAATAGACATGTTGACCTATTTTAAAAGTAGCCACCTGGTAAGTCAACAGAGGCTTGGTAAATAAAGGTCTCTGGCTATCTTCTCTATGGAGCAGTGGTAGGAGATGAAATTTGTTGTGAAAGTGGTAATTTTCCTATTGGGCTGTCTTTCTAAGCTCCTTTTAGCTCTCCAGTATGTTTATAATCAAATTCCCCTAGTTACCATGAAAAGGAGATGTCTTAAAGGGTGCAATGAGCTTGCTCCTAATTTATATTATCTTTTTATTTTTTAATATGTGATTTGTTTTTCTCTTTTTTTGAGCGACAGGGTCTCCCGTGTAGACCCCAGCTGGCCTGGAACTCAACTGTGTAGACCAGATGGCCCTGGTCCCAAGATCCACCTCCCTGGCCTTTGCCTCGCGTGCAAAAGCTTGGGATTAAAGTGCATGGCCACATGCCCAGCTTTAATATGGATTTTTATAATGTTCTCTGTGCTTATATGCTCTTGTCTAGAAATGTGTTATTTACACAAAAAGATCTTCCCTCGTTTTCAGAATGAAAATAAAGAAAATGCATTATCTTTTGCTTTCATAAAAATATTACCCATCTTATGTGTATATACAAATTCAGACATAAATCCCAAAGTCTAAATACCCAGTAATCCTTGTCATTTTCTGGAGTCATTGGCACCAATTTTAGCACACTTCAAGTCAGAAATTTTTAAGTTATTCTTTTTTCTTTCTAGTCTCCCTTGCACCCACTGTTCCACCATATTCTTATCATTTGCTCCATCCTTTCCATTTTGCTCTACCCTTCACTTTGTTTTTTTTTTGTTTTTTGATAGCCAATGAATTATTGATATTACTTATAGAGTGTACTGAGTGCTTAATTACAGGAGTTTGTATGACCCAAAAGCATCCACACTACAAAAAAAAAAAAAAAGTGTCCCCGCAACATGAATGATCACTTTCCCATAGCTCCATAGGCAAGAGTTCCCCTTAGCTCACATTCCCCGCACTCTATATGTTCTACCACCTCCTGGAGTGACCTTTCCCCTAATGGTAGGAATTAAAAAAACACTGTTTTTTAAAACACACAATAAGGTAAAGCTTCCAAAATAAATGACATCATACCTTATTTCCACAAAATGTCTCATAAAACATTGGTACACATTTCTCTTCTTCCACTCTATGAGGATTATAAATCAACTGAGATCTAAACATTTTTTGTGAAGGATGCTTGTACTCATGGATTATCACTTATAGTAAAAATGAAAAAAAAAACTGAGAGAAAGAGTAGGACCGTTAAGGCAGAATGCATGATCGTGGATGGGGTGGGGGGGGGGAGGGAAAGGTAAATAAGCCTGAAATGAATTGGAAAAAAGTATGAAAGAGCACAAAGCATCAATAAAAACTAATTTAAAGAAAAAAAAAAAGAGACGAATGGTATCCCTCATCTGTGGATGCTAGTGCCAATTACCCAGTTGTAAGTATTTCTTGTGTAGGGCCCCCTGAGCTTTTGTACAAAGCAGTTGGGCGTAATGCATTTTGGGAAAAAAAAAAAAAAAAGAATAGGGAAAACTGACTGTGACAGAGGCCAGACTACAGGTCGCGTAAGGTAGAGAGATGGCAGTTGACGGGGGCAGAGGAGGATGGCAGAAAGGGTGATGGAAATGTTCTCTATCTCTATTGGGGGTGTTAATTACACGAGTGTATATAATTATCAAAACTGACAGATTTGAATAATTAAGATCTGTGCTTCTTGCCATGTGATAATTATACCCCAATTGGAAAAAGCAGGAATAGAAATTAAAAAAAAAAAGATTGAAAAAAGAAGGGACAGTTACAAATGATATAACTTTATATGGAACATTTAAGAGAATCTACAAATATTGGTTCTAATAAGAAAGTTTAGCAAGGTTTCCAGAAATCAAGTTATTTTTAAATGTATTTTTAAAGGGCATTAACTATGGCAATAAAAACTTTTAGATGCACATAAATAAATCTAACAAACAACATGTAAGGTTTTTTGGGAGAGCAACTAAATTGAAGAGGAAGAGGAAGAGGAAGAAATGCTTTAACATTTATGAGTGGGAGGGTTCCATATTTTAAAGATGACAATTTTCTCACATTTGCCTTTAAATTCAATGCAATATCAATAAAAATCCAGTGGAGTTTTCAGAGAACTTGACGAGATGATACTAAAATGAATATAAAAGGGGCTGGAGTGGGGGCTGGAGAGATGGCCTAGCTGTTAAGAGCTCCAACTGCTCTTGCAGAGGACCCGGGTTCGATCCCCAGCACCCACATGATGGCTAAGAACTGTCTTTGAGTCCAGTTCCAGGGGAATCCAAGACCCTCTTCTGACCTCCGCAGCATTGCACGACAAGGGTGCATGTTCTAGTTTGTCTTCCATTGCTGTGACAAAACACTCTGACCGACACCAACTTGGGGAGGAAAGGGTTTATTCAGCTTACATCTCCCGGGTCACAGTTCATCACTTAGGGAGCCCAAAGCAGAACTCAGGGCAGGAACCTGGAGGCAGGAGCTGAAGCACAGGCCATGGAGGAAGGCTGTTCACTGGCTTGCTCTCCTGACTCATGCCTAGCCTGCCTTCTTATACAGTACACAACCACCTGTCCAGGGTGGCACCACTCATTATGGGCTGGGCCCTTCCACACTGCTCGACCATCAAGACAATACTCCACAGATGTGGCCACACGCCAATCTAATGGAGCCAATTCCCCAATTGAGGCTCCCTCAACCCAGGTGTGTCAAGTTGACACTAAAGCTATCCAGCACAGTGCACAAACCTGCATGCAGACAGTACATTCATACACATACAAGAATAAATAAATTTTTAAAAAATTAAAAAAGGGGGCTGGAGAGATAGCCTAGTGGTTAAGAGCACCGACTGCTCTTGCAGAGGACCTGGGTTCGATCCTCAGCCACCACATGGTGGTGAGAACTGTCTTTAACTCCACAACATTGCATGACACAGGTGCACAAACCTACATGCAGACAGTACATTCATATACATACAAAAATAAATAAAAATTTAAAAAATGAATATAAAAACAAAAATTTAAGAATAGGCTAGAGAATTGCAAGGAAGACAGAGGAGAACAAGGCAGAGGAGAAGAGGTAAAGAGTTTGCCTTTGAAATTTAATACCACATCATCATACAAAAGCAAACTGCGATACAGCTTCAGGGAAGAGTTAGAAATAAAACCACCATAGTATGTGATTTTGAAAGATGACAGAAGATACCACAAATCAATGGGCTAAAAAAAAAGCATTCAGGGGCTGGAGAGATGGCCTAGCAGTTAAGACTGCTGACTGCTCTTGCAGAGGACCCGGGTTCAATCCCCAGCACCCACATGGCGGCTGAGAACCATCTTTAACTCCAGTTCCAGGGGAGTCTGACGCCCTCTTCTGACCTCTTCAGCATTACAAAACACAGGTGCACCAACCTATATGCAGACAGTAAACTCATACACATTAAAAAATAAATAAAATTAAAAAAATATTTTTAAAAAGCATTCAATAAATGATGTAGTGACATTACCAATCTAGAAAAAGATAGGTAGGTCTACTTATGCATATGGAAGAGTAAGACAAGGTACCTATTATACAACATTCAGAGAACTCCCTTGAACATGAAAAGCAAAATTTAAAAGGAAAACGTGGGGAAAAGCACAGCACCATCTGATAGGCGACATACTTATGTCAGAATTATAAGCCATTCTGAGAAAATAAAACACCAAGTTTGTAACTCTATTACACTAAGAATTTCTATGTAGGAAGGTGGTAAGGCAGAGGAGACACACAGAAAGGTTTTCACAGGCTTGATGTGTCCAACTGATAACTACAACTTCAGTGTCAAGGTATCTGCCATAGAGTGACATGTTCACAGGAAACGTATTATGGCTGCTCACTGTCACCCTGTTTATAATAGCAAAAGGCTAGATGTTGGCACAAGTCTTTTAAAAGTGTGGCTTTGGGCCTGGAGAGATGGTTCAGTGGTTAAGAACAGTGGCTGCTCTTGCAGAGGATCCAGGTTTGGTTTCCAGCACCCACATGGCAGCTAATGACCTTCCATAACTCCAGTTCCAGGGGATCCAATGCCCTCTTCTGACCTCTGCAGGCATTGTATGACATGGGTGCACTTACATACATGCAAGCAATACACCACAATAAATGTCTTTTGCGGTTATATTCCTAAAAAGATTATTCATCACACTTCCATAGCAGCAGCATCTAGGCCTAAAACTATAAGCATTTATTACTCTCAATCCTTCAGAGTACTCCATCAGTAGGCATCCCAGGACTGTTGTTAAAAGGTGGCTACCTGACCTTTCTGCCTTTGTCATCTGCCACCCTCTGTGATGGGACTTTTGTTCAAGGTCATGAGATGGCTGCAGCAACTCCAAACCTCATGTGGTTACACAATCAAGCTGCAGAAAGAAAGGCCATGTGGTGGCAGAGCCCACTCATCTCCTGTTAGATCACATCTGAGACCCTCATATTGGGATATCATGACTGTGGGTGATACACTGTTAGCTTGGTCTTTTGTGTGGCTATAATAGAATACCACAGAGATTAGTGAGTTTATAAATAGTAGTGCATTTGTCTCACTGTTCTGGAGACCAGGAAGTCTAAGATCAATGGGCTGTACCTGGAGAGGACCTGGTTGTCCTAACAGGCAGAAGGCTTCACCTGGGTGAAAGCAAGCAAGAGGTTGAATTTGCAGCCTCAGTCCATTTGTGATGGTGGAGTCTCCATATCCTAGAATCTACCATCAACACCAGCTCCCCAGATTATTGCCACTGGGGATTAAGATGCCATCATGTGCTTTTTTTTACAGAGAGACAGGGTCTCTCTGTAGCCCCAGCTGTCCTGGAACTTGCTCTGTAGACCAGGCTGGCCTTGAACTCACAAAGATCCACCTGCTTCTGTCTCCCAAGTGCTAGGATTAAAGGCATGCACCACCACGCCCGGCACATGTGCTTTTTAGGGAACACAATCAAACTATATCACAGATAGGTAGAGAAGAGAGGCAGATTTGAATGACATGGGCTGCGTTCTCCACTTTGGATTCCTGACAGGGAATGGAGAGTCTGGAGAACAGTTATGGGGCCCTCAGCTTCACACACTTACTGAGGACCAAGCAGGAGAGAGAAGTAGATAAACTTCTGCACCTAGAAGAGCCTTAAAGAAGGACAGAGGCACAATTAAGCTATGAGGACAATAAGTTTGAAGAGGGTTAAGAGCAGAAAATGACTGGAGAGAATGAGCCAAACCTGAATCACCAACACAGTGCATTCTCACCTGTGCCCAAGCCCCACACCTTATCATAGCTCACCAGAATTAAGGGAGATGAGTCCATGTAAAAAGCAGTGAACTTCAACATGACTGTTTAAAGTTTGGCCAACATGGCAAGAGAGAAACTTGAAACATGTATACATATATAAGCTGTTACAGGATGGGGAAGAGAGGGCTGGTGCTCTTTCTGGTTATTGTAAGTTGAAAATCATGTTTATTAGCAGAAATTTCTAATGTCATTCAACATTATTGTGCTTTTTGTTTGTTTTGTTGTTTGGTATTGGGATTGAACCCAGAGCCTCACAGATGTGAGGCAGGCAGTCTACTATTGAGCAACATCCTCAGCTGCCTCATGCTTTTAATAACATTCAGTTAATCTGGGGTATATGTATGTGTGGTGTGGCATGTATATTATGTGATTATGCATGCATGAGGGTCAGAGAACAACTTTCTGGCTTCCCTTCTCTCCTTCCACCATGTGGGACCTGGGGACCAAACTTGGGTCCTCAGACTTGGGGACAAATGCCTTTACCCACAGAGTCACCTTACCAGCCCTCTATCACGCTTTCAAAATCAACTCCTTATGTTTGTTTTAATTTTGCAAATGATGTAAAGGGGCCTTTTGTTGATGTTTCTTGTTATGTTTTCCAATGGCATTGTTCTTAAAATCAACTCGTAAGGAATTCTTAAGAAAAATTCTAGCCAGGCGTGGTGGTGTACACCTTTAATCCCAGCACTGGAGAGGCAGAGGCAGGCAGATCTCTGTGCATTCAAGGCCAGCCTGGTCTATGAAGCAAGCTCCAGGCCAGTTGGGGCTACAGGGAAACCCTGTCTCAAAAAGACCAAAAAAAAAAAAAAGAAAAAGAAAAAGAAAGAAAAAAGAAAATTCTACTGCCTGTTACTAAAATATGGAAATATCCTGGAACCTTATATGCTGAACAGATACCTTTTTTAGCAGGACAAGTATTTCATATTTTCTTGCTAAAATAATAATCAATATTAAGTACTGCTTATTGTGTTAATGTTTAAAATATATTATCTAAACCCCATGAGTTTATCCTTCCTTTTTTAAGGCACAAATTAGTTTTGAACCTAAATGAATAGTTATGCTGAAATATTATGAAAAAATGTTAAAGGAAAATAGGACATGTTGACCTATTTTAAAAGTAGCCACCTGGTAAGTCAACAGAGGCTTGGTAAATAAAGGTCTCTGGCTATCTTCTCTATGGAGCAGTGGTAGGAGATGAATTTGTTGTGAAGATGGTAATTTTCCTATTTGGCTGTCTTTCTAAGCTCCTTTTAGCTCTCCAGTATTTATATCAAATTCACCCTAGTTACCATGAAAAGGAGATGGTCTTAAAGGTATGCAATGAAGCTTGCTTCCTAATTAATATTATCTTTTTATTTTTTTAATATGGATTTTTTTTCTCTTTTTGGGACAGGGTCTCCCTGTAGCCCCAGCTGGCCTGGAACTCACTGTGTAGACCAGGCTGGCCTGGTCTCAGAGATCCACCTGCCTCTGCCTTGCAAAAGCTGGGATTAAAGTCATGTGCCACCATGCCCAGCTTTAATATGGATTTTTATAATGTTCTCTGTGCTTATATGCTCTTGTCTAGAAATGTGTTATTTACACAAAAAGTATCTTCTCTGTTTTCAGATGAAAATAAAAGAAAATGCATTATCTTTTCTCTTTCATAAAAATTTACATCTTATGTGTATATACAAATTCAGACATAAATCCCAAAGTCTAAATACCCAGTAATCCTTGTCATTTTCTGGAGTCATTGGCACCAATTTACAACTTCAAGTCAGAAATGTTTTAGTTTTCTTTTTTCTTTCTTAGTCTCCCTGGCACCCACTGTTCCACCATATTCTTATCATTTGCTCCATCCTTTCCATTTTGCTCTACCCTTCACTTTGTTTTTTTTTTTTTTGACTAGCCAATGAATTTATTGATATTACTTATAGAGTGTACTGAGTGCTTAATTACAGGAGTTTGTATGACCCAAAAGCATCCACACTACAAAAAAAAAAAGTGTCCCCCAACATGAATGATCACTTTCCCATAGCTCCATAGGCAAGAGTTCCCCTTAGCTCACATTCCCCGCACTCTATATGTTCTACCACCTCCTGGAGTGACCTTTCCCCTAATGGTAGGAATTAAAAAACACTGTTTTTTAAAACACACAATAAGGTAAAGCTTCCAAAATAAATGACATCATACCTTATTTCCACAAAATGTCTCATAAAACATTGGTACACATTTCTCTTCTTCCCACTCTACTGAGGATTATAAATCCACTGAGATCTAAACATTATTTTGTGAAGGATGCTTGTACTCATGGATTATCACTTATAGCTAAAAATGAAAAAAAAAACTGAGAGAAAGATGCAGGACAGTTATGGCAGAATGCATGATCTGGGATGGGGTGGGGGGGGAGGGAAAGGGAAATAAGCCTGAACTGAATTGGAAAAAATGTATGAAATGCACAAAGCATCAATAAAAACTAATTTAATTAGAAAAAAAAAGATAAAAGCACAAAATAATGTTTAGATCTACCCTTCACTTTGAAATCAGAGAACAACCCAACCTATTCCCAAAAGCTGTCCTCAGTATGCACTACAGGAGTCCTCCCACCCTCTATCTATGATTTTGCTTTCTGCTGTCCCAGCCTAGAAATCTTAGTGTTTCTGACACATCACACAAGCAAATCTTCCATTTCTGCGTGTGAATCAAAGCATTCAGCTTCATTCACTGGCTAATGTTCCTTTTCATTTGCTCAAGCCCAGCCAAACCAAACCAGAGCTCACCAGTGGAGAGAACTGCAAATGTTTGCAAGCAGAGAACAAATTAGGAGACAGTCTTAGATTTAGGGAGGCGTGAATTATTGTGTGCAGATTAAATAAACAGTGTTCTTAACTCAAGTTCTGTCAACACCTCACCACTCCACACAAATTCATCCAAAGATGAATGATCTAGTGTTACTCATACCTGATGAGCCCCCAAAACCACCTGAAGGGCACACACTGTACTCTGCTAAGCTTGTTTGCAAAAGTCAGCCCTTGGAATACAAAGCCACCACAAAGTATGCAGCTAGCTCTGAAATGCATGTGTGTGTTCAGGCAGTCACAGGGCAACATAACCATTCTTTCCTGCTGATCCATACTCCAGGCCTTGGTAGAGAACATTCCATTAGTCCCACACTTTTCCATTTCCACCCTCTCTCCATTTTGCAATAAAGTAAGACTTGCTCATCACAATATGTTGGTAAAATGTCATAGAAAATGACTGGCGTGGTGATGCATGTCTTTAATCCCAGCACTCGGGAGAGAGGCAGGCAGATCTCTGTGAGTTCAAGGCCAGCCTGGTCTACAGAGTGAGTTCCAGGCCAGCTGGGGCTATAGGGATACCCTGTCTCAAAAAAAAAAAAAATGTTGGGCTGGAGAGATGGCTCATTGGTTAAGAGCACCGACTGCTCTTGCAGAGGAACCGGATTCGATTCCCAGCTCCCACCTGGCGGCTAAGAACAGTCTTTAACTCCAGTTCCAGGGGAATACAACACCCTCTTCTGACCTCTGCAGCATTGCATGACACGGGTGCACCAACCTACATTTACATAGTACATTCATACACATAAGAAATAAATTTTTTTAAAAGTCGTAGAAAAAAATTCAAAACTGTACATTCTAGCAACCACTGTTATTTTAGAATGCTTCTAGACATTTTAATGTAGATAGTCTTAAGAATTAAAATAGGACCATATTGTAAGCAGCTTGTTTGTTCAAATATAGGCTATGTACTTTAAAATATTTTATTTACTATTTTTATTTTATGTGTATGAGTGTATTACCTGCATGGATGTACGTGCACCCATATTGTTCAGTGTTCACCGAGATCAGAAGAGGGTGTTGGATCCTCTGGAACTGGAGTAACAGATGGTCCTTAGCCACCATGTGGGTGCTGGGAATCAAACCTGGGTCCTCTGCAAGAGTAGTCAATGCTCTTAATCTCTGATCCATCTCTCCAGCCCCAGCCTATGTACTTTTGAAAACACATTTTTATCTTATGTGTATGATTGCTTTGCCTGCATGTATGTAAGAGCCTTTGAGTCTACAATGTCTGTGGAGGCCAGAAGACATTAGATCCCCTGGAACTGGAGTTACAGAAAGTTGTTAGCCACAATGTGGAACAGAACCAGGGTCCTCTGCAAGAGCAGGAGGGCTCTTAACCACTGAGACATCTCTCCAGTCCTGCCTATGTACTTTTAATGCCTATAAATAGTTCAACAGTGAAAGTGTCTGTGTGTATGGGTGTACAATAATTTATATCACTGGCCATTTACCAAGCATTATTATTGCATTTTTAAGAAAGTTTCAAATTTATGCTCTTCAAACTGAACTTATATGAATATTTTTCAATTATTTCTCCTATGTTCTTATAAATTTTTGGAAGTAGCATACACAGATATGAATTTTTGGAGAGTTTTCACACAAATTGCCTTCCAGGGAGTATATAATTTTATACTTATCATCCCACACCCACCAACACTATCAATCCTTTTTAACTTTGCCAGTTCAAAAGGCAGAAGAATATGCTATTTTATTTGAATTTATATTTCCTTTATTAAAAATATTAATGCCAGTTGTGTGGGTGTATACCTGTAATCTAAGCACTTAGGAGGCTAAGAGGATCACTGCAAATTTGAGGCCAATCTGAGTTACATAGTGACTGCCAGGTCAGCTTAGGCTACAGAGGGAAACAAAACAAGTACTAGTGACATCTGTTTTAGTACATTTCTGTCCCAACAACAATCAACATCCAATGAGGAAAGGTCTGACTCGGGTTTTGGAGCTTTAGGTCCATGACCAATTGGCTCTGTTGCTTTAGGATTGTAGTAGTACACCATGGTGGGAGCAGTTGGCAGACTGAAACTACTCACCTTCATCCCCGGAAGTGAGAGAGGGGGCTGGTATCATGAGTCCCTTCAAGGGCATATTCCCTTCAAATGCATGTCCCTCGATCACTTAAGCTCTCTCAGTGAGCCCACCTTGTCAGGTTTGCACCATCTCCAAATAACAGTGAGCATCAAGCCTTTCACTGACCAGACTTCGGGAGGCGTTCTCAATCTAGACTATAGAATATGGGAGGCTTTTTAAAAAATTGTTATTAAATGAATGGTTTCCTTTTCAAAACCATGGTTTGGACAAAGAATTTTGTTGAAAAATATTTAATAACCTATTATGTAATTCTGCACATTACTTATCTCCAAGACTGTTCATATTCAGCAATGGTAATTCCTGGCTATACCAGATGCAATTTAATTCCCAATTTTTGATTGCCTTGTAACTTGATTTGTTTGGGATGTGGAAGGGTTTTTCTGTTTTTTGTTTTGTTTTGTTTTGAGGCAGGGTCTCCCCATAGCCTCAACTAGCCTGGAACTCGATAAGTAGATCAGGCTGGCCTTGAACTCACAGAGGTCCACCTGCCTCTGCCTCCTGAGTACTGGGGTTATTAAAGGCATGAGCCACCACATCCAGCTGGAATATGGAAGTTTTAAGTTTTTAGGTTACGAAAATGATGTATGGATCTTTATTTTCATATATTCTCTAAGATAAGAAAGCCATGCTTAAACTATCCATTCTAAAGCTGTATGTAGTTTTAACCAATCTGATATAAATTTCAGAATATAGCATGCAATACAAAAGTGATATTTTTTTACTAAGTTATTTCAGTGGTCTATCCATTGTTTCTAAGTTTAGTATTTTTCATCCTGATTTTTATTGGCTGTCGTTATCTTATGCCTATGTCTGTGTTGGTTAAGTTCAGGACACCCATGTTCTAAAGGTGCTCAACTCCCATAATAAAATGGCAGAGTATTTGCACAACACGTATATACATCTGTTGGTATACTTTAAATCATCTCTAGATGTTATTTTAACTACTGAAGATTTATATTACATTTACTTATCCCAGTTTACTTTTGTTGCTAAAATTCCTTCCATGGGACATATGTGTATAAACAATGTCTACCTGCTTCTTCGGAGGGTCCCAAGTATAAAACAAAGTAGAATTACACCAAAGTTCACCCTCAGGAACCAATGGGTTTACGTGTGTTACTTACAGAGCATGGAAGAGGGGTTACTGACAGAAGCATGAGTGAGCCCAAGAAAGCTGTACTGGAAAGTCTGCCCCCCAGCATGGTCAGTGGTTTCTCTATAACTACAAAGATGGAACCCCCCTCTCAGTTAACCTTCCATAGCCCAATTATTATAGCACCTTCCAGAAGACCCAGAAGACCCAGAAGACCCAGAAGACCCCGAGACCAGGTACAATTGGGGCAGAATTGCATACAGTTGTCTGGGAGGAATGGCTGAATACTCAGGTGAGGGTCCAAGGAACCCACAGCTCCCACTGTTTATGAGGGAATGTCAACAGTTTGTGATGATGGACTCTTGGCAAGCAGGCACAGATAAAGATGGCGAGTGTTTTGTTAGGAGGATAGTGCTGTACATCAATTTTATATTTTTTTCTTGGCTATTTCTTGCTCATTTATTTTATACAAAAATCTTTATAATCATTTTATTGATGCTGTCTTGGGTTATAGTGTATATTGGACAAATTAACATGATTCGATACTACTGCCACCAACACTGAAGCAGGATATGTCTTTCATGTTATTCTTTTCTTTCTATAGGGCATAAAATTAGTCACTGTTTAGTCCAGGATTTATTTATAGTCCCCACATTCTCCTGTATGGAAATCATATTGGGGCCGTATGATTAGTTTTGAATAACTGGCTGTGAGCATACTTTTCACAATTTTTCATCTGAATCAAGAAGTCACTAAGAAAGGTTTTAAATCTGAATACCTCTAATACTCATCTGATGTTGGTACTGTATATAAAATGAGCCTAATAGTATCTATTTCAGCATAGATATTAGTAATAAGGTTGATAATTGTAACTGTGACAAAATTGGCAGCGTGGTGCATGAGTGCTATGTTGTGGTTACACAGATAAGTGATAAACTGGCTAACAACCTCTACTTGTCACTCTTCCATAACTCATTAATCCTCAGAGACAAAACAAAACAAAACAACAAAATTAACTAGATATAGATATTAATGTGCCTCCATTAAAAGAGGAGCTAATTGAAGCACAGAGGGTTGTTAACTAGCTCATCAAGTTACAGAGCTCATAAATGAAGGAGCTTGGATTTAAATCTAAGCAGAGTTCAGAGTCCATGGTATTAAATGGAGGCTTATCCTGTTTGGGTTAACCAAAGTATTCCACATGCCAGGTAGGATGTTCACTTGAGGTTAGAGGATGTGCAGATGTAGGGTAAGGATGTCCTTGCCATACAGACGATTTCTATCCCTGCTTGGAGTTCTAGCTCACAGTTGGGGCTCCAGGCCAATGCTTCATGGCAAAACTCTCCAGCTGCACCCGGTTTCTTAGTTTAAGGCAGCTTTGCAAGTGCTCTGCCTTTCTGCCTTTCTCAGAAGCAGACAGAACTTATACCCAGTGTAAGCTGTGATGAATGTTTCTACTTCTTTAGCCACTTTACACTCAACCCTGATTCCATTTGTCCTAGCTCCCAGGATCTCTTGCACTTAGACTGGAGGGGAGAAGTATTTGAGTTTTAGTTACTGACCTTTCTTTCTTCTCCATAGGTAAAATCTCACCATTTCTATGGCATGGATCATAGACTGATACCATTCTCTTGATGTGATGTCACTTATGCCAGATTTGCAGAAATTCTTTGACATTAGCTTCAAATGAACATTCCCAGTTTTAGGTACACATGTGCTCTTTCGTGGAGAATTTGGGAGAATTAAATATGTGAGTCCAAATCATTTTAAACACGGGGTCCCTTCATACATATTTCCATGAATATCTGAAAGCCATTAAGTAGAAACCCAGTTGCCTGAGGGGAAGAAGTTATCTTCTCTCAGCCCTCCACCACCCTGTCTGTGGAAGGGAATAGTACCATGAAATTTATTTTCCCACTGAAACTTTTCCTAAAGAATGGAAATGCTTATGGTTAGTTCGAATAGTATTTTTCCTTCAGTTGCATGTATCAATTAGAGTGTTAGCCAGACTGTTTCAGTGGCTGTCTTTTGTATTCCCATCAGTTCTGGATTTTAGAGGTCATCCGAGGATGAGATCCTATCAATGGACAAGTTCTTCATTTTACGGGGCACACACATAAATACATTTTTCATAAAGCTGTTATCCGATGTAAATAGCTATCAGATTATATCTTTTTGTTTGTTTGGTTTTGGTCTTTTTTGGTCAGGATCTCCCTGTATCCCTAGCTGGCCTGGAACTTGCTATGTAGACCAGGCTGGCCTCAAATTTAGAGAAAGCCACCTGCCTCTGCCTCCCAAGTGCTGGGATTAAAGGTGTACACCAACACACCTAGATACCAGACTGACTATCTTTTAAGTAAATTTTTGCATTAAAATTATTTATTTTTCACAAAATGATTATATTAGATGGTAGTCTGATTTATTTTAAACCCATACAGTGTTAAAAATCAGCAATTGTATTTTGGTTTCTATTTTTTTTTTCTGCTCTATATAATTCCAAACCCTTTGAACCACCAGAATGCATCCTCAAATAGTTTTTCCATTAGTGGAAAAGTTGTCAAGCTCTTGCATTTCTGAGAATGCCTGCCTTGTCTGATGAAAGACAAATTACTGGTTGTAATGATCTTAGCTCATAACCTTCCCACCCAAAGAAAAACACTTGGGGAGTCATCTGGCACTTAACTGATGCAGAGGAAATGTCTGAAGCCGATCCAAAGTTTTGTTCTCCTATACATTTTACTGGTACTCGATCCTCCCCCCTTTAAATGTCTTCCTTTCTGAAGGTATCATACATATCTCCCCTAAGCATGTATTGTAATCCTCATGTAAAGTTGTAGCTGTGTGTCTTTTCAAAAATGTAAAGTTCTAATGTGGAAGTTCTAATGTGATAATTAAAACTAGGGTCATTGTAGATATAAATTGAAATTTCACAATGGAGTCTAAATTAACATGGCTGGAGATTTTAGAAGTTAAATTTAAAGCTGGGTGTGATGGTGTATGGCTTTAATCCAAGCACTTAGGAGACCGAGGCAGAAGGAAAGGGGTCCAGGTCCACTTGAGCTAGACAGTGACCCTCTGTGTGCTAACTACTTTCCTGTTGCTATGATAAAACACTATGATCAATAGGAACTTAAAAGTTTATTTTGGCTTACAGTTCCAGAGGGATAGAGTCCAACATAGTGGGGCAAGTCTGGCTGCAGGAATAGGACCCCACCCCCAGTGATGTACTTCCTCCAGCAAGGCTCCACCTCATAAATGTTTCATAACCTCCCCAAACAGCACCACCAATTTAGGATCAAGTGTTTAAATCCATGACTCTGTGGGGTACATTTCTCACTACCACATTCTGAAGAAAACAGGGGAAAAAAGAGTTTAAACTGAACAGGCATAGAGAATACACACGACAGCACACAGACAGATGGCAACAGTAGCAGGGGATAGTGGTGGTGTTTAGAAATGTCTTGCTTCATGCCAAAGAATGCCTGAGGACTTCCAGAATATGCACATGAAAATGAAGGTTTCTCCCCTAGAAGCTATTAAGAGGGTGTCACCCTGTTGACATTTCTCACCTCCGCAACAGGGAGATAGTACACATGGGCTATTGTAAGTCACCCAGCAGCCCTAAGAAATCAAGAAAGATTGGGGGCTGGAGTGATGGCCTAGTGGTTAAGAGTGCCGACTGCTCTTGCAGAGGACCTGAGTTCAATCCCCAGCATCCACATGACGGCTGAGAACCGTCTTTAACTCCAGTTCCAGGGGAATCTGACACCCTCTTCTGACCTCTGCAGCATTGCAGGACAAGGGTGCACAAACCTGCATGCAGACAGTACATTCATACACATACAGAAATAAATAAAATTAATTAAAAAAATTAAAAAAAGAAAGATGACATCATGAACTTTGCAGGTAAATGGCTGGAGCTAGAGGATATCATGCTGAGTGAAGTAACACAGTCCCAGAAAAACAAATGATGAATGGTATCACTCGTCTGTGGATGCTAGCACCAGTTACCTAATTGTATGGCAAACTGAGCAACGTTAATGTGATCTGAAAACAACTGTGCTCTTATATTGTGAATCCCTTAAAAAAATAAAAGTTAAAAAAAAAAAAGAAATCAAGAAAGATTTCCCAAACACTTTAGGCTTCAGTTACTTTATACAATATAATCTAAATTTATGATTGTTGACATTAAATGTGATTAAATAGAACATGATATGTAAATGTGGCAAATCTTATGCAAAAACCCCTCATTTTTGTTGCTATCCTTACCACCACCACCATGATCAGGAGCCCTACCTCCCAGGAACTTTGATGTACTATTATTTTCATATAAAGTTTTATGATTTTCATAAAATGACAGTCATTTTTTTTCCTGAATTGTTAGATCAAAGATTGTTATTCAAGAGTTCATATGTGGGAATGGCTATTGTTATAGGTGTCCAGATATATACTCAGTGCAACAGTAATATATTGTAAACCTTCTGTTAGTGTCTTTTTGTATACTCAGAGAAAACTAGGTTAAAAAAAATTGAACCTAAATCAGAAAATGTAAATCAAGCAAGTTTTTGAGACTGAATTTCAGTAATTTCCCTGGTTTGATGTAATGGAAAACTCTAGACCAGAATAAAAAATCCAGATAATAAGGACTGTGTGATATATAAAATGGGCACAGAAGAACTAAGAACACGTGCCTTGGAATGAGACAGGATTGAACTCCACTTGTGGCCCTTTTGTGTGAATTTGGGAAAATTACTGAGCCTTGTAAGGTGTCAGAATCATATGAAAATGGAAATTTTACGTGTTGGAATTTTTGAGAAAAAAGGTTAAGGCTGTCAGAAACAGGTTTTATGTCATAATCAGTAAAGTGAGTGCTAAATAAATGCTGTTTTTTGCAAATATGCAATGATGATTATTTTAAGAAAACTAAATTTGGGACTAGAGAGGTGGCTCAGTGATTAAGAGCACTTGTTCTTGCAGAGGACCCAGCACCCACATAGTGGCGCATAACACCTGTTAGTCTAACAATTGGTCAAATCCTGGGAACGAGTAGTGGGAGAACCTGGGTTCCTGAAAGTTGTCCTCTGACCTTCACCTGTGCCCTGACATGTGTACCTGCATTCACACAGACACACACATAATAAAAATTTCACTGTTAGCCAGGCATGGTGGTGCGCACCTTTAATCTCAGCACTCAGGAGGTAGAGGTGGGTGGATCTCTGTGAGTTCAAGGCCAGCCTGGTCTACAGAGTGAGCTCCAGGACAGCTCATACTAAAAGGGAGACCCTGCCTCAAAAATACCAAAAAAAGGAAAAAACTAAAAATTTCACTGCTTGCTGTTGTGATAAAGGTACAAATGTAGAGGAAAAAGGCTCACTGGTGAGAATCAGTATGTGATTTCAGAAAAGATATGAGGATGCCCCAGTATCCAAAAGAACTTACCTGGGAGTCCACTGACTAATTCAGTTTTGCACATCTCCTCATATTTTAGCAGTCTCTAGTTTTCAATGCTAAAATTTCACTTACCAGAATAAACGAGCATAGTTTTCTACTAGTTCCTCATAGCTAAAAGCAACTGAGTCTTTAAGGATGTTCTCAAGGTTATGATTTTCTGAAATAATATGATTTGCTTTCTATGTTTTAAACATTTCTCCATCTTCTTCCTTAGGCTCCAAGATGTTGAGCAGCAAATAAGGAGAAGAATGCCTTTGTGATATGGGAAAGAAGGTGTTCTGACATCATCAAAGGAGTTGGGTATAGTAAAAAGCAAGCAACACAGTGGGAAACGTCTGACCAAAACAGCTTCTTTTGATCTTGTTATGTAAAGCATTATAGAATTAGGTCATATTAGAAACAGCTTCTACCCCAACATGGTGGTGCATGCCAAGCTGAGGCAGGAGGAGCACGAGTTTGAAGTCAGCACCATCAATCTTCACCAAGCTTTGACATCGGTTGTCCAGCTCCCTGTGCCACTCACAGACATATCATCCAGAATCTGAGGAGGACACAAAGCAGAAGCTTAAGCACCACAGTACAGGGCACAAGTCTGCAGGGGTGTCAGTCCTGGCAGTCCTCAAGAACCGGGGTTCTGTTTATTCTCCAGGCTTTTTACCTCATAGCTTCATGGTAGCTGCCTCTGTTCCAGGAATTACATTCTCAAACCTGCTTCCCAAGAATAAAAGAGGCAAGGGAAAGAGAATGCCTCCCTTTTCAAGCCCAATAATGCTACACAAAAACTATCCCTACTGTTTCACCAGCAGCCTTTTCCTTGTGTCTCTCCTATCTGGACAGAACTGAATAACACAGCTATCCCATTGTTAAGAACTAAGTGTGAGGTATTTGTGACTGAGATCCACTCTTGACCGGGAATTTTACTTAACAGAATCAGGGTCTGTTTATTTAAAAAGCAGAGGGCCCTGCTGGGCATAGTGGTGCCCACCTTTAATCCCAGCACTCGGGAGGCAGAGGCAGGCAGATCTCTGTGAGTTCAAGGCCAGCCTGGTCTACATAGCAAGTTCCAGGACAGCTGGAGCTACAGGGAGACCCTGTCTCAAAAACAAAAACAAAAACAAACAAACAAAAAAAAGCAGAGGGCCGTAACAATGAAGAAAACATTTGATATCGTGCTTTTTGCTTACCCTCCCCTACTTATACTTTAAATAACTGCAATTTTTATTTTCAGTATCCCCAAATTGTATGTGGAGTTGAGCCCTGGAAAGTAAAGATGGAAAAGAGTGCTTCAGAGTACAACCGAGGTACCTAGGGTGATTGGAGGACGATCCTACTGTTATTGTCAGTCACTTTAGAGGAACAATGAGCACAGTGGTCAAGTTCACAGCCAGCTCCTGTGAATTCCAATATGTACACATAAGAGTACACTACTGAGCACGTCTTCTGCTGGGACAGGGAAAAACAACTGCAAACATAGTGCCTTAGGGACCAGGTGGACAACAAGCCTGGCCTCCTGCACATGATCAGCTGCTGTGGAGTCACCCAGCCACAATAACCCAGAAGCCCAGGAGCCCAGCAGGCCTTCAGCTGGGACAGGGAAAGGTGGGTGGCCAGCAGCATGACCCAGGGACCTAACAGACATCTACAGAATATTTGACCCAAGCACCAGAGAATATACATTCTATTCATCACCCCGCAGAACATTCTCCAAAATTGACCACATACTGGGACACAAAAGAAAACCCAACAAATATAAAAGGATTGAAATTATTTCATGCATTCTATCAGACCATAGTGCAATAAAGCTCAATATTAACACCAGAATAAGCCCAACTAATTACATGAACATGTGGAGACTAAACAACACACTCCTGAATAATGAATGGGTCAGGGAAGAAATAAAGAATGAAATAAAAGTGTTCGTGGAACTAAACAAAAAAGACAGTACAACACAATAAAACCTGTGGGATACTTTAAAAGCAGTCCTAAGAGGGAAATTTATAACCCCAAGTGCCCATGTTAAAAAAACAGAAAGGGAACAAATAAATGATCTAACACTACAGCTAAAAACACTTGAGAGACTACAACAAATGAACACTAAACCTAAGAGACAGGAAGAAATAACAAAAATCAGAGCAGAAATCAATGAAATAGAAACGAAAATGATACAAAAAAAAAAAATCAGTGAATCCAAAAGCTGGTTCTTTGAAAACATAAACAAGATAGACAGACCTAGCTCAGTTAACCAAAAGAAAGACCAACTCCAAATCAATAGTATTCATGATGAAAAGGGAAATATCACAACAGATAAAAAAAAAAGGTCCAGAAAATCATATGAGGATACTTCAAAAACCTATAGTCTACTAAGTTTGAAAACCTAAGAGAAATGGATGAATATCTGAAATCCTGGGAACCAACAAAGCTTAAACAAGAAGAGATTGACAGTTTAAACAGACCCATAATATTTGAGGAAATTGAAAATGTAATTAAAAACCTCTGAACCAAAAAAAGCCCAGGCCCAGATGGTTTCACAGCAGAATTCTATAAAACATTTAAAGAGGCCTTACAACCATTACTACTCAAACTATTCAGAAAGATACAAAGAGAGGGTTATGTCCCAAACTCCTTCTATGAAGCCAGCATCACTCTAATACAAAAACAAGGCAAAGACACAACCAAAAAAGAAAACTACAGACCAATCTCATTAACGAACACAGATGCAAAAATTCTCAACAAAATACTTGCAAATCGCATACAGACCCACATCAAAAAGATCATCCATCATGACCAACTTGGATTCATACCAGAGATGCAGGGATGGTTCGACATATGAAAATCAATAAATATCATAAAACACATAAATGGACTGAAAGACAAAAATCACACAATCATCTCAATTGATGCAGAAAAAGCCTTTGACAAGATCCAGCATCCCTTCATGTTTAAAGTTCTAGAGGGAATTCGACAGAAGGGGACATTCCTAAATATAATCAAAGACATATACAACAAACCCACAGCCAACATCATCCTAAATGGAGAAAAACTAGAAGTATTCACTCCCCTTAAAGGTAGGAACTTGGCAAGGCTGCTCCCTATCGCCACTCCTCTTCAATATAGTGCTTGAAACTCTCGCTAGGGCAATAAGGCAAGAAAGGGAAATTAAAGGAATACTAATTGGAAAAGAGGAAGTCAAACTATCCCTGTTTGCAGATGATATGATAGTTTACCTGAGGGATGCTAAAAGCTCTGCCAGAAAACTCCTAGAAACAATTAGAGTTTCAGTAAAGTGGCAGGATACAAAATTAGCCTACAAAAGCAGTAACCTTTCTTTACACCAACAACAAGCAACTGGAGAAGGAATATAAGGAGACCTTCTCAATTGCAATAGCCTCAAAAAAATAAAATACTCAGAATAAACCTAACCAAAGACACCAAAGATCTCTACAACAAAAATTTTAAACTGCTGAAGGAGATTGAAGATGACATCAAAAGATGGAAAAACCTCCCATGTTCATGGATTGGAAAAATTAATATAGTAAAAATGTGCATTCTCCTCAAATTAATATACAGATTCAATGCAATCCCAATTAAAATCCCCATGAGTTTCTTCACAGACTTGGAAAAAATATCCTTAAATTCACATGGAAAAACAAAAGACCACGAATAGTTAAAGCAACCCTGAGTTAAAAAAAATGCAATACAGGGGGATCACCTTACCAGACTTCAAGCTGTATTACAGGGCTATAGTCATAAAGACAGCCTGGTACTGGCACAAAAACAGACCCCTTGACCAATGAAACAAAATTGACGATCTGAACTTGAGCTCATACAATTTCAGCCACCTCATATTAGATAATGGGGCCAAAAAAGCTCATTGTAGGAAAGATAGCATCTTCAGCAAATGGTGCTTGCAAAACTGGATCACTATATGTACAAGAACAAAATTAGACCCCTACCTCTCACCCTGTACAAAAATCAACTCCAAATGGATCAAAGATCTCAACGTGAAACCTGAAACTCTGAAGGTGACAGAAGAAAAAGTTGGTACTAATCTACAAGACATAGGAGTAGGAAGAGACTTTCTAAATCAAACAGCAGCTGCACAGGAAATAAGGTCAACAGCTGACAAGTGGGAACTCATCAAACTCAAAAGCTTCTATACAGCAAAGGAAACAATCAAGGAAGTGAAGAGGAAACCCAGAGTGGGAGGAAACCTACACCAGTGATACATCTGACAGAGCATTAACATCCAGAATATATAAACAACTCAAAAAACAAAGAAGTAAGAAAACAAATGACTCACTCAAAAGATGGGGTAAAGAGCTGAACAGAGACTTCACCAGTTAGGAAGTAAAGATGGCTGAGAAACATCTTTAAAAGTGTTCAACATCATTAATAATTAAGGAAATGCAAATTAAAACCACTCTAAGACATCACCTCATTCCAACAAGACTGGCTAAGATCAAGAAAACAAAAAACACCAAATGCTGGAGAGGTTGTGGGGAAAAGGGAACACTTATCCACTGCGTGTGGGAATGTAAACTCATACAACCACTGTGGAAAGCAGTGTGGAGAAACCTTAAAAGACTCAAAATGAGCCTACCACCTGACCCAGCCCTACCACTTCTGGGTATATACCCACAAGACTCATTCTACTGCAAAGATGCATGCACATCAATGTCTATTGCAGCTCTCTTCACAATAGCAAAGAGCTGGAACCAACCCAAATGCCCCTCTACAGAGAAGTGGATAACAAAAACAGGGTATATCTACACAATGGAGTTCTGTGCAGTGGTAAAGAAAGATGACATCATGAAATTTGCAGGTAAATGGATAGAACTTGGAGCCATTATGCTAAGTAACACAGTCCCAAAAAACCAAATGCGGAATGGTTTCCCTCATTTGTGGATGCTAGTACCAAATCCGGCAATAAAAAGGCAAGCTGAGCAATGTTATTGTTATATCTCTTTCTATCTGAAAGCTACTGTGGTGTTATAATGTGAATCTCTTAATGAGCCCTAGAATTCACTTACCACTTATTTCAGACATGGTAGTTAATGCATATGGGCATAAGATATATATTCATATTTTAGAGTAATATAAAATTAAAGGGAAAAATGTGAACTCCTAAACATATATCAGAGTTAACATACAGTTTATTCCTGGAGCACATAATTCTGGTACATATATGATGTTTGTATAAGTATATTTTGGACCAATACAGTTGGTAAGGAACCACAACAACATAAGGACTGGGTCAAAGAATGGACTGATATAGCTAAATTCTGCCCAAAACAATAAACCTTTGCAGAGGAAAATCTTAAAAAGACAGAGAAAGATATAGGACATGTATGGCAAAATGCAGGAACTGGAGTGTGGTGGGGGAAGGGAAAGGGAAATATGTCTAAAATGAAGTGAAAAATGATGTATGAAATACACAAAATGCCAATAAAAGTATTATATTAAAAAAAGAGTAGACTATTAACAGGTCAACATATAGAAAATTAGAGACTTCATGGTGTTCAGCCTTAAGTAATACATTGATATAATACTCCTTCCCTCAAGACTCAGGGATCATTATGGAAGATAAGGAGGAAACATTGTAAGAGCCAGAGGTAATGAATGACTACAACAAAACAGTATTTTCCTGACACTAAAGGGCAGATGCACGTATGAATTCATAGTAGTTGTGACAGTATGCACAAGAGTGGCATAATCTTCAGGCAGAGAAAGTTCCGGCATGGGTGATATGATTGTTTACTTAAGGGATGCTAAGAACTCCACCAGAAAACTCCTAGAAATGACAAACAGCTTCAGCAAAGTGGCAGGATTCAAAATTAACCTAAAAAAAATCAGTGGCCTTTCTTTTTTTTTTGGTCCTGGAACTCACTCTGTAGACCAGGCTAGCCTTGAACCCACAAAGATCCACCTGCTTCTGCCTCCCAAGTGCTAGGATTAAAGGCGTGCGACACCACACCCGACTTCAGTGGCCTTTCTTTACACCAACAACAAATAACTGGAGAAGGAATTCAAGGAGACCTTCCCACTCACAATAGCCTCAAAAACAATAAAATACCTAGGAATAAACCTAACCAAAGACACCAATGATCTCTACAACAAAAATTTTAAACCCTTGAAATAAATCGAGGAAGACATCAGAAGATGGAAAAACCTCCCCATACTCATGGATTGGGAAAATTAACATTGTAAAAATGTCCATTCTACCCAAACTCTTGTACAGATTTAACACAATCCCAATTAAAATTCCCAAGAGTTTCTTCACAGGCTTGGAAAAAAAAAGTCCTTAAATTCATCTGGAAAAACAAAAGACCCCAAATAGCCAAAACAACCCTGAGTGTAAAGAGCAACACAGGGTCTATACCAGACTTCAAACTATACTATAGGGCTATAGTCATAAAAACAGCCTGGTACTGGCACAAAAACAGACCTCTTGACCAGTGGAATAAAACTGAAGATCCAAACTTGAGCACATACAATTTCAGCCATCTCATATTTGACAAGGGGGCCAAGAAGACACAATGGAGAAAAGACAGCATCTTCAGCAAGTGCTGTTGGCAAAACTGGATCACCACTTGTAGAAGAATGAAATTAAACCCCTATCTCTTGCCCTGTACAAAAGTAAACTCCAGGTGGATTAAAGACCTCAACGTGAAACCCCAAACTCTGAAGGCAATAGAAGAAAAATTTGGCAGCAGACTACAAGACATAGATGTAGGAAAAGACTTCCTAAATCAGACAGCAGCTGCGCAAGAATTAGGGTTGAGAATTGACAAATGGGACCTCATTAAACTCAAAAGCTTCTGTACATCAAAAGAAACAATCAAGGAAGTGAAGAGAAATCCCACAGAGTTGGAGGAAACCTTCACCACAGAAACATCTGACAAAACATTGATTTCCAGAATATATAAACTACTCAAAAAACAAAGAAGAAAACAAATGACCCACTCAATAGATGGAGCAAAGAGCTAAACAGAGACTTCACAAGTGTGGAATTAGAGATGGCTGAGAAACACCTTAAGAAGTGTTCAACATCACTAATCATTAAGGAAATGCAAATCGAAACCACTTTAAGATAGCATCTTACTCCAATAAGACTGGCTAGGATCAAGAAAACAAATGATACCATGTGCTGGAGAGGTTGTGGGGAAAGGGGAACACTCATCCACTGCTGGTGGGAATGTAAACTCCTACAGCCACTATGGAAAGCAGTGTGTAGAACCCTTGGAAGTCTTGGAATGAACTTCCCACCCGACCCAGCCATACCACTCCTAGGCATGTACCCTCAAGACTCACCCCACCACAGAGATACATGCATGGCCATGTTTATTTCAGCTCTCTTCACAATAGCAAGGAGCTGGAACCAATTCAAATGCCCCTCAAATGACGAGTGGATAGAGAAAATGTGATACATCTACACAATGGAGTTCTATGCATCAGTAAAGAAAGATGACATCATGAGCTTTGCAGGAAAATGGCTGGAGCTAGAAGACATCATGCTGAGTGAAGTAACACAGTCCCAGAAAAGCAAATGATGAATGGTATCTGTGGATGCTAGTGCCAATTACCTAGTTGTATTTCTTGTGCACGGCCTTGAGCTTTTATCCAAGCAGTTGGGAGTGATGCGTATTGGAAACAACAACAACAACAGAAAGGACTGCATCAAAGAACTGACTGAAACAGTGAACTTCTGCTCAAAACAGTCAACTTCCACATGGAGAATATCGAGAAAGACTGAGAAAGAGATGAAAAGCATGTTTGGCAGACTACATGAGCTCTGGTGGGGTGGGGGGATATTGTGGGGTACACGGGTCTAATTCGATAATCTTGTACAAAATATATATTAAAAATAAAGACAGTTATTTAGCTGGGAAAAAAATAAATACATAAAACAAACAAAAAAAGAAAGTCCCAGCATGGAGTGGAGAGGACAGCATAAAGTCCTACCCTCTAGCTGAGGAGCTATGAACAACTGACAGTTGCTAGAGTGTTTTCTTTAAGAGTATGACCTCTGGTAGGCTGACAGCACTCCAGAGGAATGGCCCTACACTCGTGAGTATTTGGGTAACAAATTGGACTTTAAAAAAAGACACAAAGTTTGGGGGCTAAGGAGATGGGGTAGACTCGAGAGATGGGGATGACTATGACAAAAATGCATTGTATGGTATTATCAAATAATTAATAAAATATTATTAAAATAAAAGAGTAGAACTATCAGAGATCCACAGCCTGCCACATTGTGCCTAGAGCTAGGAATGTGCAAGCCACACTGCTATGGGCTCTGTGTTTGGCTCTGCCAAGTCTGGGAAGGGGAGCAGGGCTTTGTTCTTCCTCCTCTCTGCCTGCACTTCCTGGAACCACCACTCCAATACTCCCCAGAAGCCGCTGAGCTCTGCCTGTAGTTTTCTCACCATTCAAGGAATGGGCTTAACGCTGTTGATACATATATAGTTTAGGAATGCTTGTCTATATTCAATTCTCTGTACCAGAGGTGGAGAGCTACAGGAATTAGGAGTGAGGATGTGTGTGAAGAGTGGTCACCTGGACTAGCTTCCATTAATGTTCATTAACATCCTTGTTCTTAACCCTGTTACCAGTCTTTTTTTTTTTTTTTTTTTTTGTGTGGGGAGGAGGACATTCTATGAGGAGAACACTAAGTAGATGCTGAGAATACATTATTAGTGAGAAGCTTGTGTGGTTAATAATGTAGACAAAGGCAGTTGTATTACACATACCTATAGGCTGGAATCAAGGTACAGATTTCATCAAATTCACCCAAGCTGTTTTGGGTGACTATATATGATTAACTTGGGAAGCAAACTTAATTTTTGCTTTAAATCATCTTAAAGAGAATGCTACAAGGTGATACTGTACAACAGAGAAATTATAGAGAACATTTGTATGTGCCAATCCCAAAGTTATTGCTCTAGAGATTTTGTGTAAAACAAATGTGGACAACAGCAAATTATATCTACATTTAACTCAGATGCATTACCGTTTTTATCAGAGTCTGTAAACCAATGTTGTTTAATATACACATATTTACTTTTACTAAGTCCTAAAACACCATGTATCCTGTAGACAGTGTCTAGGTGAAACTGAGTACTTGCTGAACTCACATCAATTAAATATGCCTTGATTGAATATACATCCGTGTCCCTCTCCCACCCATCCCCCCTTCCCAATTCACCATTTCAGTCCATTTTCTGATGCAGTCTTTCTGTTGTTGTTCTTTTACTATGCATCCCTCTCCATGAGAAATATTTATATCTGGGTTGTTGGTACTAGCATCCACATATGAGGGACACCATTTGTCGTTTGTTTTTCTGGGACTGTGTTACTTCACTTAACATAATATCTTCTAGCTCCATCCATTTACCTGCAAAGTTCATGATGTTGTCTTTCTTTACTGCTGCATAGAACTCCATCGTGTACATGTACCACATTTTCTCTATCCACTCATCAGTTGAGGGGCATTTGGGTTGGTTCCAGCTTTTTGCTATTGTGAACAGAGCTGCAATAAATATAGCTGTGCATGTATTTCTGCAGTAAGATGAGTCTTGTGGGTATATACCCAGGAGTGGTATGACTGGGTCAAATGGCAAGCTCATTTTGAGTCTTCCAAGGGTTCTCCACACTGCTTTCCATAGTGGCTGTACAAGCTTATATTCCCACCAGCAATGGATTGACCAGAGTCCAAAACAACAGCTCCAGAGAAAGTAGACTGTTTTGCTTCTTGTCCACCTGTGCCCCTTTTCTAAGCCTAGGGAACAATCTGCAGAAGAGGGGGCGTGGTAGAATGTAAGGACTGTGATTGGGGTGAATGGTGAAACTACAGGAATATAGTCTGGACACTTATTTGATCAAGTTGATTGAACATACAAGCCTCCCAGGCTGCATGGTGGGACACTTGGACTGTGTGGGTTTGGGCACAACTGCTTGCAAATTGGTTTTACATGAAGGATGCTTGTACTCAAATTATTACTTATTGTTAAAAATTGAAAAAAAAATAAAGAATAGAAAAAAATAATGAAGACAAAGGGATTTGGACGATCTTCTGAAATAGTTCTACAAAGTAAAATACCTATTTACATAAAAGATTTTACTTGTCAGAAGACAAGTTAGTATCAACTGTGTACACTCACAGTAACCTCATTTCTACATAGTACTGGAAGCATACAAAGGGCTTTTGTGAGCTATGAGGCAGTATACCAACAACATTACTCTTGGCCCATATTCACATTAGTGGTACACTGGTTGGATTAAATAGTACTATAGGCGCGAGAAAATCTAATATAGCACTGTATTCTTATTTCTCTTTCATGTAACCCATCACAGCAAATACTGTAGTAGTTAATACCCAGCCTCTATCCTGGCAGCCTGCTGGACCTCTTCATACTCTGAAATGCTGTTCAAGTTCCAGCCATCTCATCTGTATTCCAGCCAGCATGGAAGGTCTTGCTCTTTCTTATTAAAGATACTCAGAAGTTAAAACCATCACTTCTAATTGTATCATATTGTCCAGAATTAATCATAAAGTCAAAGCGAACTATAAGAGAGGCCAAGAGTTGTCTTTATTCTGAGCAGTCATGTCTTGTAATCTACATGAGGGAAGAATAGGTCAATGATGAGCATTTGGTCTGTTCGACACAACTGTTACCTTGGTCTCCTTGCATACCTCCTCCTGACTTTACCCTAGGTTATTTTTTTTACTATAACTTAACCATAATTTTAATGAGAGTTAATTCCTGTTCCACATAAAATTAAAATATGTAACTCAATGGTTTTAGTATATTCAGAGGTGTATAACCATAACAACCACCAATTTAGGATGTTTTCATCTTCCCACTACTAAAATAAGTCCTATACTCATTAGCAGTCACTTTTTTTCTCTCACTAGCCCTAGGCAATTACTTATTTTTTGTCTTTAAGCACTTAGCTATTCTGGATTTTTCATATAAATGGGAAGCAAGCAATATGTGGTCTTTAGTGGTAGATTTTTAAAAATTGGGTTGTAGTATGTATTAGTACTTTATTTTCATATGTCCTCTATGTGGACATATCACAGCTTATGTAAAATCAGTTGATAGACACTTGGGTTATGTCTAGGTGTCATTTGGAATATTATGATCAATGCTGCTATAAAAATATGTGTGTTTCATTTGTCCTGAGTTTGTCCCTGGGAAAAGAACTGCTAGGTCATATGGCAGCTCTATGTTTAACTTACTGAGGAATAACTAAATCGTTTTCCAAAGTGGCTATATTATACAAGCAACGTACTAGGTTTCCAATTTCTTCAGAAACTCCACTCTTGTTACTACTTGATTTTGTTTATAGCCATCCTATGGGGTGTGAAGTTGTATCTCTTTTATAACATGTACTTTATGAAACAAATATAATGGGGGAAATGTCTGTGTATTTAGTCAAAGATCAATTGCTTGGAGTGAATTAACATTTCTAGACACATCATGTAAAGGTCCAGATATGGGGTTGTCTGAGGCCTGGGTTGTAAAAGTCTTATTAAGGTAGGATGATTAAAAGATAGATCTTTAGACCAAGTGTGGTGGTGCATGCCTGTTCTAGTTTTCTCTTCAATTGCTTTGACAAAACACTCTGACCAACACCAACTTGGGGAGAAAAGGGTTTATTCAGCTCACATCTCTTGGGTCACAGGGAGCTCAAGGCAGGAACTCAGGGCAGGAACCTGGAGGCAGGAGCTGAAGCACAGGCAATGGAGGAATGGTGCTTACTGGCTTGCGCCCCTGGCCCATGCCCAGCCTGCTTTCTTATACCATACACAACAACCTGCCCAGGGGTGGCACCACCCATAGTAGGCTGGGCCCTCCCACATTGTTCAACACACAGGACAATAGTCCACAGACGTGGCCACAGGCCAATCCAATGGAGCCAATTCCCCAATTGAGACTCTCTCAACCCAGGTGTGTCAAGTTGACACTAAAGCTACCTAGCACAATGCCTTTAATCCCAGCAGTCGAATTCAGTCTGGTCTATATAGGGAGTTCTAAGCCAGCCTGGGCTTCAGGAAGAAACTATCTCAAAACAAAAAAGAAAAAAAAAAAGACCCTTTAAGAAAGAAAGGAAGAAAGAAGGGAAGAAAGAGACCCTTTAGCCAAGTGTGCACCCCAACCCTTGGGAGGCAGAGGCAATAGAATCTGTGAGTTTAAGGCCAGCCTGGTCTATACAGTGAGTTCTAGACCAGTCAAGTCTACACAATGAGATCCTAATGATGTCATTTTGAAGGAAATCTGTCCAGGAAGGGTAAATCATATTAAGAGTACTGCAAACCAAAAGTTCTGGTTCACCTAAGAATAAAAAAGAAATATCAGTATGAATATCAGACCCAAATTATGCATTTTGTATATATTCAAAGCTAGCATTTCCTATTTCACAGACCAGGTTATGTTCGAGATGCTTGAAAAATAATAGATATAACAAAGTTGTTACTGACTTCGCAGTTATTTATATGAAACCCCATCCTCTTCTTCCTTAGTTTAACATTAATTTTATGGCAATGGCACTAGGCTTAGGTCCCCCGGGAAACGGTCCGGCTAATAATCACTGCAATCCTATAAACCTTTCCCAGTTCAACCTGAGAAATGTTACCTCACTTGGGATTCTGCAGCGCTTTCTACTTTATCCTAATACTGATTAAAAAAAAATTTTTTTTTTTTTGCTTTTTTAAAATTTATTTTTGTATGTGTATGAATGTACTGGTACTGTCTGCATGCAGGTTTGTGCACCCGTGCCATGCAATGCCGTGGAGGTCAGAAGAGGGTGTCAAATTCCCCTGGAACTGGAGTTACAGACGGTTCTCAGCGACCCTGTTGGTGCTGGGGATCGAACCCTGGTCCACTGCAAGAGCAGTCGGAGCAGTCCCCCGCCCAATACTGGTTTATAACAACTGCCTCGTCCCTTACATGCTATTACAAAATCTCTCTTTTCTGTGTCCGTGCTGAAGTAAACCAAAATAGCACTCACCTCACTGAAAGCAACTACTTTTCTAGACCCAGTTACCCATTTCTTTTAGAGGGCTTTTTTGTCCCGCGTACTTGTACTTTCTGAAACCAACAAGAGAAGCCGCTAAGGGGAGGGCTGTGCAAAATCTGCTCTATAGCAGTCAGAGGACTAACTGGAAGGCATTATTTACTTTTCTCAACCATCAGGCCAAGGAGGTCAAGGACTCACGAAACCTTCTCTAACAAGGTTGCAAGGTCCCCAGCACCGCGAGCACTTTTATCCCACGTTGCCAACAATTCTAGTTCAAGGGGCTGGAACCAGAAACCGGACTGGAAGGCGGAGGCCTTGCCACAGGGCCGTTTCCTGTGCGCGCTGGGCCACCGGAAGTGTCCAAATATCGGGAACCGGACCCTGAGTTTCTCAAAGGCACCACGGAATCAAGATCCCGCGCAGCCCTAAATCCCGACACTGTCCCGTCACTGTCCCCTCCAGCCACAACCCGCAGGTTCCCTTAGACCGCCCGCCGGAAGTAGCGGCGGAAGTCCCTCCTTCTGCAGAGGGCGGGCAAGGAAGATGGCAGCGCCCAGGACCCCGTGAGGGGTGAGGACACGGGGATCCCTGAGCCGTTGGACTGGGGCGTTATGGCCGCGTCCCCGCACACTCTTTCCTCGCGCCTTCTCACAGGTACTGTACCCACCTCGTGCAGCACCGTGGAGTTCCATTCTTCTTGCCACGTGCGAGGCTGTGATTCCGGCTGGCTGCAACCTTGGCAGCCCTTGGCTTGTCACCTGGGCAGGAGGTGACCTTTTGGGTAGCGAGGAGGAAAGAGGCCACAGAGCCGTGAACCAGTTTTTCATTGTGGCCCAGGTGGTCCACAGCGTTTGGTGCCTTGTGCTTTTTTTTGGGTTACCTATAGTGGAAGCTGGAGTTAGGGCACAGTAGAATCTTTTTTTAATAGTTTAGTTTCTGAAGGTGAATCTAATCACCAGAAAATCTGCTTGACAGATCCATTAAGAAGTTTGCTGGATCTGGGTCTGATGGTGTATACCTTCAGCACTGAAGAGGCAGAGGCAGATGGATCTCTTTGAGATCTAGGCCAGCCTTGTCTGCATAGCAAGTTCCAAGCCAGCTGGGCTTGCAGGGAGACCCTCAAAAAAACAACAGTAAATGAAGTTTGATGGCAAGAGGTGGCAGAGAAAAATTAGGATTTATGTTTGGTAACTAGTAGTTATGTTTGAGTTTTCTTATAAACGTTCAAAGTGTTTTATTTCCTTTAAATAAGTTTCAAGAACTTCAAGTGCCTGTCTCCTTACATGATTTAAAAGCCTCCTAGACATGGTCCAGTGCTAATGGTGAATAGTGGTATAGTAATTGTGTTTCCAGATTTTTAATGTGCTTACATCTTAAAATTTACATGTGCTTACCGAAGGCTGAACTATCTTTAATTTCCAGGTAGTTATTCATAGACGTGTGGCACACTTTGACTAAAGGAAGTGTTGTCATCATTTATAAAATTGGTTTCTAGGGTGTTTTGTTGTTGTCATTGTTACCATTCTATAACATTTCAGTTTGACCCACTTAATCTTGAAATAAGTTCAAGCTGATTCCAAGGCAAACACATATTTATGTATTTGAAAATAAACACATATTCATGTCAAAGTTGTGGTTTGAGAAAGTGACAGTGTGTCTTATCTCTAGCTTAGCATAATTACCATGTATTTCATGGAGCTGTGATAGTTCTTCTCACAGTCCAGGAAGGCTGTATGGGCTAGTCAGTCATCAGATGTTCAATTGTGTTCTATTATATAGAAAACATTCTAATAACTACTGTAACAAAGCTAAATAAAGGAGAAATGCCACCATTAAGGAAATAAAAAATATGATGGTATTGTGAGAATTTCCTTCCTTAGAGAAATGTAAACAGTGCCTATACCACCTCATAAGGTCCCAATGACAAACCAAAGTATGATTCTATTTAAAGTTCACCCTGGAGAACCAATGTGTCCTTGGGGCTTACTTGCAGAGCATGGCTGAGGGATTACCAGTAGTAACATGGGTGACTCCAAATCAGCCACACTGAAAAGTCTTCACCCAGCAAAGGATCTATATGTATGAGGGAATTCAGTCAGTAAGCCCAATCCTGATGTCTCCTGTGAGTAGGCACAACTGATCTGATGAAGATGATAGCTATTTTGCTGGGAAGACTGTTCTACCACAAAAAGAAACTGCTTACTTATCTTAAGAAGTACCATAAACATGGAAAGTCTGATAGCATAGATTGCAAACACAGAAACAGTATAAACAAATTGATTAAACTGTAGCATGTGGAGTACTTAGTGGAAGGTCACAAAGCAGAATTGCTTTGGAGAGTTCTATGTGCAGGTTTGAGGGAGTTGTATGCATGAGAAGGTAGGATGAGTGTCTCGGCCCCTTCCGCTGTTACCACAGTCCAATGTAAGATCACAGGAGTCTGTGTCAGTAGGAACAGGAAGAAATGGGCAGATTTGACCTGTATTTCAGAGTTGACTGGACTTGTTGATTGGTAGGTGAGAAAGGAAGAGCTTGGAATGATCTTGCAACCTGCAGTAAGGAATAGATTTAAAGGTGAGAAAGAAGAGGTCTTAAAGACACATTCTACTCACAGAGAGACACCAAGAGCAATTGGATGTGGATCTAAGGTCTCTCCAGAAATCAGATTAGCAATTACCCAATTTCTCAGGGACAGTAGTGTTCAGAACATTGAGAACACAGCTACCATGAAGCGACAGATGCAGTGTTGTGTGTGTAGAGACACAAAGAAATGTCCACTCATCTCAGTGCATTGCCAACACACAAAGAATCTGTTCTACTCAAGGGTAACTTGGTGCAAATGAGTTTATTTGGAATTGCACAGGAGCATGGGCAAGGGGTTACTTGCAGGATTGTGGGAGAATCAGACATCACTGGAGCTCCTTGTTTAACTTGCAGCAGCTCCATGCAAATCCTGCACTCCTACCTACAAGGGAGAGGGCCTTAGAATGTTAGAACTTTCTGAGCTTCCTGAGCAGTGTGAGTTTGTTAGCTCAGTCTTATGAGATCCTCTCCAGAAGGGAATGTTTCAGTTTAGTGGAACTAGCTCTACAGTAGGCAGAAGAGTGAGGCACAGTAGGAAACTAAAGCAGAAAGCAGAGAACCTTTAGTGTCCCAGTAAGTCAGGGAGGAGGCACTTTAAAAAAGACTGAGTGGGGGCCTGGAAGGGAGGTGGCTAGGACAACCCCAGTGTTATACAGATTGTCAGATTCTTGAGCAGGATAGCAGGATGAGGCCTGAGACAAATATTGGATTTGTTGATTTGAGAGGATTAGTAAAATGATTAGATACAACAAAAGTAGTTTATTTGTAATTTTTGTAATTAGCAATCATCCTTCACTGAAATTTATATCCATTTGCTTTTAGTTGACTTACTTAACTACAAGAGCAAATATAAACTTGTTTAAAGCCATTAAGGAGAAAAGTTGTGCGCGTTTCCTTTTTTGCCTTTTTTTTTTTTTTTTTTTGTTTTTTCGAGACAAGGGTCTCCCTATAGCCCCAGCTGTCCTGGAATTCACTCTGTAGACCAGGCTGGCCTTGAACTCACAAAAATCTGCCTGCTTCTGCCTCCTGAGTGCTAGGATTAAAGGTGTGTGCCACCACACCCAGCCTTTTCTGCCTTTTAAAAGGGAACTTGTTTTGGGGCTGGAGAGATGGCCTAGTGGTTAAGAGTGCCCACTGCTTTTGGCAGAGGACCTGGGTTCGATCCCCAGCACCCACATGGGGGCTGAGAACCATCTTTAACTCCAGTTCCAGGGGAATCTGACGCCCTCTTCTGACCTCTGCGGCATTGCACGACACGGGTGCACCAACCTACATGCAGACAGTATACTCATACACGCAAAAAATAAATAAAAATTTTAAAAAAGGGAACTTGTTTTATCTTTTCTTTAAGCTCTACAGTGTGGTCATTTCACCACTTAATTTATATATAAGCATAACAATGTGGAAGAGAACAAGCTCCCTGCCCTCGTGAAGAATGATGCTACTTTAACAAGGAATATAGCACTGATGAGTTGTGTTTATTACACCGCTCAGGCAGATTGTTTGGAGCTCACCCACACACTGAACTGCAGCTTACTTGGTTGGCTTTGCTTCTGGTTAAGGGTAGGTATTGTTCAGTGAGAAACATTCATCATTTTAACATATCTACCCTCCCCCCTTTCTCTGTTATAGGTTGGGTAGGAGGATGTGTCTGGTATCTAGAGAGGAGAGCTATTCAGGAATCCCCACACAAGTTCATGCACCTTTTCAGGACTGTCAATAAGCAGTGGATCACATTTCAGCACTTCAGCTTCCTCAGGCGCATGGTATGTAGCAGGCTAGCCTTTTCCTGGGGCTCTCTGCCTCCACTTTTCTCTGTATGAGGGAATTTCAGAGATTCCTATTAGAAGAAAGGTTTTAAGAAGGACTGTTTGAAAAGGACTTTTATTTAGTATTCTCTTAAGTTTATCCAAAACTTTAATCTCTTGTTTTGATTATTCCTAACTGAAACCAGAATGATTCTGGCATTTGAGGTTAAACATATGATCTTGAAGTTATTGATTAAGTTTGGAGAAAGATTGAAAACTCCTGGCATAGTTCGACTAGGCTAAAATTAAGAAAAGCTGAACTTTTATGATATGTATTTTTATATTCTTTGAAGTTAAATACGTCAGTAATACGGAAGTACTCATTTAACAGTGTGACCCTTTTATTTTCTTAAATCATCGGTGCATTTTTAAAGTCTTTAAAAATACTTCTGAGAGGCTGGGGAGATGACTCAATTTGGTAAAGTGCTTGCTGTGCCCCAAGGAGGACCTGAGTTCATTCCCTAGAATCTGCATTAAAAAGCCAAGCATGATTATTGGCCCTTGGAATCTTGGCTCTAGAGGCAGAGACTGGAGGATCCCTGGGGCTCACTGGCCAGTCAGCAAGCCCATTTGGCAAGTCTCTGGGCCCAGTGAGAGAATTTGTATCAAGAAATAAGATGGGTGGCCCTTGAGGAGCAACTTCTGAGGTTGACCTGTGACCTGTATATGATGTTCCCATACATATGAACAATCATAAACATTCACACACATACAAAATGGATTTGCTAGGCATTCTACAAGGCCACCAATGATCTCTCTCGTTCCCCACATAGACCTATTGTCTATCCTGACTCCATCAGACTATGGCAACCTGATAACTTGTACCTAATTACTAGTGAGGGCATCTATCTTTGTCTCAGGTAGAAAAGGGTCATAGAATGGTAAGATAGCTGAAAACTCATAGTGCTACTATGAGAGAATAGCAAACTCAGTCTAATGTTCTGTTTGGCAACATCTCACCTTTTAATTTAAGAATGTTCACTTTAACTTAAAGTGTAAGATTAATGTAAAATCTTACTAAAATTCAGTATATTAGCTTTGTCTGTTTCATAAGGTTGGTTTCTTCTATGAAGGGTTACAAGTACTGTTGAGATATATGTTGATGTAAACTATAAAGATCCTCATGAACATCAATAACACTAGCTGCTTTTGATGAGTGACTGATACTCACTCTCAGTCTAATGCTTCATCCTCATACCACAGCACTGTCATGTAATGTAGCCCTGGATTAGGTCCTCCAGTGAGCTCCTCTCAGGACTATTTCTCTAAGAATATGGACAATCTAGAGTTGGCATTGGTTCCTTGTAGAAAATTATTATATTTGCAAAGTTCAACCTGTAGGATGGTAACTGAAAAACAGAAGTAGATTTCTTTCTAATGAATTTAAAGTCCTGGGTTTTTTTTTTAATGTTTTCAATTTTTTTACATTTTTATTTTGTTTTGTTTTTTGAGATAGGGTCTCTGTAGCCCCAGCTTGCCTCAAACTCCCTATGTAGACCTGACTGACTTCGATCTCACAGAGATCTGCCTGCCTCTGCCTCCCAAGTGCTGGGATTAAAGGCATGGGCTGTCATGCTTGGCATATTTCTATTTTTTAAACCATAAAATTTAAGACCACAGCCAAGGTATTAATTTTCTTCTCTGTATCTCTCAGGGAGGTGATTTCTATGTCATGAATTTTATAGATGCATGCTAGACTAACAAGTGTCAATTGTAGGAAAATCTTTTCAAGTACCATAAAAATAAGACTGGGGGGAAAATGTTGCTTAACATCTTAATTTTATACTAACATGCATTTTTTGTTTCTTCATTTAGTATGTCACACAACTGAATAGGAGCCTAGGCCAGAAAGTGAAACCACAACCAGAACCGATGCCATCTCCATTCCTTGAAAATCCATCCTCAGGTCAGGCCAAAGCAGAGGTGGATGAGGTGAGGGCAGTCTTGCCCTCCAGTCTGCCTCTGACCCGGAAGCCAGAGGAAAAGTTGATAGAACTGGAGTCTGCCTCTGTGCCTGAACACTCTGTTGATGTAGAGAAGGAGACAAAAGAAGAAAAACAATGGAAAGAGATGCAGCTTCATGTGGATGATTTGCCTGGCATCTTGGCTCGACTGTCCAAGATCAAACTCACAGGTACTTTGTTTTTCTGATTTATTTGCTCATATTTTTATTTGTAGTTTAAAACAAAGCTTATTGTATTTACTACCTTCTCCAAATTTCTAAACTCTCAGTATTCTTCTCCTTAATTCGGATCAAACTCCAAATATTCTGAGTTCTATATACAGAATAGTATACAAATTTATCTACACAGAATACAAATATAATAAATAGTACTACACTGTAATTTTTGTATTAAAATCCCACTTTACTTTGCAATCAAAGTAGGTTGTTTTCTCTGTTTATTTCCTTGTACTTTATTTTTACACCTACTGTGCTTTGGAAAGGCAGTGCTAGCTGGGCATGGTGGCACACACATTTAATCCCAGCACTGGGAGGCAGAAGCAGGTAGATCCCTGTGAGTTCAAGGCCAGTCTGGTCTATATAGCAAGTCCAGGTCAGCTTGGGGTTACAGGGAGATCCTGTCTCAAAAAGACAAAAAAATAAAAAATAAAAAAAAGGAGAAGAAATGCAGTACTTGAGTTTTGGACAAAGCAACATTGAACACTCGGTTTGAGCCCTTGCGGCCCACTGGGCCCTCCGCCACTTTGCTCTCCTTATAAGGCCTCTAGAGTTATCCCATGGTGCGAGGATATAGACTGGTTTGCTGCAAGGATTTTTGGAGCCATTTTATCCTCTAATTCTGGTACACTATGTTAGATTTTATTGCACCCTGTTGGGTATTACCCGAATGATGTCATCTGGATGTGTTGACTGCCCTGGGAGTCAGGCAAAGTGTTGTTAATATCTCATCTTATAGCTAGGTAGTTTGAGGATAGGAAGAAAATAACAGAGAATGTGGAGTCAGATAAACAGAGATGAGGCTTTTGAGTGCAGAGAAGGATCAGGGAAAGATAGACATTGTTTGTCTTTAAAGGGATTTGAATCTGAAAATCCAGGATGTAAAAGGAGGCAAGCCAGGCACCTTTCCTTAGCGACCAAATTCACGTAAAGAGAATGCCTTGTTGGATGTGGGAGTGGGGGGTAGGGGTGGGGCTGGGGGGATAGACATAGTGGGTGTGAACATACTGCATCATCTCAGTAAGACTTGCACAGGCAACTCTAAAATGAGAGACTCAGTTCTACATGGTGTCCTTGAAAACATGTCTGTGTGCCTCATGCTAGCTAATCACATCCATAAAGCAGTTGATCTTTTGTCATTTGCTTAAGAGTTCTGAGTATCATGTTGTTGACATGTTAAGAATGAGTTGATAAACTATGGCCATCAGGATGTCACCTAAGTGTGACCTTATGAGGTAACCATGGGAAGTAGCTCCTGTTAGCACCAGGATATTCCTTGTGCAAACCATCATTTAACAGGACTGGTCTGAAGAGTTAATTCTCTCTTATCATCCCATTTTCGTCAGTAATACCAGCATTCTCTAGTCCCCTCAGCTGAGCAATCTAGGGATCAGTTCGAATTTGAGCTCCATTTTCCCTTTTATCTCACCAAACCCCTGAGTGTTACACAGAGAACCTTTGGAATGCCTCTAGGACATACTCTCATCCCTCTCTTTTTTTTTTTTTTCTTTTTTTTTTCTTTTTTTTTTTATTTAAAAAAAATTTTTTTTTTATTAATTTTATTTATTTCTGTATGTGTACGAATGTACTGTCTGCATGCAAGTCTGTGCACCCGTGTCGTGCAGTGCTGCGGAGGTCAGAAGTGGGCGTCGGATTCCCCTGAAGCTGGAGTTCTCCTGGAGTTGGAGTTTCAGACGGTTCTCAGCCGCCATGTGGGTGCTGGGGATCGAACCTGGGTCCTCTGCAAGAGCGGTCGGTGCTCTTAACCGCTAGGCCATCTCTGCAGCCCTCTCATCCCTCTCTTAAACTGTTCTTCCCATTTCAGCTGGAAACAACATGGGCCAGTGGTTTTGGAACAGCTTCTCATTGTCCCTTTCCCATTCTTCTCCCCAACTTGTCCATGCTACTCAAAGGTGCCATCTACTTTCTCAAAATACCCTTTCCAGCAGCTTTTACTAACCTGCCCAGGGGGTATTGTCCCTGCACATTGCCTCTGTCAGCTCTGCCTGGTTTTAAAGCAGCATATCTCTCCCCCCCCCGCACCCTGCCTGTAGGCAAGGCAGGTCCTTGCATCTCAACTTACCTGTTCCCTCTGCTACCATGGGACACTGGTCTCCCTGTCTCACTTTCAGTCGGTTCCTTCAAAGGCTCTCCAGGAAACCTCCCCTTGGACCTAGTCTTGAGATCCTAGCTGTGACATTTACTCACCAGTGAGAGTTTATGCAGTTTTTCTTTTTGAGATAATTTCCACATCTGTAAGGGAGGGACAGTAGTAGCACATCATTTCAGAATGAAAGAACAGAATATACCAAAGTCACCCAACAGTGTTCCTGACTGGTGGGAGGTGCTGAAAAGTTAGTTTTTGAGTAAATACTTAATTCTTTGTACTGTGTGTTGTTGTATCTCCCATGAGATTGTTTCTGCCTGTGCAGATTATTGAGGTGAAGGAGAATTTACTAGTCAGGGAGACATGGAGGGCAACTGTAAGCAGCAGCAGCAGCAGCATCCTTTGCAGAAGCAAAGAAACCACTATATCCTGGTATGTATAGTAGACTGACCTGGTGACTAGAGCGTTATGTAGGAAAGGGGTCATTTTGTCACATGGGCAACTGAAGGCTTGGACTGTTATACCACAGAAGCGGAAAGTTCTGAAGGTTTCTTAGAGAAATATGAACACTCTGTGTTTCGTCTATTTACGTTTTAAGTGTCTCTAATTACTATTCAGTTAGTGAAGGCAAGTTTTAAAAGAAACTTCAAATACTGTAAAAAGGGCACCTTTAATATTCTTTTCATTGTGTATTAGTTTCCTGCCCTTTTTTGCCTCCTGTTCCCTTCCTCTTCCCACTATTTTCTCTTCTACTTCCACATTTTAACACACATAGTTTTTTGTGTAGGTTTTGAGAGAAAACATGATATCTGTCTTTGTCTGGCTTTTTTCAGTTAACAGGATGTTCTCATGCATTTGTTTTGCTGTAGACAAACTCTGGCTTCCACACATGTGTACACCCACATTCAAATGTGCACACAAACATAAACATGCAGATACTCACGTGTACCCACACATATACACACATGCAAAAGAGAAAATATAATTAAATAATGACAGTATATAAAAAACAAACTGAAGAAAAATACAAGTATTCAAAACAGAGGAAAAGATGCCAAATCCTACCAAAGCCTAAGTAAGCAATGGAAAGCTGACACAGAGTCTTTTTCAGTGATCAAATTGGCAAAAACAGTAAAGGCCACAGGCATGCAGGAGCACAGCCATAGCTGTGTCTGCACATGACATTCATATGAGCTACTGGGGGAGAGGGCAGATTATACTGTTCTTTTTATAATATTTATTTTTTATTTTGTATGTATGAGTGTATTGTCTGCATGTATGTAAGTGCACTCATGTCATGCAGTGCCTTCAGGGGTTAGAAGAGAACATCAGATTCCCTGGAACTGGAGTTACAGATGGTTGTTAGCTGCCATGTGGATGCTGAGAATCAAACCTGCATCTTCTGCAAGAGCAGTCAAAACTGGCCTTGAACTCATAGACATTCTCCTGCTTCAGCTCTTGATTGCTAGGATTGCAGGCATGTGCCACCGTGTGCATCTCCCTGGGCACAACTTTGGACTTTCAAAGTTGGACTAAATGCATTTTGTATTATGAGATGGGCATGAACCCATAGAGATTATGGACAGAATGTTATGGTTTGTGTGTTCAGTGACCCCCCCCCCCATAAGCTTGTTTGCTTGAATACTTTGTCTCCAGCTAGTGGCACTGTTTTCAGAGGTTATGAGACCATTAGGAATTAGGACCTTGCTGGAGGAACTATCTTGCTGTGGGTGGGCTCTCTGGTTGTAGACTGCCCCAGTTCTGGCTGGAGTCTTCTCTGCTTCCTGGTTGGCCTCAGGATATGAGAAAGCTGCCTCATGTTCCTGCACCGCTCCTGCCACTGTGAACACTGCCAGGCCTTCCCCTCCAGGAAAGTTCCTTTTGTCAAGTATTCTGTGACAGTACTGAGAAAAGTAATACAGAGGTGCTGAAAGGTTAGTGTCCACATAATTGTAGATGAAGAAAATTAGCATCTTGTCTGTCCATATTTGTCACCTTTACATTATTTGTGTTTATCTTTATGACACGTTGCTTTCTTTTACTTTTTCCACTCAAATTTTAACTTTTTATGTATTCAGAGGTACTCAGTCCTACTGGTGCTCAGGAAGGACTGACACCCACAGAGTTATAAAATTCTGCGTTCATCTATACCTGTGATGTTTACATTTTTCTGTAGTCTTTAAGGTTTTGGTGCCATCTAGTAAATATTTCAGTAGAAACAGAGTTGATTAAGACATCTCTAGTAGTACCATGAACTAGGCTCACCTGTATTTTTTCATTTATTTTGTTTTATGCATGTATTGCTTGCATGTATATAAGTGTACCTGGGTGGGTTGTGCTATCCCCAAGGAGAACAGAAGAGGGACTCAGAACCCTTGAAACTTGAGTTATGGATGGTTGTAAACTGCTGTGTGGGTGCTGGGTTTCAAACCCAGGTCTTCTGCAAGAACAGCCAGTTCTCATAACTGCTGAGCCATCTCTCCAGCCCCTGAGTCACCTGTATTTTTTAAATAAAGTTTTACTGGAATCCAGTGTTACCTTCTTATATGCTGATATGCTACAGTGACAGAATTGAGTGATTAAATTAAATCGTTAGGGCTTGGAAAGTCTTGAGACATTTTCTGTATGGCTTTTTCCCAGAAAAAGTTGATTTACCTGCTTATAAAGAACATGAAGAAGAAAGGAAAGCAGGAAAGGGTCCTGTCATAGAAGTCCAAAGTTGACACCCAGATAGGATGGGACTGAGCCGCCTGTCAGATACTAGTGACTTCTGTGAAGCCTGCCTGGAAAGTTAGTAGTCTGGCAATTAGGATGTCAGGCTTGACTGGTCATTGAATCAGGAAATAAAGATCAATGTTCCTTCTTAAAGTCTTATAGGACCTAGCTACATTAAGTAATCTATTTCAACATTTAAAAGTTTCTTCTCATGAATGTTTCATTAGTAACAAGAGAAAGTGTAACTAAATTAAGATCTTTTTTTTTAATTTTTGGTCAGGACTTTCCTTTGTTTTGGCTATTTATTGTACTGCGTTTCCTTTTATGTGGCTTATATGGTTTTATATCTGACTTGGCATTCCATATGCAAGGTTTAGTTTTTAAAACCTGATGTCCAACCCCTTAAGGAGGTACTAATGATTTCACATTTCATACTATGCTGTGCTTTGTATTATGCATTGGCTACTATTTCAGAGTGATATGGCACACTAGTGGCATGCTTGTTAAGATGGTGGTTTGCCACTGTCCCAGAGATTCAAAGATCTGCATGTTTGACAGGTAATACCAAGAAGTATATCAGGACACACTTCAAAAAATGGAGGCACGATCCAGGCAGTTAGACTCAGTCCCCGACCTGCTAGTCTGGCTAGGGGTGGAGGGAACTCCTCTACTGAGAGCCAGAGTGGGTTAAGACCACTGGCCTGGAAAAGCCAGCCACACAGAACCTGGACCACACAAGAGACACATCTAAAAGCAAGGTGCACCAAGGAAAAGAGACTGCAGCCTCACCTGCAGCCATGGATGGAAAAAACCCAAGGCTGTGAATTTCCCTTATATGATTTTATTTATCCATGCCCCAGGTTTCTGGATGGACTAATTGAATTAAAGCTATTTCCATCTGCTTATTCCATTTAAAGAAGTGGCACCCTTTGAGTGACCCTTAACCCTCTTATCTGACCCTTTACTTCCCTTTTTAGTTTATTACTTAAATACACACATCTTGGAGTCAGCAGGAATTTTTTCTTTAAAGAAATCCCTGATATCTATAAATTGATTTCTTTTGGACTCTTAACATCTTAGACAATTCATTTATAGCTAATGGTAGCTGAGGCAGAAATTTTTGGGAATCAGCAGTCACATTATAGAACTAGTCTTTCTTTGCTTCCTTTGTAAAACAAAGGTTTATAGCTGTAATATGCCAAGGATAATTAATTATGGAATAAGCAAAGGACCACGCACTGATCATACTTAGATTTCCTTTGTAGGAGGGCGGGGTAGCTACAGCCTGAAGGCCCAGTGCTTAGGCCAGGACATGGGCCAAAGGTTTGCTGGTGCGAAAGATTTTTTTCCCCCTCAGTGAAAGGAAGTAAGACTGAGTTTATAAAGAAGGAATAATATGCCTCTTGAATTTCCCTTGGCATTGGGCTATTTACAATATGTTTGTGGAGTTTGTTGCATGGACCACACTAGGGTGAGGAAATTTTATTTGGCTAAGGATCATAAGAGGCTTTAGTGACTCAACTGACTTTATACCAAATATAGGTCAATAAAAAGCAGAACTTTTCCCGTGAATAACATCTGTACTGAAGTTATATTTCCCCAAACCAGAACATTAAAATAAATTGTTTATTGGAGCCAATAGACTACTCTGTTGATAGAGCTGATAGAAACTACAGTCAGTGAATTGACCTTCCCCTAGAGTTCAGAAGGCTCCTTGTAATGAAAGGAAAGAAAGCAGAAATAGAGGATATCAGTTCATTTAAGATTGCTTGTATCACTTTAAAAAGTCAACTTGATGTGATTTCCAGTGTTAATTAGCTGTGAGTTTCCCTTGTTTCCATAGAAATACTATAATTTAGGATTAGGATGATTATTCTTAAAGTTTTGAATAATTGATAGTAATGCACTTACTAAGTCTTACTGTAGTATTTTAAATCATGTAACTACTAAGCATTTATTTTAACAAAATATAGGTAAATATTCACAGAATGGTGCCAGTCTGGGAATCCTAAATACTCCCTTAAATTAGAAATTCAGCCAGTTGAAGCTTAAGATGTGTTCCAGTTTGCTTTCTGTTTCTATGATAGAGACCATGACTAATAGCAACTTGGGAAAGAAAGTGTTTATTTCATTTTACAACTTCCAAGTCACAATCCATTACTGAGTAAAGTCAGGACAGGAACTGAAGCAGAGATAGCAGAGAAACACACTGCTCACTGGCTTGCACCAACCTGATTACTCACTGATCTTATACAGCCCAGGCCCACCCACACAAGGGATGGCACTGTGTATAGTGAGCTCAACCCTTCTGCTTCAGTCAGCAGTTAAGAAAATGCCTCACAGGCATGGCTACACGCTAGTCCAATGGAGATAATTCCTCTGCTGAGGTTCCCTCCTCCCTAGTGATTTGTTTGTGTCAAGTTGACAAAGACTACCCAGCATAAGGCAATAGTAGAAATGAAGACAGACTTGGCTATCATTACAGCAGCTTAGTAAAGTCTGCACTCTCATTTGCAAATTAGAAAACACTACCTCCTGCCTAGGAATTAAGTAACATCATTTTCAACTTTGAGATCTACTAACAACAAAGTATCCATCGCTGAGACACAAGCAACACACAGATTCATTCAGGTTTCTGCTCTCAACCTCTATATAAAAAGCCTTCAGCAGAATGCAGCTAAGGTTTGTGGGAATTGACTTAAGGTCTCCCATAGTACCTCCCATCAACATAATAGATCTCAGGTAATTTGAAATCTATAGGAAATCTCAAAATCTCATTTAGCTAGTGGTTTTAATCTTTCTACCAAATCTTTTTTTTTGGGGGGGGTGGTAATCAGAATTGTTATTTATCTGGATTGATTTATCACTTTTGTTTTTTACTTAATCCTTTTGGGTATGCTAAAAAATAAAAAAGCATATAAAAGACGGAGATAAGGGGAAATCAGGATTATAGATGGCCAAGTTTAGAATGTGATCCTTATAGTTATTTTCAGTTGATAATCTTAGGAAAGAAATGAAGTGCATCTGTTATGCTTAGGTTTAGAGACAGTAATTCTCAGAGTACTGAGCCTTTATAAAATCTTGATTAAGTTGCCTTTTAATGGAAGTCTTTTGCATATTGGGACAGGTAAAACCTTCAGAGGGGTTGTAACTGGAAAATATACTGTGAGGCTAGAACTAGGGACACTAGCTAAATCTGCACTGCAAGTTCTAACACTTCAGTTCACAGTGACAGATAAAGCCGCTTTACACAGCTACATAGTGTGTGGCTCCCACCACACACTCTTAGTTCTAGACTCCCTCCTCTGTGATTCTTTAAAATTCTCCTCAAACCTGTGGAATAAGAAACCTGCTCATGCGTCCTAGCCAGGGATGGATCTTAAAGCATAGCTTGCCTGCTTATGATTATGTAATCTGGGAGGCAAGTATGTGGACGTCTTTTCTTCATCTACTGGGATTTTCATCTTTGTGAAAATGAGTCTTTGAAGCTTATTTTGAACCGAAGGATATTAGACAAAGCAGAGAACTAAATGTTCTGCCATGTCATTTCTGCTGATACCCCAGGTTGATTTCTCTACTACTTGCATAGTTCTTCATTTATAAAATCTGACATTAGTACCTACAGTGTATACTTCACTATTTGTTTTAGAGCAGGGTTTTCTGACATTTGTTAATTACCTTCATTGTATCAAAAAGTACAAATGTATATACTTGTTATTTGCTATTTGTGGTGTACACCTTTAATCCTAGCACTTGGGAGGCAGAGGCAGGTAGATCTCTGTGAGTTCAAGGCCAGCCTGGTCTACATAGTGAGTTCCAGGCCAGCTGGGGCTATAAGGAGACCCTGTCTCTAAAAGGACCCCCCCCAAAAAAAATCACAGAAAACACAAAATTACTTGTAAATCAAATTCATTCATTCTTATACTGGCATTCATAAATACCAGTTGTGAAAGAAAAAGTTGGGGTTGTGTGATATATAGGTTGGTGGTGGAGTGCTTATCTAGCAGGGTGGAGGGGGGAGAATCTGATTAAAAACACCAATTGTAATTGAAAGTGAAAGTTTTCTTGCCAGGCATGGTAACCCACACCTTTGTTCCCAGCACTTGGGAGGCAGAGGCAAGTGTTTCTCTGTGAGATCCAGACCAGCTTGGTCTACATAGTGAGTTCCAGGCCAACTGGGCTATAGGGACACCTTGTCTCAAAAAGACCAAAAATAGTGAAAGTTTTCCTTACCCTGTCTCTGAAGTATCTACTATTGAAGTGCAATGATTTTGAAACTTAAGTAAATGTAAAGATACTTTGAGGTGGACATTGTAAATGCTTCACACATAGAAGTAGTTTGTTTATCCTCAGTTCATAAGGGTTGCTGTCTGGCCACCCCACTCCTACCCTCCAGAAGACCAGTGGTAACATATAACAAACTAATGTGGAGTTTGGCTGGGGTGTCTTGTTGTTTCCTTAATTTCCTTTAGGTAATGTTTCAGTGTGTAAGTCCAAATTCCATGGCCAGAACAATATTTCATTTAGAATCCTAGGAACCATATTTTAATGATTACCAAGAGTACCACTTAGTTAAGCATTTGTTATTCACCATCATTGTGCAAAGTGCTTTTGATAAAGTGAAAACCTATTGTGTGTCCACAAACTGTCAGCACAGACAAAGACAGAATCCTAGTGTGGTTGATTACCTGGGATACTTTGCTGAGAGGAACAGAGACTGCAGGTAAAATTGCTTGTGCATAATTGAAGCTTTGTGCTAAGAAAATAAGTTAGCCAGTATTGTTCCAAAAGACAGAAACTGCCTTCATAGGTAGGAATTTTAAGAAAGCTGCTTTAGATTGAGTGGGCAAGAGAACCGTGGAGCCCATGAGGTCACTCAGGAGAAGCAGCTTTTGGCACCATGATCAGGGAGATCATTCCCTGAAAGGCTGAGGAAAGATTCTCACACTAGGAGAGAGGTGAGACTAGTTGACTCTAATTCTCTCTCTTTTTTTTTTTTAATTTTATTTATTTGTGTATGTGTATGAATGTACTGTCTGCATGCAGGTTTGTGCACCCGTGTCATGCAATGCCGCGGAGGTCAGAAGAGAGCATCGGATTCCCCTGGAACTGGAGTTAAAGACGGTTCTCAGCCGCCATGTGGGAGCTGGGGATCGAATCCGGGTCCTCTGCAAGAGCAGTTGGCGCTCCCAACTGCTAGGCCATCTCTCCAGCCCCGACTCTAATTCTCTTTTACCTTTAACTTTTATTCTTTGCATTTATGAATTCTCTTTAGCTCCATTGCTGTAACTGCTCATATTTATTCAGTAACGATACCCAGAACTCTGTTCATACCATGGTCATCTGGCACATGTTGCAGTGCCTGTAAATACTTCCCTGAACTTTTTTTTTTTTTGGTCTTTTTGAGACAGGTTCTCTCTGTAGCTCTAGGTGTCCTGGAACTCACTCTAGACCAGGCTGGCCTTGAACTCACAGAGATCTGCCTCCTGAGTGCTAGGATTAAAGCTGTGTGCCACCACGCCCAGTACTTCCCTGTACTCTTATATGCTAGTCTTTCCTAAACACCACCCTTATGATAGTACCTGCTAGTTTTCTGTTGCTTGAGAACAAATCATCCATCATAGCAGCTTGAAACAAAGGGATATTATTTACCATATTCCTAGGTGAGAAGTGAAGCCTGGTGTGGCAGTCTGCTCAGTATCACTAGGCTGAAATCAAGGTCTGCTGGTGGTGATTGTCATCTCTATTTGGAGCTCAGGGTCCCTGTCCAACCTTACTGGTTGTTGGCAGAATTCATGTCTTCCAACCCCAATTGAGGGCCCAGTTTTCCTTCTGGCTGCGCTTCTTAACTCCTGGCATGTGGCTCTCAGAGGTAGTGTGTTTGCTTTCCTTCAGGCCAGTCAGGGTGTTCTGGTGATTGTTTGAATTAAAGTAATTTTTTAATTACAGGGAACATGAGTAGGAACTTCTCCCTGGAGGAGACAGGCAGGCAGGTGAATCTGTGAGTAATGGGGTCAGTCAGATGGGTGGTTCTCAAGAATTGACTCCTGAGGCTGGTGTTGGACCTTGATAGGGCCTCAAAGTGCTGCTGCCTGAATGAAGGCTTCTGCTGAGTCGCCTAAGGGGAAGTGTGGGATTCTTTGACTGACCACCCACTCGGGAGCAAAGATGGGTCAAGTGTGTGGAATGAGACCATCACTCTTCCTTGGGCTTCCTCAGCCACCAGCCTTGCGCTAGGCCCCCAGGCCTGTATTAGATGGGCCATGCGTCATTGGCAGCATTGATTTTATGTTTATTTGTGAAGGAACAGAATGTTAGATTACCAAATAAAATATAATTTCAAGAGTTATTAATGAAAGAATATATTACATTCACTTTTAATGAGATCCTGTTGTAGCAGAATGATTCCCTGTAATGAAGCCCAGGAAAATCAATGCAAAGTTTAATTATAGTTGTGGCAGTGTTTTATGAGAATATTGCTTTGGTCAATTTGACTTGTATAATTTATCAATCCTCACTTCCTTTCTCTTTGAAATTAATTGCTTTGATGAAGTAAATAAATAATTCTTTGTTAGCTTGTGATCCTTTTTAGAAATGTCTTAGAAATTTCTAATTTCCAAGGGTGGTAGTTATCATTTTATGTGTATGACCATTTGTAATTTGTGTATGGTCCTTAAATGTGCCAGGTAAATTTAGATGGACTATAGGTGAGAGGATGTTTCTTTCTCCATTGGCTCTTGGGTGAACTGTGCCTACAACCACTGTTTTCAAAGCCTGGGGATCACTGTGGGTGTCTCTTTGGACCCTAAGTTATTACAGAATTAGAGCTAAAAACTTGCTCCAGAATGTTTCTTTTGAAATGGGTAGATACCCATCTTGCCATGGGGCAGCTCTACCTCCTGTAAGTGCTGGTCTATACAGGCAGAATGACAGCCCTGAAATGAAGACAGCAGGAAATTAATTATATGCACAGAGATCGTGCCTTCATTGAACTTACATTTCTGTGAGGAGCCAGCGTGTGGTGAGTGCCAGAAGAAAATAAAAAGTATGATATGATGAGGGCATTACTGGGCAGACCTTCTTCAGATGATACAACCAGGGATGTTCTCACTAAGAAGAATATCCTAGATGGAGCTCTTTGGTTACTCAGTAGCAAAAGTGAAAAGCTGTTCAACTTTATCTTTTATAGGACCAGCATTAGCACAGTTCTGTCATATAATGCCCATGGAGGTCAGAAGAGGGCATCAGATCCCCCAAAACAGAAGTTATGGACAATTGTTAGCTGCTATGTAGGTGCAGGGAATTGAATCTGGGTCCTCAGAGAGTAGCCAGTGCTTTTAATCAGTGAGCCATCTTTCCAGTGCTGAACATGTAATTTATTTTTATTTTTTTTTTATGTGTATGAGTATACTATCTGCATGTTGGTTGGCACACCCGTGTCATGCAGTGCCGTGGAGGTCAGAAGAGGGTGTCAGATTCCCCTGGAACTGGAGTTAAAGATAGTTCTTAGCTGCCAATGGGTGCTGGGAATCGAACCTGGGTCCTCTGAAGAGCAGTCGGTGCTCTTAACTGCTGAGCCATCTCTCCAGCCCCAAACATGTAATTTTTTTAAGTTAGAAAAATGTATATTTAAAATTTTTTTTGTACTTTGGCTTTTTTTTTTTTTTTTTTTTTTTTTTTTGAGAGGATCTCCCTGTAGCCCCAGCTGTCCTGGAACTCACTCTGTAGACCAGGCTGGCCTTGAACTCACAAAGATCTGCCTGCCTCTGCCTCCCAAGTGCTAGGATTAAAAGCGTGTGCTAACATGCCTGGCTATGGTTTTTTTTTTTTTAAAAGCCAATTAACTTTGGATTATTTTTTGTGTGAGCTTTAGCGTTTGGTGTGTGTGTGTGTGTGTGTGTGTGTGTGTGTACATACGTGCATGCATGTGAGTGTGCACATACCATGGTGAGTATGTGGGAGTCAGAGGAATGTGTAGGAGTCTGTTTTCTCCTCCCGTGTGGATCATGGAAATCAAGCTCAGGTCAGGTCAGGTTGTCAAGTTTGGCAGCAGGCAACTTTCCACACTGGTGGTCCAGAATGTAGATTTTTAAAATAAAAGAATATCAGCTTGTAGAATGTTTTGTTATGTTAGAATCATCATCTTTTTGTGTATGTGGAAGGAGGCTCCCATGTCTTTTTGACTTTATCACTGGGATCTTGCTGTTAACTAATATTTCTGTTTCTGTGTTGCAGCTCTGGTTGTAAGCACCACATCAGCAGGATTTGCATTGGCTCCAGGCCCTTTTGACTGGCCCTGCTTCCTACTTACTTCCCTTGGAACGGGCCTTGCATCCTGTGCTGCCAACTCCATCAATCAGGTCAGTTTCTCACTCTTCAGCCAGGTGCTTGGTGGTGGTACTGTCTCCTTTTAAGAATGTCCCAGAGGGGGCTGGAAAGATGGCTCAGTGGTTAAGAGCACTGGCTGCTCTTGCAGAGGACCTAGGTTTGAGTCCCAGCACCCACAAGGTGGCTAATAACCACCCATAACTCCAGTTTCAGGGTATCTGATGCCATCTTCTGACCTCTGTGGGCATTGCATGGCACAGGTGCACATAGAGGCAATGTACTCATACACATAAAATAAAACTCAGACAAAAACTCAGCACAGAACTGTGGAAATGGGCAGCAGGCCCCAGTGTTAGCCAAAAACTATTGGCAGCTGATTACTGCTGGTTGAGAAAGAGCTGATCTTCTTCAAAGGGTGACCTCAGCGGATGAACTTGGCACTGAGGGATGTCTGTGTACACTAACTTGACCCTATGGTCCTTAACACAAATGACAGAATGCATGAAATCTGGCAGAGAAGGGTATGAGAGGTACCAGTGGGGAAAGGGGCATAAAGATGATTAAGATGCTGTGTATGGGGGCCGGAGAGATGGCTCAGTGGTTCAGAGCACCGACTGCTCTTGCAGAGGACCTGGGTTTGATTCCCAGCACCCACATGGCAGCTAAGAACTGTCTTTAACTCCAGTTCCAGGGGAATCCAAAGCCCTCTTCTGACCTCCGTGGCATTGCACGACACGGGTATGTCAACCTACATGCAGACAGTATACTCATACGCATAAAAAAAATAAAATAAAATTTAAAAAAAGATGCTCTGTATGAAATACACAAAAATTCAATAAAAAAAAAAATTACAAAAACAAAAGAATAACCAAGGTTCCTTGCCTTAAAGGGGTTTGGAAACTGTGAGTACTTTGTCTTATCTATCAGTTCTGTCCTTATTTCAGAAATAGTCCCCTGAGCTAACAACACATGACATCATAGTTATGTGTTATGGACTCATAGGGTCTGGCTATGTTCCCCAAGCTGACTTTAAGCACAGGATTTTTATCCTCCTCCTCTCATCCCCAAATTCTGGGATTATAGTAGCCACTGTGGACATTTTTTTTTTTTAGGTCACCATGGTAGATTATAGAAAACAGAGTATTCTAAAGTTGTGTAAGAGTATTTTAAAGCAATATCCAGCTTTAATAGTCAGCAGTTCAGTACTGCTGTTAGGTTGGTATTTATTTTTAATGGACTATTTTCTCCCTACTATTTTAAATATCCCAGTGATTCTCTAAAATTCATTGGGTTTTTTTCCCCTGCCTGGACACTGTGTGTCTGATGTTGTGGTTTTTCATAAGATACTATAGTAAAAAAAAGTCTTGGCTAAAACTTAAGGAAAATTGTTTTCATCACCAGAACATCAGTCAAATAGGAATTCCAGTTATCAGCAGGGCAGCTTGACTGAGTGGATATATAAAAAGCTAGTCTGTAAAATATGGGAATTTAATTTGATAATGCTTAAAAAGTCATATAATTCCATTTATCAACTATTTGCAGAAGAATGTATTTGCTTCAAATAGGGTTTCTTGATGTTATTTTTAATGGCAAAACAATCTTCTAGCAGAGGTAGGAAGGCTAAAGTACAATTGTGAGTTTGAGGCTGGTCTGGGCTATATAGGGAGACTGTTAAAAATAAAAGAATAACAAAAAACAGAATCTTTTTTTTTTTTTTTATTGATGCTTTGTGTATTTCATACAACACTTTCCAGTTCAGTTCAGGCACAAATCCCCTTCCCTTCCCCCCCACCCCACCCCTACCCATCCCAGATCATGCATTCTGCCGTAAGTTTTCTGCATCTTTCTCTGCTTTTTTGTTGTTTTTTCATTTTTTTTTAACAATAAGTGATAATTTGTGAGTACAAGCATCCTTCATGTAAAACCAATTTGCAAGCAGTTGTGCCCAAACCCACACAGCTCATGGGTCCCACCATCCACCAGGGGGGGCTTGTATGTTCAATGAAGTTGATCAAATGAGTGTCCAGTCTATATTGTTGTAGTTTCACCATTAACCCCAATCGAAGCCCTTACATTCTACCACGCCCCCTCTTCCACAGATTGTTCCCTAGGCTTAGAAAAGGGGCACAGGTGGATGAGAAGCAAAACACTCTACTTTCTCTGGAGCTGATGTCTTGGTCTCTAGTCAGTTCTGGCTGTTTTCTTTCATGGGCTGCCAGCTTGTCCAGGCATAACCTTTCGATCCTACTGATGAAGCACATGCAATTAGATATTTAGGTATTAAACAGTATAATATATAGCCTTTCGATCCTACTAAAAGCACACACAATTAGATATATAGGTATTTAAACAGTACTAATTGTTATGGTAGGTTTCTTTGCTATAGACACAGATGTTTGGATGGTATGTTAATTCATGATTTACATTTTCTTCTGTTAAGTATGGCAGGGTCTTCGTGTGGTTTATAACATCTCCTAACCATTAGAGGATGTAAGCTTGTGGCATCAGCTGTGAGTTATTCCTCCAAGGAGAGAGCTAATAGCCAATTAGATTTGGGATATACAGACGTATGGCTGCCACTGCTGCACAGTATTTCCAGGCAGATGAGGTGTAGCTGGTGCTGATGGAGGAGTCTCGCGTGACTCAAGGAGACCTATATTTGCTTTATTGGTTTAGTGGTCTTTGGTAACACTCTCTGGCATCCCAGAGACCATCTGTATACTTGCAAGTGCGGTCTCCATACATCTTTCCCATGTTTATATCAGGTCTTCAACAGCAGGGCCTTATCGCCTCTCTTCCTGCAGATATCCCAGTTTGGAGGCAAGGAGCCTTTACCATTTGTGGGGGCTTGGATCCCCTGGCCAACATCTCCTTGGTAGAATAATCCATTGTTGATGTCAGAGCTCCTGTAGTAATATATTTTGTTTAAGTGCATAGCTTAAGGAGACTTTAGCATTATATTTGGTTCTGAATAGAAAATAATCCTTTTCACAGTTTCTATCTTATGAGGTTAAGATAGCTCCATCACTTTTCATAAAGTGGCTCTATTTGGTGTCTGGTTTTTCAGTGCTTAATTATTGCCTTGATCTAAGTCAGAAGAATAAGCCAGGGGCACATTTTCATTTCTAGCCTGCCTTTTGTAAATTTAAGAGCTGCATATATCTTTAAGATACTATTGTCTTCTCTCTAAATTGTATACATAATATGTATATATAGATACACACATTATTCTACATATATAAATTATATATGTATATATAAATCTAAAGAACATCAACTGGTTTCTAAACCCAAGAATATTATAAAATATAAAAATTGTGGGCCATTCAGTTCTGGCTCAGTGTATAAAAGTGCTGACCACTAAGTCTGTTGATCTGAATTTAATCCCTAGGACCCCATGTGGTAGGAGAGTCACCTGACTCCACACAGTTGCTGTGACACATGCGTGCTTTCCCCCCACCCCCCAATAAAGAAATATAATTTTTTTTAAATGTCATTTAGACTGGAAATTACTTTCTCCTCCCCCACCCCCCAAAAGAAAACCACTAGCTTGAGAACTTTTCTTGAATACAACCCTCCTTAGTTGCTGGGAGACAGCTCAGTTGGTAAAATTCTGGTAAGAGTACCCATGTTGGATCCCCAGAAAACATGAAAAAGGCTGAGTGTGGTGGCAGGTTTCTAATCCCTAGATAGTTGGAAACAGGCAGAGCCCTGGGACTGCTTGGTGGGTTTCAGACTAATGAGAAATCCTGTTAAAATATCAAGGTGGAACAACACCCAAGGGTTGCCCTCCTACTGTAACACATACATACATGTATGTACACATCCATGTACATACACATGCACACACACATTATTTTCTCTCTCTCTCTGTCTCTCTGTCTCTCTGTCTCTCTGTCTCTCTGTCTCTCTCTCTCTCTCTCTCTCTCTCTCTCTCTCTCTCTCTCTCTCTCTCTCTCTCTCTCTCTTTCTCTCTAAAGAATACACAACTCTCTCAGTAATAGCCAGAAATTATCTGGAGGGAACAAGTGAAATGGTGTTCATTTAGGCAGACTGGTAAGAATTGAGCCTAGACCAGGGTTTAGAGACTTGAAAAGGACAACATTTAGATGGCTGCTTGATTTCCAAATCTACAGGAGCTACTTGCTACACAGGGGTGGATTAAGTTCTGTAAAATTTAAAAAATACTAAGGAGAACCACAGAATACATGATGGGATTTTTTTCTGATACCAAGAAATTTCCGTGTCTGCCTCTGTGATAAATATTTCTCGGTTTTGCAGCCCTGTGTCCCACTTGCATAGCTCTCCTGTCCTCTGGAACACAATCTCATGTTCTTTCCCATGGACAATCCCCCCATCATCCTCCACCCCACCCTCTCTCTTCAGTGTTGTGAGTGGCATTTGCTTTCAGTATGCACATGTTAGCAAGTTGGTTTTTTCCATCTTGTATCCATTCTGAACCTCCTTCCCCTTTTCTGGGCCCTGTTTGCATTTGGAAGCATCACAATGTTTTTTAACATTTTAACGTCTGAACTTAAGACATGCAGGTGTTATTATTAGGGCTTTATCATCTTTCCAAATTACAATTTTATTCTCAATAATGCAGTGATAGTGTCTTGGTTCCAGTGTTGCTAGGCAATTTCATAAATTTAAAAAACAAAGGACTATAGGGCCACTTTTTATCAGCACTTTTAAAAGATATGAACAGAACAAAGAATGTATGCAGTAGGCACAAAATTTGGTTTTTGAATAACAGATAAACAGTTTTTATTAAAAAGAAGAATTTAGGGGTTTATTTTCGTTGCTTTTGTTTGTTTGTTTGTTGTTTTGTTTTGTTTTGTTTTGAGACAGGATCTCCCTGTAGTTCTAGCTGACCTGGAACTCACAGAGATCCACCTGCCTCTGCCTCCAGAGTGCTAGAATTAAAGGTGTGTGCCACCATGCCCGGCTTATTTTTGTTGCTTTTTGAAAGGTGGCATTCACATTAAAGAATGCATATATATGGTTGGTCTGTAAAAAACTCCTTTAGCTTCTAACAGACTTCTGTGCAAGAAAAGTTCCTTTCTGCACATATATAGAAAGCGATTCAAATAATAATTAATTTATATATTTTATTTTCATGTACTTTATTTGAGCTGCTACTTGTTTGGTACTGATTTCTTTGTGGCCTCAATTTCTGTGATCTCTCTGTGAAAGAAGAAAAAATAAAGCTTTGAAAAGGAGTTCTTAAATTTTTTTAAGGAGAGAAAATGACATTCGGCTTCTGAGTTAAGCAGTGAGTAGTGTGTAGGAAATGTATGCAAGAAACCACCAATATTGAGATGCAGAAGTAAATTACTCACATACTCTGTAATGTAAATACATACCCCATTTGAAGCCAGAGCCTGACTTTAAAGTAGACATGCCTTCAGAGGATGAAAGCCATCCGTAAAATGTTTTCAATTTAGCAACTGATAGATAAAATGTTGTGGATGGCTTTGACTGATCTCATCTTGAGATGTGACAAATATGGCACAAAAATTCAAGTAGAATGAATTAAGAATTTTTAAAAGAAAAAGTTATCAGAAAACAATTATTTTTATAGTAAGCCATAATTGGGATTTTTTTTCTATCTACTTTATATATACATTAACCCCCCCCAAGGTGTTCCTTCCCATGTTTCAGTTAACCACAATTAACTGCAGTTTAAAAGTATTAACTGGAAAATTCATAAGTTTTAAATAATTTATTTTTAAAAATTATATATGAGTGTTTTATCTGCATGTGTTCTAGTTTGCTTTCAATTGCTGTGACAAAACACTGACCAAAACCAACTTGGGGAGGGAAGGGTTTATTCAGCTCACATCTCCTAGATCACAGTTTATCACCGAGGGAGCTCAACATAGGAACTCAGGGCAGGAGCTCAACATAGGAACTCAGGGCAGGGCATGTAGGTTTGTGCACCCGTGTCGTGCAATGCTGCGGAGGTCAGAAGAGGGCGTCCGATTCCCCTAGAACTGAAGTTAAAGACGGTTCTCAGCCTCCATGTGGGTGCTGGGGATTGAACCTGGGTCCTCTGCAAGAGCAGTCTACTCTCTTAACCGCTAGGCCATCTCTCCAGCCCCTGGTTCTGTATGTCTTAATATCCCGTGGGAGTCTTGGAATATTACCTGCATATAAGGGCAGACTATTATATATGACTTTTTAGGTGAGGTTGTCAGTAAATGTGTATGTCAGAACTGAGTACATTTATACATGATCAATTTTAGTGATGAGATGGTAGTACACTTGATGCTTGTGCCTCAACTTCCACACCTAGTCAGTCCTCCAGCATTACTTTTTGCTTCTCTTTCTCTGCACACAATTCTAATAGTTTTAAAAGGACAGATTACTAGAAGCAAAATTGCTAATAGGGAAGATTACCTTCCACACCACATAGGAAAAACTTTGGGATATATGATAACAGAATAATTTCTTACAGGCATAGAGTGCTGTAGAATTTAGAGTATACTACCTTAATTATTCTTGAAAACTTACTGGCCCTCTGATGTAAGTGACACAATTTCTATTTGTAAAACATTTTGTTTGCTTATTGATTTATCTTCTATCTATTTATTTATTGGTCTTTTTGAGACAAGGTCTCCCTGTAGCCCCAGCTGGCCTGGAACTCCCTATGGAGATTAGGCTGGCCTTGAACTCACAGAGATCTGCCTGCCTCTGCCTCCCAAATGCTGGGATTAAAGGAATGCACCACCACATCTGGCTTGATTTATTTTTTAAAGGGAGCATTTAAATTTTTTCTTTGAAATGTTTCATTGCAAAGCAGTTAGAAAATGTAAATAAATAAGAGAACAATTTTCATTTGACTTTTTCCCTGTGCCAAGCAGTGTTCTGTGAGTTAGAGCTGTAAGAGAAAACAAACAAAAATATCTGCCACCCCAATAGATGCACTATTAGCATTTTAGTTTATTTTGTTATAGACATTTTCCTACACATAGAAATATCTCTATATGTATGTATATATAAATTTTATCTCAAATAAATTACTTGTGTAGTGTATAGAATTTATATGCACTTTTTTCATATAAACAAAAACCTTCCTAAGAATGCATTGTGAATATTCTTCCACCAATCAATATTTGATATAGAATGATTATACAAGAGTTCTATTTGCATATACCTTTGTTTAATCAGTTTCTCCTTTGATATTTTAGAGATTTTTCAGGTTTTTTGCACATATGAACAGCACTGAGGTGAATTCTCATAGATAATTAGTTAATTAATTGTTTCTCTTGTTGGATTCCTAAAAGAGATTTGTAGTGTCAAAAGATTTGTTGTTTTTAAATTAAAGGTTAAAACAAAAGGAACCTATTTTATGTGTAGGCAGATGATGTCCAGTGGTCCATTAGTTTGAAATCTTATACTATTTGGTAGTATAAGATGGCCTGCAGGTGATCCCCATCAAGGTTCTGAGGTAGAAGATCTTGGCTCAGTTTACAGATACTGTCCTGTCCCTTGTCCTTTTGATTCCACTTGTTTTCGGTACTCTCCAAGATGCAGTTGTTTTTTAATCCTTGTGGGGCATGTGAGTTGTCTCAGCCATTTGCTGAATTTGCCTGTTTTGCTGTTGGGGTACTTACCTTTGTCTAAGTGCTGTTTTGTGTGGAGATTTGACTAATTCTTTGTCATAAAACAGTGTGGACATTTTCTAATTTTTTTTCCACATTGCATCCATATGCATATGCTTTCATTTATAGTAGAAGCTATTCTGGCCTCAGTGCTCTTAACAGCCTAGGTTGGATACCTCTTTGGTTTTGTTGTTTTATAGGTTTGTGGGTGGGGGTAGGCTTTCCTGTTCATTTTAGGGTATTTCCAGTGTCCTCAGCCTCTACCCATTGGATATCAATAACAATTTCCCCCCAGATTATAACAATTCAAATGCCTCCAGGTATTGCCAGAATTACTCCCAGTTAAGAATCAATAGGGCTGGAGAGATGGCTCAGCAGTTAAGTGCACTGACTGCTCTTGCAAATGATCTGGGCTTGAATCCCAGCACCACCTTATGTTCTCTGCAGGCATTGCACAACACCAGTGCACTTACACACATGCATAATGTTCATACACATAAAATAAAAATAAATAGATTCTAGAATTAAATAAATGAACCGCTGGGTGTGGTGGTGGTCTTGGTGGCACATGTCTTTAATCCCAGCACTCAGGAGGCAGAGGCAGGTGGATTTCTGTGAGTTCAAGGCCAGCCTGGTCTACATAGAGAGTTCCAGGACAGCTAGGGCTACAGGGAAACCCTGTCTCAAAAAGACCAAAAATAAACAAACAAACAAATAAATAACCATTGCTTTAATAATTTCTATATTCATATACATAAAATAAAAATAAATTCTAAAATTAAAATAAATGAGCCATTGCTTTAATAATTTCTACTTTTGATTCCATTCCACATGTCTTTATCCAAAATCCTAGTTACAGTTTGTGCTTCAAGCAAATCCTTGCTCTCATTTCTCCTTATGTAATTGCTCATTGAGAGCCAAGGTGATCATTGTCCTGCTTTATGCTTGTGTGCTTACTGTGTTCCCAAAAAGAATGCCCCTGTAACTCTCAAATGTCCCAGTTTGGACAAGATATTATGTAGTCTTAACTGTTCATAACCCATTTATGCCTTCATTGGTTCACTATAAGTAAAAGGTATACTTTTCTGTTGAAAGATCTCTGGTTCTGGCTTTTCTATTTACTAGTGTGGATATTTATTAGATTAGTAGATTTCTTGTATATAGCCTGGGTTACTCAGCTTACCTCACCTTCATCTTTATATTATATCTTTATGTAATCCCAGGATGATCCATGTGGAAAACGCAGGAAAGCACACCACATGGACGCATGTTAAGTCCAAATACAGAGAATGTTTTATTCCAAAATGTCTGGTTATATAGCCAGCATGACTCAACTCCCAGGGCCAAATCCTAAACCTTTTCGTCACTACACCCCACCGCATGGGTGTGGCCAGGGAAGTCCTACTGGTTTAGAATGCTACCCATCTTAGCTAAATTTTCCCACGTCTCACCCTTTAAATTTTTTTTTTCTGAGAGGCAGGGGAGCCCATGGGCAAGGCTAACAAGACAAAGCAACCTGAGTTTTGAATAGCCAGCTGCTCAAGCCTGTTTTGAGTGCCAGGCAGTGGGGGGGCAGGTCAGACCTGAAACTTTATTTTCACCTAAGGCCAATTAATATCCAAAAAACCCAACCATGAAGTGAATCAGTTGTCAAACATAAGCAATGAATATAAGTAACATTCATGTAAAACCAATTAGCAAGTATCTCTGTGCAAATTTTGAACAACCCAAGGTTCCCATAGTCCAGTTGGAGAAGCTTGTATGCACAAACATGTTGATCAAATAAGAGTCCAGTCTATATTGATGTAGTCTCACAATTCACCCCAATCTCTGCAGCCCTTACATTCTATCATGCCTCCTCTTCTGCAAGTTGTTCCCTAGGCTTTGGGAAAGGGGCACAAATGGGTGAGAAGCAAAACAGTCTACTTTCTCTGGAGATGTCATTTTGGACTCTAGTCTGTTCAGGTTGTTTCCTTTCATGGGTTGACAGTTATTAAAAAGGGGTACCTTTTTAATCCTACTAACAAAGCATAAGCAATTAGATGTATAGGCATTTAAATGGTACTAATTATGGCAAGCAAAGCTGTGGCTTATCACATCTCCTAATCACTACAGGACGTAAGCTTATGGCATCAGCCATGAATTATTCCTCCAAGGAGGGAGCTAATAGCCAATTAAATTTGGGATATGGCTGCCACTGGCTGTACAATATCTCCAGGCAATTGAGGTATAGCTGATACTGACTGAGGAGTCTTGCTTGACTCAAGGAGACCAATATTTTGCTTCATTGCTTTAGTGGCCTTTGGTAACACTCTCTGGCATTCCAGAGACCAACTGTACACTTGCAAGTGTGGTTTCATCTTTCCCATGCTTACACCAGGTCTTCAGCAGGGCCTAACCACCACTCTTCTTGCAGGTATCCCAGTTTATAGGCAAAAGGCCTTTATCTTTGGGGGCTTGGATCCCCTAGCTAACATCTCCTTGGCAGAATAATCCATTGCTGATATCAGAGCTCTCCTGTATTAATGTATTTTGCTTAATTACACAGCTTATAAAGACTTCTATTGTATTTGGCTCTGAATAGAGAATTATCCTTTCATAGTTCCTATGTCTATCAGTCAATTAAAGTAGTTATACTTGTTTTATAAGAAATCACCACTATAACAGTTGGCTCTAATTTTACAGTTAGGGAATGACTTCACTACCATCGTGTTTTTCTTTTTCCTATAAAAGGGAGAGGTAGGAAGGTTTCTTGGCATCTGGAAGGTAAACTTCATTAGGGCGCATTAGAAACAGTTATCCCAAATAGAATTCAGAGAGATTCTCAGTGTCTGCAACTCAGGCAGTCTGAGGTTCTTCTTTCTTTAATGTTCAGATGGGTCAGCCTCTCTGCTGGCATTTCCCAGTCCATCCTGCACAGCCAAAAGTCATACATTTCCAGGCATTTAGGTTAGTGTTTTTACCTGTGGGAACATACAAATCTCCCATTGTTAGTTTCAAGATCTCAAAATTGAAAATTTATTAGAAGGTTTGGAATACAAAGTTTTCCATTTGTATCCCAGAAGGAGTACTACACCACCTCCCTCTTTTTGTTTTTTAAATTTTTATATTTTGTCCTATATATGCCTAAGTTGTATTACACATACCTATAAACAGGAACCAAAGTGTAAGTTTTCATCAAATTCACCCGAACTATTTATTTGGGAAGTAAACTTAAACTTAATTCCTTTAGTTGAATTATCCTACAGGTAAAAGAAAATGTTACAAGGTGATACTGTATAGCACAGAAAAATAGACCATTTGTGTACCTTAACCCCAAAGTTATTGTTGGAAATTCAATACAAATTATAAATAAAACAGTTAACATTTTATATTCCCAATTATTTCAAATGTATTACCATTTCCACCAAAACCTTCAACCAAATTTAACTAATCTAAACATCTTTACTAAGTCTTAAAATATCCTATAATATGTAGACAAAGCTTGGGCAAAGTTGAATACCTGCCAAATAAATTTTAACCAAATATACACTTTGTTCTTTAAAACTATATGACTAAACTATGACTTCAGAGAAATCAAGTCCATTAACTTATATAGTTTATTTTATATTTCTGTATAAATCTCTACTGAAATACCTCTCTATATAAATATATATTATTTTTAAATATACAATAAACTGCAAACCTTACAAAGTGGATTTTAATGACTGTCTTCCTCCAAGCTCTTGGAGATGCCTTCTCCAGGCCTGGCATGAAAACCTGCTTTAAAGATTTTTCAGTATCTAGCTCTTAATACAATTTTCTTTTACAGTTCTTATGCCCATTAGTTAATTAAAGACTGGTTATATATGCCTCATGAGAAATTGTTACCATCATTACCATCTTGATTTTTGTTTTTGTTTTTTTGTTTTTGTGGGAGCTTCTAGGAAGCTTCCTTTGTCACGAGCAGGTACAGCGTGGTCTTGCTAAGGGAAGGGGAAGACAGTGCCCACTTTGTGGACACTGTGGGAAACTGACCTCTTGGTGCAGAGGTCAGTTGGTTATATCTGTAACCCAACGGGAGAGGTACTTCAACTCAGGTCCTTAACCTGGGACAATGAGACACGTTTCCCATTCTTGGCTGTGACTTACCACCTGCCCAGAGCCGGGACAGGAATTTCACTCACAACATCAGCTACCCAGATTGGTGGTCCGCACTGGAACCTTTTTCCAACCCACTGGCCACCCAAATGCAATACAGGCCTGAACACCAGCTACCCAGATTGGTAATCTGCACTGGAACCTTTTTCCAACCCACTGGCCATCCGAACGAAATGCAGGCTTGCCCTAGCCTGTATGCGTGCAATAATTAAAATGGTGGCTGAGAATTCCGTAATGATGTTAATTGGAATTCACAATTCTTTTTTTAAATTTTTATATTTTTTATATATTTTTTTTATTCCCAAAGACCCAAAAACTTGCTCTTTTTTTTTTTTTTTGGTAATTATTCTTTTTTTAATTTTTAGAATTTGTCTGTTTTTACTGTGGGTCAGCCGTTGATACGTAATCAAATAACCATTTCTTTTTTAATTTAATTTATTTATTGATGCTTTATGTATTTCATACATCATTTTTCATTTCTGTTCGGGCATATTCCCCTATCCCTTCCCCCACCCCACCCCATCCCATCCCAGATCATGCATTCTGCCATAACTGTCCTGCATCTTTCACTCAGTCTTTTTTTTATGCTTAGGAATTCACATTTTCCTCTGTTAATTTCATATTACTCTAAAATATGGATGCATACTCTCCACCCATATACAGTAATTACAGAGTCTGAAAATAATTGGGGTGTGGATTCTAGAGCCCATTGAGAGATTCACATTATAACAACAAAGTTGCTTTCAGATAAATAAATATATAATCATACTGTCATTCAGCTTGCCTTTCATCTGGAGGATTTGGTGTTAGCATCCACAAATGAGGGAAACCCTTCTCCTTTTATCTTTCTGGGACTGTGTTACTTCACTCAGCATAATGGCTTCGAGCTCCATCCATTTACCTGCAAAGTTCATAAGGCCATCTTTCTTTACCACTGAATAGTATTCCATTGTGTAGATGTACCACATTTTTGTCATCCACTCATCTATTGAGGGGCATATGGGTTGGTTCCAGCTCTTCGCTATTGTGAAGAGAGCTGCAATAAACATGGAAATGCATGTATCTTTGCTGTAGGATGAGTCTTTGGGGTATATGCCCAGGAGTAGTATGACTGGGTCAGGTGGTAGGCTCATTCTGAGTCTTTTAAGGGTTCTCCACACTGCTTTCCATAGTGGTTGTACAAGTTTACATTCCCACCAGCAGTGGATGAGTGTTCCCCTTTCCCCAGAACCCCTCCAGCATCTGTTGTCTTTTAAGGCAGAATGAATGATCTGGGATGGGTAGGGGTGGGTGGGGGGAAGGGAAAGGGATATATGCCTGTACTGAATTGGAAAATGATGTATGAAATACACAAAGCATCAATAAAAAAAAAAAAGAGAGAATACTTCAAAAATGTATACTCTGCTAGATTTGAAAACCTAAGGGAAATGGATGAATATTTGAAATCCTGAACCTCACCAAAACTTAACCAAGAAGAAACTGACAGCTTAAACAGATCCATAATATATGAGGAAATTGAAAATGTAATAGTATCTGTTGTATTTTGTTTTCTTGATCTTAGAATTACTGGAGTGAGATGACATCTGAGAGTGGTTTTAATTTGCATTTCCTTAATTATTAATGCTGATGATCACTTTTTAAGATGTTTCTCAGCCATCTTTAATTCCTCACTGGTGAAGACTCTGTTCAGCTGTTTACTCCATCTTTTGAGTAGGTAATTTGTATTCTTTTTTTTTTTTTTTTTGAGTAGTTTATATATTCTTGACATTAATGCCCTGTCAAATGTGTCACTGGTAAAGATTTCTTCCCACTCTGTGGGTTTTCTCTTCACTTCCTTAAAAGACAACTTACTCTTTAATACTATGAAAACCTGGTTGTATCTTTGTTTCAGATGTTGAAAGGGTGTAACCAGTAGGGGGCAGTGTAGATCCATTAATGTTCAATGAATTTTTTAAATTTTTAATAGATAACCCATAACCTTTGTTAAAATTGAATTATGTGCTGGTTGTTTAATATAAATCTGCATCTTGAGAAGGAAGGGCCATGTTCCAACTCAGGCAATGTTTTTACTGGTACTATAGCTGTTAACATTAAAATATACTTAGAACACAAGTACACACATCCATAGACACATGTGTGTGCACATATACACACATACACACATGCATACATACATAATAAAGAAAGGTTTGTTAGGTTGACCTGCAAGAGAGGAAAGCCATATTGTTTGAGGTTCAATGAGAAACATGAAACTTTTATAATTTGTCATAGGGTTATTTTTACATAATTAGAATAAATGTCCTAGCAACACACAAAACAGCTGAGATCCATATGCCACTTCTTAGGCCCATTTCCAACCACATGCCTTCAATGAACTATCCCTAAAGTCTACTATTCTTTCCCTATCCTGTCCCTACTGGTTAACTATCCCTAGGCTGTCCCTCTGCTAATCCTAACTGTCCCCAGCCTATTTACAAATCTAAAGATTGAGGAGGGTGCCCAAAAGTAGACAGGTCAAAGTTGTTTGTAGTCTTGGACTGATTTATCTTGTCTTATAGGACTTTGGAAGAATAATAATTATCCATAATCAGAACAACAATCACAATAATTATAACCATTACTAATTATTATCAATTATCAATAATTATTAACCATTATTAGTCATAATCATCAACATTAATAATTATTATGAATAATAATAGCCAACAACAATGAACAATTTATTATTAGACTAAATTATTTTCAATTATTATTAGTAATTATATTCAATAACGATAATTATAACTGTTAATAACATTTGCCAACAATAATCAACAATAGTTTATCATTAAACTGAATAATATGCATACTATAAACCCAATTAAAAATTGTTAACACTAAGGGGTATAAAACAAACATTTTTTAGCAGTTGAATCTATCTTTGTTTATAGTTGACTCCTAATTAGATTTATTAATTTTTATTTATTTCTGTATGTGTATGAATGTACTGTCTGCATGCAAGTCTGTGCACCCATGTCGTGCAATGCCGCGGAGGTCAGAAGAGGGTGTCGGATTCCCCTGGAACTGGAGTTCTCCTGGAATTGGAGTTTCAGACGGTTCTCGGCCGCCATGTGGGTGCTGGGGATCGAACCCGGGTCCTCTGTAAGAGCGGTCGGCGCTCTTAACCGCTAGGCCATCTCTCCAGCCCCCTAATTAGATTTAAACCTGTAGGATTATATTGAATTAAAAGCAGGAACTTGCATTCACTCACACATACATACAGTTTGAAGATGGGCTTAAAGAAACATAAAAGTTTTATTTAAAAAAATTCCTCATTTAAATTGAACCAAAATATCAATTTATTTGTTAAAGAGACTTTTACTAATGGTCCTTAAAAAAAAGACAATTTATCGGAGCAAGTTTCTTTTGTTAGAACTCCAGGTCCTGTAAACTCTCCTAGAAATCCATCTATTTTGTCTCCAAAATGCTGAAATTAAAAGACTGTTATTTCAAGTCAAAATTTAAAGGGCATGATTTATAGATAACCAGTTAAGATACCATGTGCTCAGTCTGGTGGCTGGTATGTGCGCAGCAGGCAGGCTGGTAGCACCAGAGCACAAACCAAGTGTGATCAGGAATTTTGTGGGAAAAAAATCTTTGAGGTGAAACACATTTAAAAAGATCAAGATAAAATTAAATCAACAAATTATTAAATAATTAAAATTATTTAATTGTGCACATATTTTTACTCAAAAGATATCTAGGGTGCCCTGGGGGTTAAGTAAAAATATCACATCTTAAGTTATGATGCCAAAATGGATTTTAATTGCTTAAGTGATACAGCTCACTGAACCCCAATTTTGGATCTACAAATAGCTGGCAGGTTTAGGTAGGAAGAGTTAGATTTAGGAAAAAACCACAAGAAGAAAAGAGAGCGGTACACTTTTATCTAAAAACAGGTTTTGTATACAAAATTTAAGAGAAAGGTATTGAGTGGCCATGGCTTAAAATTATCTGGAAAAAAACTGCTCTTGGTAGGTGGTTCCCGTCAAAGGCCTTTATTTGCATCAGAAAGAAGTGGGCTGTGACCTTGGCCAAGCCATATAGCTACCTGGAGAAAATTCACATATGAATAAGTTAAAATTGGAACTGAACCTGAAGAAGAACTGGTTCTTCACAGTAGGGGATGAAGTCTTTCTTTAGTGGGGGCGGGGGGGGGGGGATTAAAACCAGAAAGTTCTATTTTAGACCTGTAGAATTATGAAAAATGGTTCCAAGGCCAAGCATGGCTACTAATCCTTGGTATTTAACTCAGCCTTGAAGTGACCAAGTCAGGAGGCACATGACTGGAGGGAATGGAATGCTCTCTCTGAGCCAAAGCAGAGCCTTGCAGTTTTCCTCCACATGTGCAAAGCCACATGTTCCCAGATCACCCTCCCATCCACTGAAACCAGCAGGAAAGAAGCTCCACTGTAAAAGAGATACAGGAAAGAGAGAAGAAAGAGAAGAAAAAGGCAAGATTTAGATGCTCACATACCTAACTTGTTTCCTCCTGCCCCATGTCTGGGTGCCATTTGCCTGGGGGGCGGGGGTCCCCTTTAATCCCAGGACCATCCATATGGAAAGCACACAGGAAATCACACCACATGGACGCATGTTAAAGTCCAAATACAGAGAGTGTTTTATTCCAAAATGTCTGGTTATATAGCCAGAATGACTCAACTCCCAGGGCCAAATCCTAAACCTTTTCACTACACCCCACCCCATGGGTGTGGCCAGGGAGGTCCCATTGGTTTAGAATGCTACCCATCTTAACTAAATTTTCCCACACTTTATAACCATGGGCTTAATTACAGTATTTTATACCTATTAATAATTTATTAGTGATTTTTTTCTAGAAATTTGATTGATTTTGTGTGTGCGTGCATGTATGTGTGTGTGTGTGTGTGTGTGTGTGTGTGTGTGTTGGCTTGCTTTTGTTTCTAATTTCTAATGTTCTTTTTTTTTTTTTTTTTGTTCTTTTGAGAATCGGTCCCCTACCTGTAGTCCCAGCTGTCTGGAACTCCCCCTGTAGAAAAGGCTGGCCTTAAACTCAAAGAGATCTGCCTCCCAAGTGATAGGATTCAATTATCGCATTCGTGTGCACTCACACCGCATGTTTCCAATATTCCCCTTGCGTGATTGTCTTTTTTTTTTCCTTCTTCTTTTTTGACGACAGGGTCCCTCTTGTCACCACCAGCTTGGCACTGGAGTGCTCGTCTGTAAACTCAGGTTGGCACTGTGAACTCACAGACTCCACTGCCTCGCTTCCCAAGTGTCAGGATTAATAGGCTCATGTGTTTACCACACCCCCCATATTTATATTGTTTTATTTTTTTTTATTTATTGTGTGTTCTGCGGTATGTTTTAGGTATTGTGCACCATGTCCGGCGAATGCCGTGGAGGCAGAAGGATCCCTTGGAAACTGTTGGGCTGCGGTAATCGGCTGGGTCTCGTGCAAGGCCAGTCAGTGCTCCTGTAACGCTAGGCCATTCTCTCCAGCCCCGTTAGATTTGTTGATTCCTGGATTATGATCGTCCTCAAAGGTTCTCTAAAGTTGGCCTACCTGTCCTCATACTAAATAAACACCAGTCTATCTTCAGCCTGTTGGTCATAGTTCTTCTTGGGAAATCTGGAGTGGTCTTTCTCCATTCATGTGACAGTACATCCAGTGAAGCACTTTCTAATTATGATTAGTAGGCCCTTAAGTGTTACAATAGAATTATTCATTTGTATCTCTTCCTTAAAGTACTCTTTTTTTTTTTTTTAATTTTTTTTTTTTTATTTATTTCTGTATGTGTATGAATGTACTGCCTGCATGCAAGTTTGTGCACCCGTGTCGTGCAACGCCGCGGAGGTCAGAAGAGGGTGTCGGATTCCCCTGGAACTGGAGTTCTCCTGGAATTGGAGTTTCAGACGGTTCTCAGCCGCCATGTGGGTGCTGGGGATCGAACCCGGGTCCTCTGTAAGAGCGGTCGGCGCTCTTAACCGCTAGGCCATCTCTCCAGTCCCTTCCTTTAAGTACTCTTAACTTTTTTTGAAACCAATAGTTATGACTCATGTATCTTATCCATCCACCCTCTCTGCTGATGGCATGGCTCATAGCATGACATGGTAAAGGAATGTTTGGGGAGATGGATAGGGAAAGAAGTGTAATAATAATCAGATGATAACATTTGTTTAGCACCTGCTGTATGTCAAGTGATGTTCTGAGCATTTTCTGCACATTAGATCTTGTTTGAATTTATATTCACAGAATTAAAAAAAAATGGCTCTTTTGAAAGATCAAATAAATGATGAATGAATTCATAACTTTGATTTATCTCATTGATGTTCTCAGTAACTTTATTTTAGAGAAAATTACAAGAAAGGCATAAAACATAGTGTCAGATCTAAGTGATGGGTTATAATTAGGAAGGTAAATCTGATAAGGATATATTATCTTTGGGCTCTAATGTACCCATGGATGTTGAAGAATTTTTATGAAAGGAAATGAATGAGATCAACAGGTGTGAATAAAATAGGGTCAAGAAGAGACGTGTTTTTCATTTGATACTACTAATACTTTCATGGCTGAAATGAGGTAAAAAGGAAGGGCTTTGGATAAAGAGCTCTGAATTGTAGGGTGGTTAGGTCAAAAGAAAATTCATAACCTTTAAAATCCTGAAAGAAGAACCAAGTAAAGTTTTTTCCCCCAGTGAATATGAGATTAATATCTAATGTTTCTGTATTTTTTCTCTTTCTCTGATGTTTCTTTTGTTTTGACTATGCAATCTGCCTAGAGCAATAAGAATTAACTTTCATCTTCTGTGTTGAACAAAAGCAGTCATTAAATTTGGTGTTGTATTCAAGGAGAAGACAACTCATGTTCATGAATGCTAGTGATGGGATTTATTGAACATCATATGTGTAAGAAAAGTCAATGAGAAATTGATGGACTTTGAACTTGCATTCATTCAGTGGCTTCTGAAGTAACTGACTTGTGGCTTATTCAGATGATTCAGATTAGCTACTCCACTAGATCAGGTTTGCATAGACAATCTTCGAGTATCATTGAGGAAAGAATCTCCAGCTAAATGTGGTTTTTATATATAAGGAAAATGATGAGCATTGCTGAACATCAAAAATGCATTTCGAATGCGATATGTTTCCCTGAATATATATAACCCTAAATAGTCCCCAAATTACATTTGATTCCCCTGCCTAGAATGATCCCTCTAAGTGGAGTGAGTTTGGCATTAGCATTCATAGCCAAAGTAATTCCAGGTGAAGTTCTGCCAGCAAATGCACAGATGATGATTTAAAAATATTATTCATAGATCGTTTTTAAAAATAAAATGCCACATCAGCTGGTCATTATTTTATTTGCTTCTGACGATGACTCTGTGAGGTAGTTTTATTTCCATGTTTTAGAATGATCAGATTAAGTTTGCTGATATCATTGATCACATGTCTGAAAATGGACAAACCTAGACTAGAATCTGTGGACCCAACTCACAGCTTCATCTCATCTCATCTGAGATGTCCTAATCTAGTCACCATCTCTGAATAAGGCTAGTCACATTAGTGTGTCTCAGTGCCATCAGAGTAATAGCACTGTGTGCTGGAGATGGAGTTCCACAGCAGGCACAATCCTACATCTATCCCAGTGATTGGTAAGACATAGAACACCTAATACCCAAGCCAGACTAGCTCTGTCATCATTAGCGGTCTTTTCAACAGCAAGGCTTGCTCTGGTTTGGCCATCTTCCATCCTCTGAGATCTTCCACTTGTCCTATTTAGGGTTTTAGTAGAGAATGAAAGAGAAAATGTACTTCTCCTTAGTGTACCAAGAGATTTGGGTTGTACTAGGTTCTTCCTTGTCTGAAATATTTAGGACTAGAAATGTTTTGAACTTAAAATCTTTTCAGTTTTTGGAATTTGTGTGTGCATGGTGTGTGTGTGTGTGTGTGTGTGTGTGTGTGTGTGTGTGTGTGTGTATCCCAAGTTATCTTGGGGAGGGGACTAAAATAACATGGAATTTGTGTGTGTGTGTATCCCAAGATATCTTGGGGAGGGGACTGAAATAACATGGAATTCATGCATGTATAATTACCATTCCTTAAGGTAATTTTAGATAATTTTTCATAAAATTTTGCATTTTTGACTAGGTCAGGTAGATGTGTAATTTTCCATGTTTTTTTTTTTATCATGTTGGCACTCAAAAAGTTTCATATTATTGAATTTTGAATTAGGCATGCCCAACTATACTTATAAACTATAATATCTGTGAATATATATGTATTTATTTCAAGTATATACATATATGTTGATTGTTTGTGTTTGAATATGTGATGACTGAGTCTGAATAGCCATTGGATTATATATGTATTTTGAGGAAAGTTGGTTTCAGAAAGCAAATATTTGGGCTGTTGAGATGGTTCAACAGTTAAGAATGTTTGATGCTCTTCCAGAGAACTGACATTAGCAGCTTTAACTCCATCTCCAGGGGATCGGATGCCCTCTTCTGGCCTCTAAGGGTACCTGCACATACATAGCACTAATACATAGGCATATACATATAAAATTTAAAAAGTGGATATTTGGTTGAAACATGATGCAAATGGTAGCCATATGATTTTTGGACTTAGAATTCTTGGCTTGTGTCTATGTGTGTGATAAAATCTGCCTTGGGTGGCTTACTTCCTGCATATTTCCCTGTCACCCCATGTAGCAGAGGTCAAGCTGAGGTTGTTTTTGAATAGCTTTCTTTTCCTGATCTTTGGTTGAGTTTTGCCTTTCAATTTGTTCTGAATCACATTAACCAGTGGTTCTCAACCCTAAACCACAGGCACCCCTCTGCCCCCACTTGTTTTCTTCTTTAGGTTGACTCTCGGTTGACTGATGACTGATGGTGCTGATGGAAAAGCAAGTTGTGTGGCCAATGCCTGGGAGACTATGATCCCTTATCTCAGTCTCACTCTTCTTTAGTGGCACACTGCTTTTAACATTTAATTTGTACATGTTCTTGGTGCCCCCAATATATTTATTCATTAAAATTAGAGTCTTAGAATGATTGTGATTGCCATACTAAACCCCTAGACACCAAGAGGAATAGGAACTGGAGTGTTTGAGGTAGGAGCATGGACAGTGGAGCCTCTTTCATTCGGGTTAACTTGAGAACTGTCCACTGTTCTTTCTTACTAATAATGGAGGTCCAGAGTGCTTTAGGCAAGGTATTAGACCTTTATAATTTGAGTGTGATTAAGAAAGTCCTAACATTTGTATTTTCATGACCACCCAGGCCCGTCTTACTGATTTTCTAAGAAGTTTTAGAAAATATTCTTGGCAAGAAGGGGAAATTACTTACCTGTGTGATTAATCTTAAGGAAAATTTCACAGTGGCATTTCCTTCAGATCCTATGCCAGATTTCTCCCGGAAGCAATGATCACAGGAACAAAGAAATTCTGAAGTTTGAGTGATAGATTGTGGAGATAGAGTGGAGAAAAAGAGACATTTGGGTAGTTAATAAGATTTACATGTGCTTACAACCTAGAGTATACTTACACATTAAAGTACATTGTGTGACCTGAAAAGACCAAGAAAGCAGGCCGCTTAGCTTTTATTCTGATTGAGGTTTCCTCAGTGCTGAAATACACATGTCTGCAAGCTGGTAAGGCAGCAAAGCAAACTCTGTGTCTTGTGTACTTATTAGCTAAGTAAAATTGTTTCTTAACAGATTTTTTTTTTTTTATCAGAGTATGAGTGATATTCTAGAAAAAGGCATTGTATTGTTCTTGGGTAAACTGAATAAAAAAGATTAAGAGATTCTATGTATCATTCCCTTTAAAAAAGCTGGCTGTAGTTAGTATGGAAAAAAGTCCTTCAGTTGAGCTGGAGAGATGGCTGCTCTTGCAGAGGACCTGGATCCATTTCCCAGCACCTGCATGGTGACTAACAACTGTCAGTAACTGCAGTTCTAGGGGATCTGACACCCTCTTTTGAACGCCACAGGCAATGCAAATATGTGATATATTTACATATATGCAAGCAAAATTATTTTTTAAAAAAAAGTCCTTCAGTTAATGTTGTTTTGTCATCTGCTAACTTAACATTAAGGACAACTTCTGACCATGTAAACATATCTTGAATAGTCTCAGTTACTACAAAAATGTTCAGGATTTATTAATTATATAGGACAGAATTTACTGAGCCTGATTTTCTCTGTGATTTTTACTTTTTAAAAAACAACTGGATTTCTTTATTTTTATATAATATATATGAGTATTTTGTCTGCATGTATGTAAGTGCACACATGTCATGCAGTGCCTGCAGAGGCCAGAAGACAGCTTTCGATTCCCCTGAAACTAGAGTTACGGAAGGTTGTTAGCTACCATATGGACATAAGGTTGTTGGGACTTTAACATAGCTCCTCTTGGAGAGCAGCCAGTACTCTTAACCACTGAGCCATCTCTCCAACTCCTTTTCCTACTCTTAAGTGACCGAATAACCAAATGGCTAAATAGCTTATTTAAATAAACATATAGTTAAACTTGAACATAGAGTTGTGGACAGTTCTCTAATTCCATGTCTAGTGTATTTTGGCACAGGAGGAAAGTAGCTAATGTTTCCAGCAGATAGCTACTTAGCCATCTCAATTAGCTCTTGCTTGAGTAAAGTCCTCTTGGTAAGCACTCAGTGAATGTTCAATTTCGGTGCCTTTGAAAGCCAGGGGAATGTGCCTCAACTAGTTTGGAGAGAATTTCATTTATCCTGTTCAGTATAAGGCACAGTTATTGGGATAGGGAAGGTTTTTGGTCTCTTGCTGCTCACTGGGCTGTGATCTGGGTAGGACCAGAAGCAGGGTGTCCTTAAGTAGTGGAAATACGTTGTTGGCTCCTATTTTCTTGAAAGGTATTGTCTGAAGCTACCCTTAGATATTTATTGATTGCTTTTTCTAGAGATAAATAGCTTGGTCCCTCCTTTATAGAGAATAAAGGATACTGTACAATAAAAAGGAAACTGGCACTGTGCTAGAATCTAGGAAGTGACTTAGTCATAAAAAACCCAATGAGGGGAGTGGTCATTTCTACCTGGCCAGTCTGGAAAGCTTCTCAGAAAAGTGAGCAGAGTATGAGGCGAGGCAGAAGGAACATGAGCAAAGACCTAGAGATGATAAATTTTGTCTGAACACAGGAAGACCATTCAGGAAGCTGCAAACATAGCAGTGCTGCAGAAGCATAAGGTGGGCAAGGCGCTTTTGGAAGAGAGACTGTGGGAAAGCAGTAGATCCTGATCCTGAAGGGCCTTGTATACCTTGTCGAGGCAACTAGGCTCACCCTGTATGTCAGATACCGGGAAGTTTTAAGTGAGCACCAAGCACAAGTAAGGCCCTCTATAACTATTCAGATAGAAACAAAAATCCCAACTTTGCACAGCTTGTTTCTTCTCAAGCCACATCTCTTTCTGCTGCCTGTATATGTCAGAGATGAAGTGTCATCCATTTAACAAATGTTTCCTAAGCTCTTGTTACTTCCAGGCATCGTACTGAGGTAGGATACAGGCAGGTCACCACTATCTTGCAGTTTGCCATGTCATAGTGAAAGATGTGCTAAAATATATTAACAAGAAAATATCAGGCTAAGGCAACAGCATAAGGTTCTCAGAGGAGACATCTTTGACACCATCTGCCCATCCTGCTCAGCTTTCTTTTTTTTGGGGGGGGGGTGGGATTCATTTTTGAGACAGGGTCTCCCTATAGCTCCGGCTATTCTGGAACTGGCTCTGTAGACCAAACTGGCCTGCCTCTGCCTCCCAAGTGCTAGGATCAAAGGCATGTGCCACCACACCGGGCTCAGCTCTCTCTTACGTCAAGCCATACAGCTCTTCTCGGTTTGTAAGCATGTGCAGCTTGGATGATTGCTTGTTGTTTTCTCCATTTGATTGATTCAGTGAGAGCAGGCATGGATCCTGTCAGGGCCCATGAATCCTGAAAGGGAATGTGTCAGCCTAGCACACAGAAGATACTCAGTGACACCTGTTGGTTCAGTCAGAATGGGGCAAATCTGTATCTGCTATTTGTTAACTCTATGGCTTTGGGCAGCTGACTTAACCTTTCTGAACTTGAGTTTTCTCATCTATGAAAAGATAAGTGAGAATGAAATCAATATCTTTAGTCCCAAAGAGATTCAAGACAGGCCACTTTGGTATAAAACTTATTTTGTCCTGAGAGCATTTGAGTTCCTGAAATTCCTCTGACTAAATCAGAATTTAGTCGTCTGACTAAAATCAGAGCCTCCCAGAGGAACTCGCTCTCACAAATGTCTTCCCCCAAGCAATTCTAATCTCAGAGCAAAATGCGCACCACACACAGGCACAAATGATCTTCCCATTTGTTTTCCTAAGAGCCCACCCACCCTTTCTCAAATTTATGTCATTTCCCCTTAGTGTTTTTTTCCTCTTGTCCTTCTATTGAAGTGACATTTAACTGTTACAGTTCACCTATATTTAGCATATTTGCTTCATTCTAGCATGCACAATGCCAAGGATGCTGACACATGCTTGTAATCTTGGCCCTTGAGAAACTGAAGAGGAAGTCAGTGAATCCGAGTCCAGCCTAAGCTATATAGTGAGTTGAGACTTCTTCTCTGTGAAGAAGGCTCAACAAATACATCTGTCTCAAACAAATACATACATAAATAAATAAATAAATAAATAAATAAATAAATAAATAAACAAGTCTGTGTTCTTTTCTCTTGTCAATCTGCTAATCAGTTTCATGAAGAGGACCCCAGTTCCTGAACCTAAAAGTCTAAAATTTTCTGTAGCTCTGAGACAACAGCACACAGTTAATGATAATTACTACTACTGTTTAAAATGAAAATATTGAAGAAGAAAGAAGTGGGAGATTGGCTTTCTATCATAAAATGGTTAAGGTCATAAGAACCTGAGCATTATTAGGAGAGAGACTAAGTTGAAAGGAGGTGGTCACTGACTGTCCTAGTTGGGGGAAAAGGGAGTACCAAAAAACTTTCAGATTTCTGACCTGACCTGCCTGGTCAAATAGAAGAAAGTGTCAGTCAATGAAACAGAAGGTATGTTTTGGTAAAATAGCTTGGTTTTAGATTCTTTTCTGATTTGTTATGCTATATCCCAGTGGAGATGAATATGACCATTGTTGGATCTCATAGATGTTTCAGGAGACCCTGATACCAGTCTCATGCCAGGAAGTGAGTGTGTACAGATATGGGGAGAGGGCAGTCTAGACAGAAGACAGAAAGGAACCTGGAAACCTGGAATTCTGAGTCTGGCAGCATTGTCAAAGTTTTCAGTGCCTCTTTGATGGTATTTTTGGACAAACAGAAATAGTTATTCCTGTCAAGCACAAATGTGTCAATCAGAATAAAAGTCTCGAGTCCTCACCTCCAAAGCCCTAGGAGTCCTGCCTCCCTGCTCCCATCCCTGGGCCCTTCCCCAGATACACTTGTTCCTTGCTTCACCCAGCCTATCCCAAACTTATGTCCATGAGGTCCCTGGCTTTCACTGGTCCCTTTTCTTCTCAGAGACATCCACATGGCTTCATTTAAATCTCTGCTCAGTGCTAGAGAGATGGCTGAGCAGTTAAGAGCCCTGCACTGCTCCTACAGAGGACCCTAGTTCAGTTCCCATCGTCCAATTGGGTGGCTCACCACTACCTCTAACTCTGGCTCCAGGGGATCTGACACCCTCTTTGGATCCCCATGGGCACTGCACTCATATGCACAGACACTCAAGCACATGGAATTAAAAATTTTTAGTCTTTTAAAAGTTAATAAAAAAAAAACTTACTGTAAAAGCTAAATACAAAATCTCTGCTCAGTGTTGTAACCTTCTCAGAGCTGTGGTGCTCTTCTGTACTCCTGTCTTTGCTGACATTTTTGTTTCTTGTCTACCAGTCTTCCATAAAGTCAGAGACTTGTATGTACATAGTAGGAGCTCATGGGCGTGACCCAAATGACTCACTAGTTCTGCTGATTGGTGGAATTCCCTATGTGCTAAGACATGTAGGCCACACCGAGGGATCCAGAGGGACAGACCTCTCCTTGAGATGTAGGCCACACCGAAGGATCCAGAGGGACAGACCTCTCCTTGAGATGTAGGCCACACCGAGGGATCCAGAGGGACAGACCTCTCCTTGAGAGAAATAAGCCATCCAAGGCCATGGGCACTCCTTTTTCACTGTTCTTTGTTCAGCTTCCTGGGAAGAGCAAGGGAATCCTAGGTTCAGGCTGTCTGTGGGGCCTTGTCCTTTTGCTGCTTAGCTACAGAGATAGCAATTGTATTTGTAGAAAAGTTTTTTGAGGAAGTAGTACCCATAATGGAGGTTTTTCAAGTGTGTGTGTGTGGGGGGCGCTGGTCTTAAGGAACTTGTCTCAGTTCCCCCACACTGACCTTTCCATTTTCACAGACCTCTTCTCATCATGGTCTCTTGTTTGGGGGCTGCAATGGGTTGGCATGTGAGAGCAACAGCCAGGGGTAGCAACTGTCACCACTAAGGTAGCAACTGTCACCACTAAGGGCCAGGACTATTTGAGCTTCTAATTTTTCAGTAATAACTAGACATTTGATTTTCCTGCCAAATTTGATTTCAAATTCAGCCCAATTTTTCCAAACACTATATCCTAAGCAGCACTTAATGATGTCTTGACTTTGCCTTGGGATCCCTCTCCCCAATTCTAGGTTTTGAAATAGATAAGTTTTATGTTTCCATTTACCAAAAAATGAAAATGAAATTATCTTTATCCTGAAAACATAATTCTTCACAACAAAATAATGGACCGTTGAGATTCTTCTACCCCCAGCCCCACACAGAGTAGCTTAGTAGTTCACATAGAGCTGAGTTGGGGGCACTGACACTTAGCTTTTAGATTGAACTATTGGCCTGTTGAATATGCAGGGCTTCACAAGGTACACCAGAGGAGTGCTTGTTATTTTTTAAATTGAAAGGGGGAGGGGTGAGCATATTGCTGTTTTAGCACTCAACTAAAGTCAAGGAAGGTCAACTCAAAATTGCTTCAAGAAACACCTGGAAATTGCAAATGTGTTTACAATTATTTCTCTACTGATGGCGTTATGTTTCAGAAAGTGTCATTAATTGTGATAGAGTCACACAGAGCTCTTTGTGAAATTTAAGTCCATTGAATATCAGCACCTTCAAAGACAATAAAAATTCCAGTCTGCATTTATCTATTCCCATGTGAGGAGTGACTACAACATACATGTATCGCTCCATGTGAAATTCTTAGGCTTAATGCTCACTCATTTATAGGCAGTTGTCCGAGGTCAGTTTTCCATTTTGCAGTTGTCAAACAGCTGTCAAATTAGAACACCAGTTCCTAAAGTTAATTTATATTTCATGCCATTCCATATTAGTATGGTTTTAAGAATTTAAAATGTTATCCACATTTTGTGATCAGCCTTATTTTCAGTTCTGTTTTCCCACAAATGTCCATATTTAAATGTGATACTCTAATTAATCATCATTTAAAAACTCACACGAGCTTTTCAGAAGCACTCGAGTAGAGCAGTCAGCCAGTTAATCCTACCGCTCTTTTTGCAGAAAGAGAAAATCAAATCTCTTTGAACCTGTCATCCTTATTTTCATTGTCATGATTATTTTCATCTTGGTTCTTAGCATTATTTCTATCAAATTGAAATCTCAATCATAATTGAACATGGAATTCTTAATTGCTTTCTAAATGCCAGTATAGGTTAATATAATAATAAAAAATTGAGCATTCATCTTTAATAATTAATTGATCAAAGAAATATTTTTGATTGCGCCATTGATGCTTACTACAGAGCATCTCCATTTGCCATGTATGACATCAACATTGTGGCCTTTTTAAAGGAAGCCAGCCCAGAGGCATTAGATGAATTTGCTGGAGTTAAGTAATTTGGTGAAATTAGGCATTAGATAAAAAAAAAAAAAAACTTCAAAAGGTATTTTTAAATTATGCTAATTTTAGGGATTACTGTGTTACACCAAACCATTCCCAGGATAGTTTATTTAGCCTTTTACACTAAGGTCATTTCAATTAATATTTAGTACTTGCTTTTCATGAACTCCTAAATTGGGCTTGATTTAATCTTTTCTGGATTTTGACCTATTTCTGAGATCTTTTGACTCCTTTTATATTTCTCCATTATACCATGCAGTGAATTGTATCATACATTTTTATGCATCTGAGTGTGTCACTAGTCTATAGGCCCCTCTGCAAGAAGAGCTGATTTTTATTTCTTTATCTGACAAATTGGTACTCAGTGAATGCTGTTGACTAAAGGAATGAGTAGTAGCTAGCATTAAGAAGATAAATTTAGCAGCTGAGAAAGCCTAAGCATAGTCTTTGTTTCTTTGATGTGTTAGCTCCATCAGGGCTGTCCTTTTAACATGAAATCACATTTGACCAGTACAGAGGAAGATAATCCTGTTATTTGTATACACACCGTTTCTTGGAAACTTTGTTCATCATTTTTGAAAGGATTATATTAAAACAATTTAAAATAAAATTAAACAATAAAGATGGCTCAGATAGGGGGCTGAAGGGATGGCTCAGCAGTTAAGAGCACTAGCTGTTCTTGCAGAAGACCTAGGTTCCAATTCCAGCACCCACATCACATGGCAATTGACAGCTGTCTGTAACTCCAATTACATGGGATCCTACACCCTCTTCTGATCTCCATGGGCATTGTACGACATGCAAATAATATACTCATACACATAAAATAAGAATGAATAATAAAAAAAGATAACAATAATAAAACCAAACTACAGCTACTGGCAATGTAAAAGTTATTTACAATAGCAAAGTAAGTTTTCAGATAATACTGAATGAAATTGTGCCCTAATTTCATCTTCTTGTCATTTGGAGCCTTTTAAAAATTATTCTTCATTAACTTATATTTCAAAGTAATTTGATTAGGTTCTGTGGTATTACACCAGAGCTTTTGGAAATGTATCCCAGGGGTAGTGTCTCTTCAGGCCTTCATTAGCCGGGAAAACAAAAAGATGGATCAGGAAAGCCAGCCATTCAGTGTGTGCCACTTGCTGAAAGCAGCTTTGTCTGGAGTTCTGCAGCATACCACAACCCAACCTGATCTCTAATCCGCTCAAATATCTCCCAGCTGCTGTCACTCCAGCTGTTGGTTTCTTAGGCCAAAAACTTTGGGGTCACTAATAACCCATGGTTTTCTCAAGCCCTGTAGTCCAGTCCAAAGACATTGCTGGTGTGTACATGTGCACACACATGAGCATATGCAGATGCCAGTGCTTGCTGGGGAAGCACTGAGAAACGGTTAGGTGGTTGGATTCTCCAAGTAGTTCTCAGTCTCCATAGTACCACTGCCTTTGTCTCTTCTTTGCCTGGATTGTTGTAACTGTCTCTACTTGGCCTGCCCCATCCAGTATTCTCAGCATTTACCAGGGTGATCTTCTCTACATGTGAACATATGTGTCCTGCAGTCAGATTCTGGAGGCCCTGGGGAGCACTGCACCTTCCCTCTCCAGCTTCTGCATTCCCTAGGCAACATCTTTCATCTTAGCCTAAATTTTGAAAAGGGAAAATAGGCTTATGTAATAATGGCTTTACCCACAAACAGTCATTGGTATTCTGTTCATTCTCTGATTGTTCTGTCTTTTATCCATGCTAGCATGAAGACATTTTCAATGACATGCAAGAGTATTTTTTTTTTTTTTTTTTTTTTTTTTTGGTCTTTTTGAAACAGGGTTTCCCTTTAGTCCCCGCTGACCTGGAACTCACTCTTTAGACCAGGCTGGCCTTGAACTCACAGAGATCTGCCTGTCTCTGCCTCCTTGACACTGGGATTAAAGGTCTGTGCCACTACGCCAGCCATAGTAGTTTTTTGTATATTAAAAGCATTAACCCTTTATTATAAATATTTTTCTGACCCTGTCCTTTGCTTTTCCTTTTATGGTTATATTAATTTTAAAAATAATAAATTTAATATAATTATGGTTATAGTATTTTAAAATATAAGTCTGTTCTGTATAATCATTCCTTCTTTGACAAAGGTCTTCAAAATTTGTGAATTAAAATAACTTTGAGGGCAGGTGAGATTCATCATGCATGTGGATCCTCAGGTTGTTAGCTTAGTAGCAAGCACTCTCACCTATTGAGCCATCTTGCCAGCCCACATTTGGTTTATCAGACAGTGTCTTACAGTGTTGCCCTTGGTGGCTTATAACTCATTGTGTATGGATCATGCTGCTCTCAAACTTGCAGCAGTAGACAGTCCTCCTGACTCAGCCTCCTAAGTACTAGGATAACAGGTATGTTCCATCCTATTTTATCTAGATCTGTCTTTTTTTTATGTTCCATGCTAGGTTTTTTATTTCCTTAAGATAGCTGTTTCTAGGCAGATGCAGGTGGATCTCTGTGAGTTCAGAGCCATCTGGGGCTACAGGGAGACCTTGACTCAAACAAACAAACAAACAAATAAATAGCTGTTTCTTACCCCTTTTTCTTTTTTTCCCCACATGCACATGTGGGTTGGGGGCAGAGGGAGGGATGGTAGGTACACGTGAGTATTCAATTGCATGGTCATTAGAAGGTCCAGATGGGGATATAGGTGTCTTCCTCTGTTGTTTTCTGCCTTATTCTTCAAGATAGGATCTCTCACTGCATGGGAAACTCATTTTTTGGGTAGGCTCGCTGGCCATCAAGCTCTTGGAATCTGTGTCCACTTCTTCTCCCATCCTGGAGTTATAAGTACTAAGGCTTTGTATGTGGATGCTTGGAATTTGAATCCAGGTCTTCGTGCTTGCATTCCTAACCACTGAGTCATTTCTCCAGTCCTCTCACCTACTTTCCTTATGTTTGCCTATACTTAGGCAGCTTCTCCATTAGCTCTTCTTTATGATATTGGATTAGAAAGCAAATGCCTTCCAGAAATGTTTGTTTTTACCTAGTTGGATTTTTTTCAGACATTTCACTCCCTCCCCCTGCTATTTTTGTTCCTCCCTTCCTCTTTCCCTTCCTCCCTCCCTGCCTTTCCTTTCTTCCTTCTCTATGTTGGGGAGCTTTGACTTTCCACTGTTATTGTTCCTGTGTTTAGTTACCAATGAACAAAGAGCAGTGTTTCCAGGGCTAGAGAGATGGCTCCATAGCCAAGACCACTGGCTTCTCTCGCAGAGGACCTGGGTTTGATTCCCAGCATGGCAGCTAACAACCATCTATAACTCCAGTTCCAGGGGAATTTGACACCCTCTTCTGACCTCCGTAGGCATTGCATGACTTTGGATGCACTTACACACATAAAATAAAAATTTTAGAGATTTTTTTTTAAAGAGTCGTGTTCCCAGTCACAGTGTTTGTTCACCTGCATCACCCTTGAGACTCCCTTGCCTCAACAGTGTCTACAAGCTGGATGTTACTGGCTCCCCCTTTTGCCCTTGTGGTTTCCAGCTATTGATGTGTGCCTAATCCCTTACTAACTCCAGCATTTGTGAAGAGTTCATCTACTGTGAGAAGGTGTTTCCTGGTCTCATGCCCATAATTAGAGCGTTTGTAATTTTTGTCTTTGTTGCAACAGTTCATCCTTTTGTTCAGTTCTTAGCTGTTGCATTGTCAGATGAGCATCTATTGTATAAAACAGAAAGACATACAGTGGTAACCAAAAAAAAAAAAAAAAAAACCAATCAAGACCCTTGCTAGGAGTGAGGGAGCAGACAATAATTAAGTAATCATAATTTCATTTTAAACATTATAAATTTGCTTTCAAGTGCCGCAAAGAAAAGGCACTAAGTACTGTTTTAATTTGTAAAAGGAATAGAAAAGAGAGAGGTTGGAGCTTCAATCACAAGGAACACTGCAAGTTTAATAGGCAAATAGGTTAGGGAAGCGAATACTATGTGTAGAGCCCCAGGACAATGCAAGCATAGTTTGATCTGGTCAAAAGGAGTGGGGCTGGAGAGGCAAGGTGGATGATATGGTTCTGTAGCTACATTAATATTATACTTTGTTTTAGTAAGTTATTTTGTTTTTAGAGCATTAAGTTGTTGTGCAACTACTAGCTCTGATTTGATGCTCAAGCCAGAATGGATACAGAAAAAAATAGATATGAGGCTTTCGCCATATTCTAGGCAAAAAGTGATGATGGCTTGGACTAGGGATGCTTAGGGATGAATTTGAGATGGATTTAAGAGAAAAAAATAATAGTACTGGAGAATGATTTGTAATGAAGGAAACAGAAAAAGAAGTTAGTGATGCTGAGGAGTCCAGACTGTAAAATTGTATGGAGGAAGATACTGTTCATGATCTAAAAAGGATTGTGTTTGATGAAAGTATCATGAATTCAGTTTGGAGCTTGTTGACTGTGATAGATTTCATTATAACCAAGAGGAAACATCAGGTAAACAGATGGAAATGTTGATCTAGAAATTAGAATAGAGGAATATGTGTTACTTTTCTGGGGGTTGGGGGGGTGGGGAGGAATGAACATCTGTTCTCCTTAGCTAGGACATCAAGAATTAACCAGAGTATACCTTGATGAACCAGTGAGTTTATTGGGCTTACTTACAGGGACATGGGCAAGAAGTTACAGAAGCATGGGCTATTCAGAAACAATTCACTGAAAAGTCCCACTCCATTTTTGGAGACTAGCTCATGAAGCTGTATAAAGGAGTCTGCCCTTCATTCACTTAATCTTCCATTTCCTGGATACCCAAGATCACATGCAGGTGGGAGATGAGAGCTAGTAAATCCCAGGTGAGTATCTGTGATGTTTAATCTCAATTATCCAACTTGATGAGATCTAGCATCATCTGTGAGATGGGCTTCTGACCATTTATATAGGTGACTATCTTGATTAGGTTAAGGTTGGCAGGTCTATCATGAGTGGCATTATTCCTTTGGCTGGGATCCTGGACTGTATAAAATGAAGAAAATGAGCTGAGCACATTGTTCTCTGGTTCTTGATTATGGATACAGTGTGACTAAAGTGCCAGGCTCCTGCTGTCTTGACTTTCTTGTCATGATTGTGCTTTGAACTGTGAGCTGAAATCAACCCTCTCTCTTGAGTTGCTTTTGCCAGAGTATTTTATCAAAGCAAGAGGGAAAGAAACTAAGAGAGGGTCTCTTGACTCTGCCCCATCCTTCTACTAGGGGATGCTAATGCCTCTACTACCATTACTGTAGACCCATCTGACTATACTATTGTGCTTGTGTCATTGTCATGACAGTGAGTAACTTCTGCTCCACGATGACTGATGGTCTTGGCAGGCCAGGAAGAAATCATTTAATTCCCAACAGTATTGTACATAGAAACTTAAGTGTCTTCTTAGAGACAGTAATTTTAGCTAAGACCTGAGAGCTGCTTATTCAACAGAAAATGGAGAAAGTTGACCTTATAGGCTACAAAAAGAAGAAAAACAATGCCATGAAATAGTAGAACACATTTCAAGGAAGAGAGTAGTTCATAACGTAGAATGCTATTGAAGTTTACGTTAGCCAAAAACTAAAGTCTATAGGGCACAGTAGTGAAAAGATTATTGACTACCCTATGAAGACCTGATTTGTTGGGCTTTTGGGTGAAGAAAGCATGGGCTGACAGTGAAGCAGGGGGATTCCAGGAAAGGATATTTGTATGGAACAAAAATGAGTGATTTTATTAGGTAGCTAGTTAGATTCCAGCAGTCTTGAAGGTCATTGAGGATGGACCCCCTCCCTCATAATGAACAGAACTCAGTGACTGGTCAGAAGAATCAGACTTGAATAGCATCTTGGGCCCTGGGTGAAGACATGACATCTGAGCTGTCCAGCAGGTTCTAAAATTACCAATGAGCCAGAGACTTTCTGGTAATGAAGAAAGACATGTCATTATCCCATCTGTAGATTTAATCCTAATGGATCTGCCAGTCACCTGGCAGGAAAATACCCTTCCCTTCAAGAGATGTATTTTCTAGAAACTTTAGGGATAGTATAAAGATTGCCTAAAATGTAGATTGGCACAGTGATGTCTCTGGCCACTCCCAACTCTTTCCCCTTTAGCATGTTCTCCACAGTGGCCCCTTTGGCCATGGTCTACTCTCAGCCTGTGAGAAAACATCACTTTGCCCCTGATTTTCTTCGGTGGAGGCAAAGACCAGAGTGAGATTCTGGTTGAAAGTGGAATGAAGGCGATGGAACAGAGGCAGTAAATACAGACAGCTTTATGTGAAAACTATACTGGAACATCCAGTGTTTGTCTAGAAACATCTTTCCAACATTGGTAGCTTTATAGCCTTAAATTTTACCAAGTATGGTGGCTACACGATGAAATCCCAAATAGTTAAGGGGCTGAGCAGGAGGCTCTTGAGTTTGAAGCCAGCCTGATGTTATACAGAGAAGAGACCTTGCCTCAAAAAGAAAACAACTGAAATATTAGATTCCTAGAAACGTAGTAATTATAATGAAGAGTCTCCTCTGACACTTCCGTCCTGAGATCCTTTGTTTTCCTTCTTTGTCTTCTATGTCATTCATTCCACCCTACTCTGCCTGGCTTACTTTTCAATGGGGTTTGTTCTTGAATATTTCTAATGCTGATCTCAGCTCTGCAGTTGTTTTAAATTTAGGTGTTCGTAGTTTCCAACTCTATTTTTATTCCCTGTGTGCCTCAGCCAGATGTGTTTTTTCTTCATCTTTCATGTTGAGATTTGTTGTTTGAATTTTGAGTTAAGGAGTAAACATCACCATAGTAAGACAAAAAGAATATTAGGTTGAAAATTTAAGCCAAAGCAAAGTTGGGTGAGGGCATGGATCTTACTCTTACCCTGTTACCATCTTGGCTGCAGCTTAGATACTTAGGCTTTAAGCAGACTTGCAGTTAGTAAAGATGAGAAGACTGTAAATCCTAAACTGCCATGTCCTGATGAAGAGGCTCTATACCATGATATCTAAGGACTGGCCGGAGTCCTGTCATCACCAGTTGTGGGACACACAACATAATTTATTTGAGTTGCTTTCTTTGTCTGTAAAATGGAGCCATTGTAATAAAGTCCACCTATGCCACATGCTGTCATTGTAAACTGTAAATAAGATATTATCTCTACTCTTACAACACAGTGGGAAAGGTAAGGTATAGTCACAGATAACTTGTGGTGGAAAATACATAGGAGAAAAAGGCGATAGACCACAGGAAAGATTTTATCTGGCTTTTGAGGTAAAGTTTGGTGAAGGTACTTAGAAGAGGCTTACTAGTTTAACTGGTATATGTTGGGTGTGCATGATTTAAAATGTGGAGAAGTGGTTCCAGTCAGGAGAAATAATGGAACCAAACAGGAAGATGGGAAGCAAGTTTGCCCACAGCCCAAATGCTTGCCTGATGCTAAGTTGAAAAGCAATGGACTGATGTCTTTGGCGGAGGATATTTCAAGACAGCCTAATGTAGAAATGGTGGCGTGGCTTTTAATGGTGAATATTATACAAATCTACAGTGAAAAAGAGCAGATGGGGCAGAAAGAAATGCAGAATGTACAGTTTAGATCTGAAAACTGCACTAGGAAGATTAAAGGTGGGGCCAAGGCATGTGAAGGAGAGGCTCCCTTTCATAAGGAGATTAAAGCCATTAAGGAGAGGCCTGGAGATTTACAAGTAAACAAAAGAATCAGTACCTTCAGGGCAAGACCACACCCAGCTAATCCTCCAGCAAGTCCAGGGCAGAGAAAAGTAGCAAATGTGGTTGAAATGGGCCAGGGTCTGGCCCGAACTTGCAGCCAGATTCGGCAATTTCATTCACGTGGTGCTGGCTTTAGAGGCATGAAGTTTGCAAGAGTGAAGGGGTCATCAGTTCTTCCTCCACGGTTTCAGAGAGCCAAAGAGGCCAGGCAGAGTGCAGCAGGGGTGTCCCTGAATAAAGAAGGCCCTGATAGGCCATTGCGTGAAGCTGTGAATGTGAAGCCTGGTTGGCAGCGGAGACCCCAAGAAGACTTTCGAGATGCCAGACCTGTGAGATATTTGCCAAGGAGAGCTGCATACAGGGAGTGGTACCAGCCTAAGAAAGAGATGTATGTTGCAAGCAAAGCTGGAAGAGCTGAGCCATCTAAGCCCTTTGGAAGTCAAGTCCCAGAAGTTGCATGTGGAGCTACAGGACTTGGCGTTTGCCCTGCTGGTTTTCGGTCTTGTTTTGGTCCAGTATTTCCTCACTATGCCTCTATTCCTCCCTTTTGGAATGGGAATGTGTATTCGGTTCCACTGTACATTGGGAGTATGTAATTTGCCTTTTGATTTTACAGGAGCTTACAGTTAAGAGATTGGCCTGAGTCTCAGAGGAGACTTTGGACTGTGGACTTTTGAATGGCATTGAGACTGGTAAAGACTGTGGGGACTTTTAAGGTTGGACTAAATGCATTTTGCATTTTATATGGTCAGGAGCCTATGGGGGCCAGGAGTGGAATGTGGTGGTTTGAATGTGTGTCCCCCATAGGCTCTAGGTATTCAGACATTTGTCTCCAGTTGGTGGCGCTGTTTTTGGAGGTCTTAGAAGGTGTGACCATGCTGGGGGAAGTGTGTCACTGGGGGCAGGCTTAGTGAGCTTAACAAGCCTCGTCCTCTACAGTTGCTTCCTCTCTGTTTCCTGTGCTCTTTGCGAGATGTGACCCTCGGTTTGCTGCTCCAGATCCAGCCGCCACGCCTCCTGCCACAATGGACTCTCATTCCCTGGAACCGCCAATCGTAAGCTCAAACAAACTCTTCCTTTTATAAGTTCCTTGGTCATGGTGCTTTATCACAGCAACAGGCATGTGTGCAGACCTGTGGTGTGTCATAGTGCAAGGAGGAAGCACCTGGCAGTAAGGATGGAGCCATCTTGCTGAATGTTTAATTGCCAAGATAAGAACTTAGATGTGATTGAGTAGGGACTAAGCCTAGTGTAAAGAAAGCCTAGAGGCTTGCTGACCAGCATTGTTGCCACAGCCCTAGCAACTATAGGAAAGAAATAAGAACTTAGAAACAAGGAAGTAATACAGAATCAGAGGTGGACTTGAGAAAGGAAAAGGAGCCTTCATTCTGAAAGGCTAATTTAACTGAGATAATTTTATTGGGCTGCAGATGAACATGCTAGCCTAGGTATAGACAGTGCTTTATAATCAGGTCCCTTCTTTAGAAAACTTGTGCCTGTGGTATCTTCCATGTGTCTTGAGGTTACTGTTAGCTAGCTAAATGAGCTGGCATCAGTTAAGTGCCAGACCCTGCATGGTTACTTCATGTAGGTTACCTTTTAGCTACATTTCTTTAAAAACAGTGAAAATGAGAGACATTTAACATCATTAAAAATAAAATGTTTTCTGTATTTTTAACTACAAGTAATTGGCAGTGCTTTTTCATAGAATTGAAAAGTGTTCCTTCTAATTGTTTTTTCTTTTTTAACATTTATTTATTTGGGGATGGGATGCACGTGCCACATCTTGTGTGTGGAGATCAGAGAACACACCTGCTGGAGTTGGTTCTCTTCTGCTGCCATGTGGGTTTCAGGGATCTAGCCCAGCTCACCAGATTTTGTGGCAAGGGCCTCACTGGCTGGAAAAGAAAGTATTCCTTTTTTAAAAATAAAAAAAAAGGAGATGCTGGGCTTTCGTTTTATTTACATCTTTTACTTCTCTGTTATTGGCTACCTTTTTCTATGTGGATATTAAAATTTTCACATGTCACAAAGAAAATGTGGTTGGTTAAGATCAACTCCTAGAAGTTCTTAACTCAGGGGCTGGAGAGATAGCCTAGCGGCTAAGAGCACTGAATGCTCTTGCAGAGGACCCAGGTTCAATCCCCAGCTCCCACATGGAGGCTGAGAACCGTCTGTAACTCTAAGTCCAGGAGAACTCCAGTTCCAGGGGAATCTGACACCCTCTTCTGACCTCTGCGGCATTGCACGACACGGGTGCACAAACCTACATGCCGACAGTACATTCAAAAACATACAAAAATAAATAAAATTAAAAAAAAAAAAGAAATTCTTAACTCTGGTGCTGGAGAGATGGCTCAGCAGTTAAGAGCACTGGCTGCTCTTGCACAAGACCTGGGGTCAATTCCCAGCACCCATATGGTGGCTAATTACTGTCTGTAACTCCAGTTTCGGGGGATCCAAGCCCCTCTTCTGAGCATGACAGGACATCAGTGTACGTACACACATGCAAACATAACACTCCACACATACAAAATAAAAATACATGAAAAAAAAGAAATTTTTTTCCCTTTTTTATTTGTTTATTTTTTGTAAGGGATTCTACAGTTGTTTTCAGATAACATTGACATTACTCAGTTTGCCGTACAATTAGGTAATTGGTGCATTTTTTGGGGGAGTGAGCCGAATTATTAAGCATAAACAATGAATGTAAATAACATTCGTGTGAAACCAATTTGCAAGTATCTGTGTCCAAATTTTGAACAATGCAAGGTTCCCATAGTCCAGTTGGAGAAGCTTGTATGCACAAGTATGTTGATCAAATGGAGTCCAGTCTATATTGTTGTAGTCTCACGATTCACCCCAATCTCTCTGCAGCCCTTACATTCTACCACGCCTCCTCTTCCGCAAGTTGTTCCCTAGGCTTTGGGAAAGGGGCACAAGTGGGTGAAAAGCAAAACAGTCTATTTTCTCTGGAGATGTCATTTTGGACTCTAGTCTGTTCAGGTTGATCCCCTTCATGGGTTGACAGCTTCTCCAGTGATACCTTTTTAATCCTACTAACAAAGCAGAAGCAATTGGATATACAGGCATTTAAGCAGTACACAGATGCTTGGATGGTATGCTAATCCACAAACTGTGGTTTCTCTATAAAGGGTGACAAGTTCTTATTGTGGCTTATAACATCTCCTAACCACTAGAGGACATAAGCTTGTGGCATCCACTGTGAGTTATTCCTCCAAGGAGAGAGCTAATAGCCAAATCAGCAGTTAGATTGGGGATCTATATTATATATATATATATATATATATATATATATATATATACTGTGCAACAGTGGCAGCCATGTGTCTATATATATAATATATAATATATATTAATATATTAATATAATAATATATTTATTAATATATTAATATATATTAATATAGCAATATAATTAATATAATAATATATTAATATTAATTATATTGATATATGTTAATATAATATATAATAATATATAATTTTAGAGAGAGAGAGAGAGAGAGAGAGAGAGAGAGACATGGCTGCCACTGTTGCACAGTATCTCCAGGCAGTTGAGGTGTAGCTGATACTGATGGAGGAGTCTTGCTTGTCTCAAGGAGACCAATATTTTGCTGTATTGCTTTAGTGACCTTTGGTAACACTCTCTGGCATTTTAGAGGCCAGTTGTACATTAGCAAGTGACGTCTCAAAACATTTTTTTCATGCTCACACCAGGTCTTCGACAACAGGGACTTACCGCCTTTCTCCTTGCATATATCCCACTTATAGGCAAAAGGCCTTTATAATTTGGGGGGGGCTTGGATCCCCTAGCCAACATCTCCTAGGCAGAATAATTCATTGCTGATATCAGAGCTTTCCTGTAAAAAAAAAAAAATTCTTAACTCTATGTTGAAGCTATAGTCTGGTGATTGTGGACCATGAACACTTTCATTGCTGATTGAAGGTGGGTAGGCCAAGTCAATGGAGAATAAACCTAACCTGCTCTGTTGTGACTATGGGATAGTCCCTCCCATAGATACTTTAGACACTTAAGTGGTTAGATAAGGGAGGAGAGATGGCAAAAAAAGAGAAATGTGTCTCTTAAAAGAGGAAATTTGTGCTTGTTGTGGGTATATATGAACAGTTATGAAAACTGACCTCCGGGTAGACACCATACCATTACCAGAATAACATCAGCTAGAATTTGCCTGCTAGAAGCTGCTGTCTTTTCTCAGTCCACAATGATTTTCTTCAGTAAAATGAGTTCCCAATAATCTGCCTCTTCTCTTTACTATGCCTCTGATAAGATAGGTTCCTCTTTCTATTGGAACTATAGATTAATGCCATAGGGCTTAGGCAAGGGGTCCCCATAATTCTGTATCTTCCACAGACCCCTATGTCTCCCTGTCCTTAACTCTTGTACCTCCTGGTTCTTTCTCAAAGTTAAACTTTGAGCTTTCCATTTTGCTCTGCTTATAAGGAACAAACCCTTCTGACCTGCCTAGGTGACTCTCTCTCCAACTTGGCTATTTCCAAACACTTGCAATACAAGTAAAAGTGTTGATAGCCATAATAATGGTATCACTTTAGGTCACCAAGAACTTTACAACCATCATCTGATTTATCTTCCTAGTAACCTGTGAGCTCCATAGTGTTATTACCACCTGACAATTGAGAAGTGGATGCTCAAAAAAGGTATGCAAATTGCCTAAGTCATTTGGCCTAGTAAAAGCTAGAAGTCCTCCCAATCTTATCTTGCTTACACTCTGACTTGGTCATTTGATTCCTAGCATGTCACACATGGTGTACTTGTGTTCAGGTTCTGTGTGCTAAATCTGATGTCTTGAAATGAAGTCTTCATTGATGGTAGTGACTGTTGTGATTCTCAGAACTAGAAAAGAATGCCCTTGGCCAAATGAAAGCAGCCCTGCCTGTCAGAGAATGGTGCTATGATCCCTGAGACTTTGCCTGCCTGCTGCCAACTGTCACTCACTGCAGATCCCAAGTGACCAGCCAGTGTAGCGGCTAGAATGCCATTGCTTCAATAAACCTTAAATCAGTGTATTTCATAACTGTGTTTCTCCCAGAAATCAACTAAATCCAAAGAAACCAAGGTAATATTTCTCTGGAGCTTGTCTTTGGGGGAGCTGCTTCAACGTGGAGTCTGCCAGCTTCAAAAAGGCCTTAAGAGCAGAAGCTAAGCCCATTGAGCACCTAGGAGGATGTGGTGGTTGAATGCAAAGAGGGAGTGTTAGGGATCATAAGTGGCCTTGCCTTTTATTGCACTGTGTAGACTGTGCCTTGTGTCAAGCCTTGTTCTGTAAGTTACCTGAATAGGGGTTATGAGTACAGATTAGGAACCAAGATTGTGTCTTAGTGCCTTGCCACAGCATCAGACCTCAGGCCACAATCCCAGCTTCTTCTGTCATGAAACCTACTGGCTTTTCTCTCCATACCTACAATGAACTAACTAGTGATTTTGAGTGATTGCTTCTCAATTTCCTTTAGGCTGTCTGCTCACAGTCCATTACAGTGATCTCTTCTTAGCAGCATTAATTAGGTCATTTTTAAAGACCATCTGAATAGAAAGGCAATTTATTGATGCATGGTCTATGAAAATTAAAACTTTTGGGGGGAGTTCAGGATTATTTCCCCAGTATGGTTAAGGTAGCCTGTAACAAGATGAAAACACATGAAACTAATTTGTCTGAAAAAACCTTATACAAATCATAAAATTAGGAAGGCAATTTATAGTGAAAGACATCAGCTAGAGAATGTAAATGTTATTTCTCTGGTCTACTTAGTATCACATTTTAGTATAAATAAGGTATCCAAAGAAACTGTGAAATTGAATAATAAATCCACTCTCCTCCAGTGCTAGGCAATGTGAGATGGAGGCAGCCTGGGCTTTCTGTCCATGACAGGCATTCTCAGGCCCAGAGGGGCGGGGAAGGGCTGCCAATGTGGGAACAACAGGTGCATGCAATTTATGTTCAAGAGTCATTTAAGTATCTTTAATCAGTCTGTTTTAAGTCAAACCATATGATGTTTCAGACCTAGACATTTTCCCTTTCAGTATCAAGCACTTTCCTCTCTCCCTGGTTTTAGCTTTGTCCAGCTGTGAAACTAGGCTTGCCTTTTGTTACTTAAAGGGAGATAAGATGTTTACAGCAGTTACAGTCGATTGCATGGTGCTTAGTTTCCCCTTCCTCCCTCCTGTCAAGGTGATGACGGGTCTCTGAAGAATAAATCAGGATACCTGACTCCTGCCGTCTGCTTTACTCAGCTGTAAATAGGCTAGTGGTTGCATCAAATACTGCAGGGTGACCGCTCTGTTTGGTTTGAGATTTTTTTTTTTTCTTCCTGATAGAATTGCTTCATCTTTTCCCCTTAGCCCTCAATTTGTGCCTTGGTAACAAGTACTTTACAGAGATTTGTATTTGAGAGTTTACTACAGTTTATTACCATTTCATCAAAGACAGAAAAGTGGAATAGTTATAGTAAACGCAGCTAGCTGTATGCTGAGAATACACCACAAAACTGGGGTTTTTTTGTTTCCCTAATTTCCTTTAACATAAAATTAAGAGCTTCAAATTGAATTCTGTATGACACTCCAGGTAGATTATTTTTTCTTGCTAGTGCAAAGTGGTTATTGGGAGAGCTGGTGAAGTGCATTGTCTGTCTTTGGCCTGTGTTTGTCTTCTGGGCTCTTGTTGCCTGTGTAATTTGTTAATGGGCTTCTTGGTAATCATGATGCTGTGTTCATTTCATAACACTCGGTTGTTAGGTGATTACCTGTGAGGATTACATAAGGAGGAGAAATAGCCTGTGGTCTAGCTCGGGTGGGTGGCAGAAAGCCCTCCAGGCTTTCGGGTGCTGCTCCCACTTCTGCTTCCCCATGGGTTTCCATCTGTCAAAGAGCACAGGCTTCTTTCCCACTCTAGACAACCCTATGAGGACTGGCCTTTCCTTACTTGGTGAGCGAAGCATATCTTGGGTCTTACTTGGTCAATGTTGAGTCAGTTCTAAGTTGTACTTGAAACAAATGTTATCTGTTGTGTAAATGGCTTCAGTCTCCTCTTTCCCGTTGCTTTTCCACTTTTCATTTTGGTTTCAAATCCAGTAGAGAACAGTAAAACTAGGTGACAAATTGATTTATGAGACTCTGGCTGGACTTTCCCCCTGAAATGTGAACAATGAAATGTGAACTTCATCTGTAAATATATGTACACAGGTTGTCACTGATGAATGTGCATCTCTGAAGTAAGGTAGGGACATTTTTAACAGTTGAAGCGTTTTATGGGAGCCGTAGTTTCCAGCATGCTCTAAGACAGCTCCACTCTACAGCTGATGGGAAATGACAGCTTGCCTGTCTTGCACAGGATTACCATTTTAATAAGAATGTGAGAAGAGTGTAATTTTAGGTATTATTATAATGTTTGCAGCATTAAATTCAGTCTTTGAAAAATTAATATTATCCTAAGGGGAATCATTTGCAATTGAGAGGAAAAAAATTGGCAGTTAATAATGTTTGGTTTTTTATTTATTTATTAAATAGTGAAAACCACATTGTAAATTAAAACATATTCAGGAGCCAACATTCAGAGGTGAATCCACCTCTTCATGGGGCAGATAACTTTGAGAAAGTATTGCACGGGAAATGCTGAGGTTTTAGGAACCCAACTGGGACTCCTACAAGTAGCAGCAGCTGAGCCCTTTTCCTCATCTATTGTGTTTGCTCTAAGAGGACTTCACAACCAAAGTGCTGGATACTAGAGGGCGTTCACTTCACTTTCAGTTTTCTAAATACTTGTCAGTACTTAAGTAGGGTAGACAGCAGCACTAATCATATTAAGCACAGTGTCTGAACTCCTGGTGAATGCATAATTAATGCATTGTTTTAGAGGACCTAATATATTAGTCAAGAGCAGGAGCTCATGCATTACTTCTGTGGTGAGGAGCAGAGCCGTTCCATGGTGCTGCTTCTACTTCCATGGCTAACTCTGCTCACTAAATCTATTTTGTTGTACCTCTAATACGAGCCAAAGCGATCAGACAACCTCCATTAAAGTGTTTGCCATGGAGAACTCTCTCTGGGATAGTAAATGCTAATTCAGTGTCAATTAGAAAAATGCTTCTAACAAAACACTGAGATTAATAAGGGGTACTTGTGTTGATTCATTGCTAGGATTTTTCCCCCCATTCCTTATAAGGATGCATCTTTCATTACATTCTATTTATTATTTTAAATATGTTTAGCTTGAAGGCACTTTACCATTTCATCTTTATTTTAAAATGGACCCAAATGTTTATTTCTCCATCAATATCCATTTAAACTTAAGCCATTTGGGTCTCACTGATTTAAATTCCTTTAGTCAAACCATTGAATAAAAGGTTCAGTATAAACTCTTGAATTACTGTATTCAAATACACTTTTAGAAGCTTCTGATTTCTATAATCCTCTTTTTAGTCTTGAAGATGTATAATGTATATTTTAAAAATAAATTTGGTATTCATAAACATCCTGTTTCCACAGTTAATTAACAACCCAAAACTAAATCTTTTCTTCTCAGCTTTCATACTTTGTGTCTTAGATGGACTTCGGGTTTTGTATGGGATTCTCTCTTTCTGTGTCTGTTCAATTTTTATGCTGTGTGTTTCACAGTAACAGTGGTCGTAGCTCTGTTTTTCTTAATATTTTTACGAAAATCATCTTTTGTTGAGCCCTTTGATGTGAGAATGGTAGCACAGAGAAGTATCTGCTGATCAGGCATGCAAGAAATGTACTGTGTCAGAGGATTTGATCCTGTTCTTGTAGATACTTGGTGTTTTACTTGATTTGTCTAAGCCCCTGCTGAAGTATTAGTGTCTATAAATGTTTCTGCTCTTTGTAATATTTTTCTTAGTGTTTAAAAATTATGACAAAATATTTGCTGTAAGTATTAATCAATTACTGAAATAGGATAAATTCTATTGATTTGGTCTTGCTTGCATTTTTAACTTTAGAAAAATTGTTAATGACTATAATTCATGTTTCTTTGTATCATAAAATCATAAACTCTGAGCAAAGGACTGAGTATTCTATGGTTCATATTTAGTTTTTTGTCTTTAACAGTACATGATTCGGCTCTTTTAAAGATAGTCCAGGAGGTTGTGGAGAGAGACTTGTAAACTTCTACACTGTGGATATATATTTTCTTAAATTTAATGGTTTGACTAGATTCGTTTTTAAAGATATTTTTCCTGATGCTACCACCAGGTACACTGTAGGCCAGAGACCTCCCAGTGGGGCTGGCCATACCGCACCTGAAGTATGGCCTGGCAAGCTTACTTAGAGTTCTTACTTCCATTTTCTCATGTATTAAAGTGAGGTCAGGGAGAGAAAGGTAAGGTATATTTTGATATGTAAAAATCTCCTTAATGTTTTCAATAAAAAATAAATGAAAGTTTGCATTTTCAGTACTCTTAAGAATTTTTGCAATTACTTAAAAAAATCTAAGTGTGATGTTTTCCATTTATATTCATGCAGATCAGAGCTTTGAAATAATATTCCCCACTGGTTTCCATCAAGTAAAAGTTACATGTATGAAGTGAATGCATTACAGTGAGAGTTTATGCACTTGCTTTTTGTTTCAATTAAAATATTAATTTTAATTTTGTTGCTGTCTAAAAGGCAATATTCTCTGTGAACTTACATGTCTTTCTAATAACTGTATGCTATTAAGGAGTTATTATTTTTCCGTCAAGTACCGAAACAGTCTGGTAACATGGCCACATCAAAGTAAGCACCTCCTTCAGAAGTGGTTAATTTTTTTTTCAAAAGTTGTATTTTTAATAGTAATTTGAATCTCTAAGAGTTTATGTGTATGTGTGTGGCTTCTAAATTACTGCATGAGTCCTTGAAGGGCCAGCCAGCACCTCAGATTTGTTGCAGATGCTTTTTATAAATCTGACTTATCTTTTTTGTTTTCCTTACTGAGTAGACATTTTATGTTTAATTTTACTCTTTTTGCTACCTCTAATAGTTTAATAAATACATTTCCCCAAACTGAAAATATAGAAGTAAACCATTTCTTACAACTAGGTAAGAAATGGTTTATTTCTATATCTTGCTCAGACACTTAAAATGTGAATGGATTATGGAATTATATTGTTTTATTTACATTTTAATGATGCAGTTTTGAACATTAGCATTTTCGACAGTGATCTGTTTTGTTTTTTTTTCTTATGTTTATGTAATTAAAATGTTAGATTTGAGTGCCAAAAATAAGGTTGATATCAAATGTGTATTTTATTTCATTGTGATTTGACTTATTACCTGTGATCTTTTTATTCTCTTTTTAAATTCTGGACAGAAGTTGTCTGTTCTCAAATATTCATTTGGCCATAATAAACAGTAGAATTTCATGGTTTAGAGTAAGAATTGTCTAGAGTTCTCCTAATAAGGAGTACATCTATATACTAAGAATGCTGTCATTTTATTTGCATGTGTGGATCCTTGTAAAAGTGCTTTCACCTTAAATATTTAGATAATTAAATAAAATGAGTATTGGAGGATGGGAATGGGGGCTTTGAGAGGGAGAATTTAAGTGTATTATGGATAGATTTATGATTGTACAGCTGGACTGAGTTACCAAGAAGTTCAGACAAAAACATTTGACTAAGTATGTCTCAAGGTATAGTTCTAAATCTGTATTTAAACATTTAAAATTTTAATTCCTATTTTCCACAATTAAAAAAAAAAACTTCTTTAGATTTCCAATAGTACTGAGTGTATATCTAAAGTTTATGAAAGTAAAGTTTCCTCTTTATAAATAACATATTTATATTTCAAGATCTAATAAATGTGTCAACATAGAAATAATACATATTTTCCTCCGTTCATGAGCCCCTTACCACTAGGAACCATACAGTCAAGTCCTCAGGTTTTCTTGCCTGAATTTCATTGTTTGATCTCTAGTTCTGCCTATCAGAATTGGCTTAAATTTATCCTCAGAAGAGGATAAATACCTATCTTACACTAAGTTCTTAGTTCATTTATACTAGGCCTATTTTCTGTTAGGTTTCTATCAGCATGGCAGCTCTTCTAACTTTCTCTATTTTTGTTTGCTTTTGCACTTTCTGTAGGACTCCTTGGGAAAATCCACCACAATAATTTCCAGCTTGCACCATAAGCATTATAAGCCTGTAAATGCAAGCTGTTTGTGCTCAATGAAAACAGACCTCTTCACCATGAAAAGCATGCCTGTAGAAAAACCAGCTTCAGAGGATTCTCTTGGTAAAATAGGATCTTAGGTAGTTGATGTTTGTTTTATTTAACAAAGAATCGGATTACAAGTGTATCCCTCCCTTTTTCAGCTTGTGCATCAGCCTGGCTAGAAAACACTACAGTCACATGTTAAGAAACCCAATAGCAGAGCTTGGTGCCCACTCCCAAATGTATCTTGTGAACCCTCTGTGTCCTTTCCTCCTCTCTTTAGAGAGTAGAAGGAAGGTGCTGAACCCAGACAGTATCACTTGGGCTTTCAATAGGACCCAAGGAAGCAAAGCTGTCCTCTGGGCATAAATGAGGAGTTTCAGTCTCCAGTTGACACTGGAACAGTAAGCATCCTGGGGGAGATTGAGTTCTTCCTCCTTTGGAATAATTGCTCTCTTTCTAGGAAAGCATTGCTGTCATATTTTTAAGCATCCTGGGGGAGATTGAGTTCTTCCTCCTTTGGAATAATTGCTCTCTTTCTAGGAAAGCATTGCTGTCATATTTTTTTTTTGAAAGGCACTATATATATTTTATTCAGAGTAATTTTGCCTCCTTAAGATAAAATTTAAAGAGACTGAGTGACTAGATAATCTGACCCATCACTATCTCCAGAAAACAACAGCTTCATGAACAATTAAAAACCCACAGGCACCTGTGAAAGATGTACTTATAATGGATAGAGAGACCCATATACTGGCTGAGGTCACAGGGTTGAGAATAGAACAGGCCTATAATCAAGTTCTAGCTGGACTTAATGGAGTGTTGCCTATGAAATTATTTATCCCATTGAATCTCAGCTCTTTCATATGTAAAGTGGAGCCTGAAACATACGCCCTATTAGGCTATCGTCTGAGAATTAAATTAGGTCTGCTTATTCCAATTTTCTCCTGGTTCTTCTTCATGGTCTTTGTTCCCTGATCCCTGTTATCACTGACTTTGCCTTTTGTGTCTCCACATCATCTCCCATACTGCTCACTCCATCATCTTTGTTTTTCTCTTTTGGTCTCTGCTTTCCTTGTTTTCTTTTCCCTGCCTTTCCTTTTTTTTTTTTTTTTTTTTTTTCCTCCCCAACTTTTCCCCCTGTTTTTTTTTTAAAATTTTTTTTTTTTTTTTTGGTCTTTTCGAGACACGGTCTCCAAATACATTTTAAGAACCTTTCAAGACACTTAAAGCACTGGTTGAAAACATGTTGAAGTAGTCCACATGCAAAAAAAAAAAAACAACCAAAACTGTCACAGTGGCCAGCCTGTTGTGCAACTGTTGAATATAATTGTAGTTTACCACTGTGTTTCTAGAAGCACATAGAATATTCTTAATAAAAAAAATGATAAATTCTCCCTGTGGGGTGTGATTTGGATATATTCAAGTCACCTCAGTGGCCAACTGGTCTAGAAGTCTTTAAAGGGCAGTTTATTGAAGAGGAAGGCAAAGACCATGTCTAAATGGTTGCTGTAATTTAGGAGAATAACTACAAAGTGGCTTAAGAGAAACCAGAGGAGATTGCATCTATTGAAGGTAATACTCTGCAGGCGGAAGTAGATCTCTTCCTCTCTCCATCCATCTATCTGTCCGCCCATCCATCCATATCTTTTTTACACAAATTACATGTACTATACGTTAAAAGAACATGTAAGAAAGGAACATATATGAACAAATTGATTAAACTACTCTTTCTTGTTTGAATTTCAGTACTAAGGCTTATATCTTTTTCCTGTATTTCCTGATTTTATCATAAAAAAAAAAACCAAAGAGAATAGCTTTGAAAACTAAAGAAAACTGTTTGCTATACTAAATAACATACAAATGGCTCAACTTACCTTTGTATCCTATCTCATCAAACTTAATATTACCGTGAAAATAATTACATTTTAAACAAAATACAATCTTCAATTGTCCATTTTTGGAGTTTTCTCTGTGTTTAAGTATTTTGAATATGTCCTTTATAATCAAATATACCATCCTTCCCCAGCTTAACATGATAAGCAAAGCTGAAGAGTCCATGCTCTGAGCACAGGTTTTCCTCTATAGTCTTTCTGATAAATAATACTTACACTTTTGTGTTTCCATTTTCTGCTCATTTTGGAAATTTCAGAGAGGATTCAGTCAAGTATTTAAATAATTTTATTAATAGTGTTGTTGAGAACAAGATGGCAGTGCTTACTGAATTCTGATGTCAGGAGGTACATTTTGAATCATGGTGCCTCCCAGCACTTGAAGGCAGAGGCAAGAGGATCTCTGAGATCAAGGCCAGCCTGGTCTACATAGTGAATTTCAAGCCAGCTTCAGCTATGGGAAAACCCTGTCTCCAGAAAGCAAACCAAAAGAATAGCAGATGTAAGGATGTAGAAATAACTTTTGTAATTGCCTAGATATTTTGTTTATGGGCTGATACATAAAGGATTAAAACTATCATGAAAGAGCCCATAGGCATCTTTAAAAAATAGTCTTCTACAAGAAAGAACATAGAGGAGTTAAAGACTAGACAATTAGAAGACTGAGTTCTCAAAACCCATTCTAACATCCCTTTGGTGCAACATAGCCTGTATGTAGGGCCAAGGCATCTGTTCCTGGATGTGAAATCAGGTGTTGCTGATAGCTGCTCCCTCTAGTCTGCCACTGTCCCTTAAGACTCCCAAGACCTCCAGGGCAGTGAGAATAGAATGTTTCCCCACTGGGTCCTTGCCCTAAGTATGGGGCTTTGCTTTGTTTTCTTTTATGTATTTATTTTGTTTTTATTTTAGGAACAGTTGGCATTTTGAATAATCCCTTCTATCTGTTGCTTTACTGTTACAGTTAAACAATTGCATTAACTATTATTTTTTGCACCAAAGACACAAGTTCTGTGCACTCAAGCCTTAATACAAAAGAAAATCTAAAAGCAGCACAAGATGAAATACTCAGAAACAGAAAGTGATATAAAGCTGCCCATCTCATTTTACTGAAGATTATTCAAGATATTACTATGGAAAAAAAACACTTTCAAGTGAATTCCTATGTGTGAAAACATTGTACACGCTGTGAAATGGTATTTAAAGCTAACTCATTAATAAGTTTGTGAAGCCGAAAGATTTAAAATGGTCTATAAAGGGATTGTGGGTAAGAGAGCTTGCTGCACAAGCATGAGGACCTGAGTTCAGGTCCCTGGCACACACATTACAAAAGGCCCAGTTATGGCTGTGACGTCCACAATTGAAGGGTAGAAATAGGTGGAACCCAGAACCTTGCTGGTGAGGCAGCCTAGCCAAAGTGGCAAGCTCCAGGTACAGTGAGAGCTTTTGTCTCAAGGCAGTCAGAAAGTGCTTAGAGCAATGTTTTTTAGAATAGACTGCTTATAGCCAGCAGACTGTTGAATGATGATTGCAGAATGGTGAAAAGAATGGCCGTTCATTGAGCACCTGGTATATGCAGCAGCCTGTGTGACTGACTCTGTCTCTGTAACAAATTTAAGGGAAAGGAAAGGAATTATTATCTTTATGGAGCCAACAGTGCATATAGGCAAGCCTCTGCATTAGCTTTTTTTTTTCAATATAGATATAACTTGTTACCTCTGTTCCCAGGCTGAATTCTTACAGGCCAAGGAGTAACCGCCTTCTGGACTTTTTTCTTGAGAAACTAAGGAGAAACCCTTAGTAATACTGAAGGAATAGGAAAGGGTGGCTCCAGTCCTCCACTTGCTCTGGGGAAGGTGAGATTCCCCTGTGGAGGTGATTAGCACTGGCCTGGCTTTGTGTGATGAAATAATTTTCGATAACTGAAGGGCCTGGTGATCAACTCTAGTGGTACTCATTTAGAAAGTAGCATTTGACAATGTTATAAAGCAAATATTTCCCTTAAAGCCTATCCTTTTGCCCTGTGATAGTACACACATCCAGGAATCATAGAGAATTGGAAAATCACTGTGGTAAAAACTGCATAATATCCTAACATGCATCATGCATATAAAGTGCCTATGTAGGGGATTGTAAGACTGAAAGCTTACAGTTTTTTTCTAAAGTCATTTTACTTAGAGCATCTTCTGACTGGGAAAAAAAAAAGCAAAACAAAGCATTAAAGGATTAAATTGTAAGATGGTAGAAAAAACTGGTGTTGTAGGGTAATTTCCAACTACCTAGAAGTTTCCTTTAGAAGGTTCTTCAAACAAGTATATTTTCAACATTTATGTATATGTTAGTAATACTTAAATTTGCTTTTGTTTGGGTTTTAATTTCTATTATATTTCTATAGCCCCTGTTAGAAACACAAAACGAATACCACATGATTCTTCAAGCATCATGAAATCATTGATGATGAGGTGAAGAGATAAAGTAATTGGATTAGAAATGGCTGGTTTAAGTTTACACCATTTTATTATATCAGGAATTTTTGATATTTGAGATGTCTCTTTCTACAGCTGTGAGATCACTTGTGCCTAGGCTATGTATATTACCCAGGTCTGTAACTTTGTTACTTTAAATTCTAAAGGAGAGTAAGATGATCAAAGCTGTTACTTTAGTAAGTTTTGTCTGAAATAAAAAAAAACAAAACTGATAGGTCAATGTTTGTAACATGAAGGTATGATCTTTGTGTTATTAGATTCCTTGTATTGACTCTGCTTTTCTTTCACTGGTTTAAAGCAGTTTAATAAATAGTCCTGGAGAATAGCAGCATGCTAGTTTGTGTTCCTAAATTTTCTATCTATAATATTTTCCCAATTATAAGAAACGTGCTTTTATTCTTATATAACTACAAAATGTCTTTAGGAAGTATTAATTTTCTATAAGGTATAACCATCAGTTGAACCTAACCAGAAAAGAAAAAGAAATCTCTGTGTAACATTTAAGAAATGCTATGCCAAAGAGGATTCAGGTTATCCTTTAATTTTCCTGTGTCCATTTTTAGGCTGAATGCATTTAATTTTTTAAAATATACTGAAGAAAAATGTGCATTGTTATTTACAGAAATTTAATAATCTGATACTAGGAGAATTGAGTCAGAATTTTAACTGTTTAGTTAATTTTAAGTTTAGATTTATGTAATTCTGAAAGAAGGAGTGCAACTCAATTTGGAATTTTATTAAATTGTTTAACTTAACATAGAATGTGGCAACGTGGGAGGACTATGTATTAGAGAGGATGTGTGAAAAACCCAGGTAACCCTTGGATTAGTTAATTTAATAAAATTCTTTAGTGTTCCCTTCAGATTTATTAAAAATAAACCAAATTTATTCAAATGAGTCACTATTTTATTAGAAGTGATGTCAGAAAATGTGAAAATTTTGTATTTTAGAAATTAGACTTCATATCCATTTAGTTTGAGCTGTAGTGAGATTTTGTGCTTTCTATGAAAACAATTTTTTAATTACTGAAAGTATTCTAAAGGTGTCTATTTAAATCTAAACAAGGGAATTGTTAATAAAATATTTCTTTGAGTCATTCTTTAAAGAAATCCTTAAGAAGATCTCTACCTGCTCATTACTCTGAACTGTTCTCACAGTAGTGAAATTATACTGATGTAGTCAGAATTTATGAGTTCAATTATAGAGTATTTCTGAAGAAATGTAATATTGTTATTTTTAAAACTGAGTTAGAATAATGATCCTTTAGGAGTTTCTTACTCATAGGAGTAATCTGTAAGAGTGGGTATTCTGTGTATTTTTCTCTGCTGGATAGTAACTAAGTATAATTAATTGAATGCAATTATACATGTTTGTTAATTCAATGTGATATAGCAAGTATGGTAAAATAGACTTGAAGATACTTAAACAGTTGATTATCAAACAGTTAACAGTTTTAAATGCCTGACATCACTACTGATTCCAAATATGTTTAAACTATAAAATTATATATATATCAAATAAAAAGTGCTGAATGGGAGTGAGTTGCTTACATCCTAACTTCAATATTCATGGTCAAAAGAATTCAATACTAAATTCTGAATTTTTATCATAATTAAAACTAAGGATCTAGCCTTTGTTTAAAAATTGGCTTTGATAATTTTGTATGAAATTCACAATGCTTCAATAAAAATTGGCTTTGAAATAAAAATTGGCTTTGATTCAGATTTTTCATGAGTTCTAACTAATCTTAGTGTGGTTTTCATCAGACTGACTTCTAATGTAAGATGTAAGTTACTGACACTGTGTTGCATGTAGAAATCCTTTCATTTTATAGAACTGGGTTTACTATTATAGATGAGAAATGAGTGAACTTTTACAGAGAGAATCCCTTATAATCATAATGGTTCATTATGTCAATGTTTATGGATTCTTGATTCTTTTTTGCTTTAGTATTAGAGAATGTTTTTCATAATATTTTAGTTACTTAACTGAAATGTTTCATGATACAGATTTTATAATGTCTTTGAATTAAACAAATGTTATAGACTGAAGAAAAAAGACTGATTCTTCATAATCATTAAAAATCTAAGTTAAAACGGTTTTTCAAGTTATTTCTAGTTGCCTTATACTTGGGATCTTTAGGAATATTAGTAATGATATGCCTACATGCTTAGCAAAGCCTTCTTAAAGAATATGAAGAAATAAAAATTCAGGGTTTCTTCTGTAGTGTCTCTTTTTAACCAGCTATTATGAAATCTGGTATATATCTTATGATAGAAAGTATTTGTTTTCTGGAAAAAATTAACTGGGTCTTGAGTTATTTTAATGGCTATTCACACTAGAAGATGAAATGCATCCACCTTTGTCAGATAGTATTTCAGAGCATAGAATAACTCAGTGAGATGCCTGATTTTGCTTTGTGCATGGGACACAGATGTTTTTACCTCCAGAAAGGGACAGCAAGCACATAAAAGGAGATTAAACTGCTCTCTAAGAATACGTATAGCATACTATACCACTAGAGATGACTTTAAAATCAGCTAGCTAACAGCCAGCAGTGTGATTTACCTAGTGGGACAAATGATTCCAAAATAATAGTTCTTGAACTAAATGTGCATAGATGAAGTTACTTCAGTATTTTTTAAAGTATTTACTTGGGACCATCATAGATTCACATGCGGTTGTTAGTAAAATTAGAGATTCTGTTTACCCTTGTTCAGGTTTCCCCAGTGATAATGTCTTACAGAACTGTAGTACAGTATCACTAGTAGGGTATTGACTCACTGCCTTTTAAAATGCTCTGAGTCTGTACAAATGGCACTATGTTTTTACTAAATTTATTATATTCTTAATATGGAACAGTAGTACATAACTATGCATAGAATTGTCCTTAAAATTAGGAAGTATACAATGAGGTGATTGTCACTAATATAGGTACATATCATAAAGCTGTTTCTTAATAAGTAAATATTTGTGTTTCATACATCATTTCTCAGCCCAATTTAGACACACTCCCTTTGCCATGCCCCCCACCCCACCCATGTCCATGCATTCTGCCACACAAGTCTTGCATCTTTTTCACAGTCTTTTTAAAGTTTTTCTCTGCAGAGATTTATTGTTTGGGCAGAATTTAACTGTTTCAGTCCGTTCTTTGACACAGTCCTTTTGTTGTTGATGTTCCCTCCCATTTGTACTGCTCCAAAGTTTGCCTATATATATATCACATATATACCAAAATTATGACCTCTGAAAATAAACTGTATGCTAATTCCAAAATATGTTTGGGAGTTCACATTTTTCCCTTTAATTTTATTATTACTCTAAAATATGCATACATACCCTCCACACATATACCACAATTACAAAGTCTGAAAATAAGTTGTCAGTTTATTCTAGAGCCCATTAAGTGTTATGACAGCATAGTTGCCTTCAGATATGAAGAAATATTACATTAACTTTGCTCAGCTTGCCTTTCAACTAGGGATTTGATGCTAGCATCCATACATGAGGGATACCATTTGTCCTTTGTTTTTCTGGGACTTACTTCACTTAGCATAATGGCTTCAAGTTCCATCCATTTACCTACAAAGTTTATGTTGTCATCTTTCTTTACTGCTGCATAGAATTCCATTGTGTAGATGTACTAATTTTCTCTATCCACTCATTTTTTGAGGGACACAGGTTGCTTCCAGCTCTTTGCTATTGTGAAGAGAGCTGCAATAAATATAGATGTGCATGTATCTCTGCAGTAGGATGAGTCTTATGGGCATGTACCTGAGTGGTATGACTAGGTCAGGTGGTAGGCTCATTTTCAGTTTCTTGAGAGTTCTCCAAACGGCTTTCCATAGGGGTTGCACGAGTTTGCATTCCCAGCACCAGTGGATGAGTGTTCCACTTTCCCCACAACCTCTCCAGCATTTGGTATCTTTTGTTTTCTGGATCATAGCTAGTCTTACTGGAGTGTGATGAAATCTTAAAGTGCTTTTAAATTGCATTTCCTTAATTATTAGCGATGTTGAACACTTTTTAAGATGTTTCTCATCCATCTTTACTTCTTCATTTGTTAAGTCTCTGTTCAGCTCTTTACTCCATCTTTTGAGTAGGTCATTTCTTTTCTTCCTCTTTTGTTTTTTGAGTAGTTTATATATTCTGGATGTTAATGCTATATCAGATGTATCACTGGTGAAGGTTTCCTCCCATTCTGGGTTTTCTCTTCACTTCTTTGTTTCTTTTGCTGTTTTGACAGGTTTTACTTGAGTCTTTTCTGTATCAGAGTTGTGTAGATTTTGTCAAATTGAAATCTGTAATTTTGCTGACTAGTTTTATGGTTGTTGTTGTTGTTGTTGTTGTTTGTTTTGTCTTTTTGAGGTAGTGTCTCCCTGTAGCCCCAGCTGGCCTGAAACTCACTATGTAGACCAGGCTGGCCTTGTACTCACGGAGATCTACCTGCTTCTGCTTCTCAAATTCTAGGATTAAAGGCCTGTGCCACCAAGCCAAGCTAAAACTTTATTTTAATGATAAAATTTCTTTGTAACAAATGTTGCTATTTGGGAGGAGAATGTGTTCAGCAGTAACTTAGCAAACATATAACTTACTTTAGATCAGATCAGTAGCTCTCCAACTTTATTATAGATAAGAAATCCTTTGCCAGGGGCCTGACTGAAAATGCAGGGCCATGTGTCTGCTTTCAGATAATCTGTATTAGAAGATTGGGGATGATCCCCAGGAACCTGAATGTGTGATCAAGTACTGCGGAAGGTTTTGATTCAGTGTCTACTTTGAGAACATGGTTTAAGAAACAGCTTAGTAGATATTCAAGTTTGTTTGCCTTACATTGTTAGAGAAACAGAATATGGATATTAATCTCAAAGTATATATAAAGAACATAATTTTTGTTTCTAAAATTTCATTTAAATTTGAAAATGCTGCCTTTGGTTGTCTTATTCATTAATCTATGGGAATTTTTAGATATCAACATTGCAATTAACACCTATACTCTGCATTTGAAATATTTTTCAAACCCATGACCAGAAATTCAGGAGACACAGAAGCATCTGAGCAGTGAAGAGCTCATTGACATTCAGAGCCACCTCAAACCAGTCCTCTCCATAGTGCATTAATCAAGCTGATTATATTTCAGCAAATAGAATTTAAGTTGTTTGAGTTGGTTGGTTTTACCCAGCTTTAATAATTTTCTTGGGCTGGAGAGATGGCCTAGCAGTTAAGAGCGCTGACCACTCTTACAGAGGACCTGGGTTCAATCCCCAGCACCCACATGGCAGCTGAGAACCGTCTGGAACTCCAATTCCAGGAGAACTCCAGTTCCAGGGGAATCTGACACTCTCTTCTGACCTCCACAGCATTGCACGACACGGGTGCACAGACCTACATGCAGACAATACATTCATACACATACAGAAATAAAAATAAAAAATAAAAAAAATAATAATTTTCTTTTATAAATAATGACAAAACAAATAAAAAATGGAAGTTAGGTTAGAGATGGTGATGAAGAGAAAGAAAACATTGGCTTAGAATTAAAATCTGAAAGTGATTGATTGACTACAAGAAGGTCAGGAGTCAGCTGATGTGAGGCAAGATGCCTTTTAGTAAACTGAAAGCTTGCAAGTAGGAGCAATTTTAGAACTATTTCCATCACACTTAGTTTTAATTTCAAAAGTATTTGAGAAAACTACTTCATTGTTCTAGAATACTCATTTGAATGCAGCCTCCTATTTCTCAGAGATAACAGAGAAGTTGGCTGTGGCATACCCATTTGGTCTCCCAGTAGTGCACATTTTTCTAAGGAAAATCAGGTAATTATATAGACCTGTGTTTCAACCATTTGCTTTCTACTAATTGAAAAAAAATCTCTAGGTTTGTTTTCATTTATTCTCTGTTGCTTAAATATTTTTCTTTTATGTTTGCCTTGGCTACAACATGCTAAATGTTTCAGAAACTTTCATCACAAGGCACAGTTGAGAGTAGTTGTTTGTACTTTACTCATGTTTTCTGTACGTGTACATATCAAAACTTACAGCTAAAGTGCTATTCCAAAAAGTGTTTTAGAGGTAGGCATAGTGCATTGTCTTTAATCCCAGCACTAACAAGGCAAAAATGGGAGGATCTCTGTGAGATGGAGGCCAGCCTGGTCTACATAGTAAGTTCGAGGCCATCTGGGCCTACAGGGAGTCCCTGTCTCCCCCAAAAATTGTTTAATATAAATGAATAAATAAATTAATAACATTTTATTGTCCTGAAGATTACTTATGGAGTAGTAACTATTAGGTTTAATTTATATCTTCTGTTGAAATTTTTGGGTTATTTGTATTTTTCATTTAACATTGTTTAAACTTCAAATTTACTTATACTTCCCTATTTTGGTTCTGTTTTTAAAAAGAATGGGGAGGAATTGAGGAAATAGCTCAGTTTGTAAAGTCCTTGATGAACAAACATAAGAATCTGAGTTCAGTACCCAGAACCTGCAAAAAAAAGCCGACTGTCAGGGCTAGAGAGATGGCTCAATGGTTAAGAGCACTGCCTGCTTTTGTAGAGGACCCGGGTTCAATTCCCAGCACCCACGTGTTAGCTTACAACTGTAACTACAGTTCCAGGGGAATGTGACACCCTCTTCTGGCCTCCATGAACATTGTACAACACGGGTATACTTACATACATACAGGTGATATACACATAAAATAAAAATATTTTTTAAAAAGCCAAGTGTTAGCCAGGCGTGGTGGCCCACGCCTTTAATCCTAGCACTCAGGAGGCAGAGGCAGGTGGATCTTTGTGAGTTCAAGGCCAGCCTGGTCTACAGAGTGAGTTCCAGGACAGCTGAGGCTACAGGGAGACCCTGTCTCAAAAAGACCAAAAAAACAAAAACAAACAACAATGACAAAAAACCCCAAGTGTTGTGTCTAATTTTAATTATAGTGTTGGAGGAGGCCAAGACAAGAAAATCTTTGGAACTCAATAGCCAGCCAGCCAGCCAGCCAGCCAGCCAGCCAGCCAGTCTATTTGGCAAGATACAAGCCAGTGAGAGACCCTTTCTTAACAACACAAGGTGAATATGCCTGAAAAACAACACCCACAGTTAACCTCTGGCCTTCACATGCATAAGCACATATATATGTACATACACAAACATGCACACATACAAAAATAAGTAATAAAATCAGTGAGAAGATTCTCTGGGGAAATATGCAGTGACAAATGGTTAAAAACATTTTAGGTAGGATTTTTTTTATTTGAAAAAAATTTAAATGCACACTTTCCTTAATCCGTCAATTTTCTTTCTATGATTTTCTGATAAATGCCTAAAATGTATAAAAATTTATATATTATAAATATTTCTTTATATTTTATTTGTTTATTTTTTTAAGGGATTCTACAGTATAAGGGCATTTATTTGTTTTTCTGGGAGTGTGTTACTTCACTCAGCATGATATTTTCTACCTCCAACCATTTACCTGCAAAGTTCATGATGTCATCTTTCTTTTCCACTGCATAGAACTCCATTGTGTAGATGTACCACATTTTCTCTATCCACTGGTCAGTTGAGGGGCACTTGGGTTGGTTCCAGCTCCTTGCTATTGTGAACAGAGCTGCAATAATATAGCTGTGCATGTATTTTTGCAGTAAGATGAGTCTTGTGGGTATATACCCAGAAGTGCTATGGCTGGGTCAAATGGCAAGCTCATTTTGAGTTTTCCAAGGGTTCTCCATACTACTTTCCATAGTGGCTGTATAAGTTTACATTCCCAGCAGCAATGGATGAGGTGTTCCCCTTTCCCAACAACCTCTCCAGCACTTGGTATCATTTGTTTTCTTGATCCTAGCCAGTCTTATTGGAGTGAGATGATATCTTAAAGTGGTTTTAATTTGCATTTCCCTAATTATTAGTGATGTTGAACATTTTTTGAGATGTTTCTCAGCCATCTCCAATTCCTCCTCTGTGAAGTCTCTGTTCAGTTATTTGCTCCATCTTTTGAGTGATTCATTTGTTTTCTTTCTTCTTTGTTTTTTGAAAAATTATAAACCTGAAGAAGTCATGGAATTAAAGAATTAAAAAAAAAAAGGGGGCTGGCGAGATGGTCTAGCAGTTAAGAAGTCCGGCCGACCAGTGCTCTTTGCAGAGGACCCGGCGTTTCGATCGCCTAGCGAGCCGCATCATGGCAACTAAGAACCATCTTAAGCTCCAGTCCCAAGGGGAATCTGACACTCTCTTGGCGTGTCTTGACCTCCGATGGCATTGCCATGACATGGGTCAAAACCTACATGCATATTAGTACACTCAAAACACATAAAATATAAATAAAATTTTTTAAAAAGTGTGGAAAAAGTTAGTAAAAGTCCTTGCCTAGTTAAAAAAGTAATCCATCAAGTAACACTTGGAAAAATTATGGGAGTTTTAAGAAAAATTTTGTTTAAGTTAGATTATTTCATTTCTGCCTGTATGTGTATGAACTGTACTGTCTGTCATGAAGTTTTGTGCACCCATGTCGTTGGCAATGCGGTGGAAGGGTCAGAATAGAGTGGTCAGATTCCCCTGAACTTGCGGAGTTTCTTCTGGAATTGGAGTTCAGCGGTTCTCGTGCCACTGTGGGTGCTGGGGTTCGAAACCCGGTTTGCCTCTGTAAGAGGGGTTCAGGCGGCTCTTAAGCCCTAGGCCATTCTCCAGCCCGGAAAAATATGATTTTTATGATCTTTATATTCATTTTTTCTTTGAGGGATAAATATATGCACTCGGGTTCTAATTGGTTACATCAGAGATTCAACACCTGAGTTGTGATTTTGCTCGCCAGGGGAAAGCTGAGTGTTAATATTGTCGTTCCTCCTCCTCCTCTCCCTCGTGCGCTCTCTCCTCTTTCCCTCCCCCTCTCCCTCTTGCCTTCCTCCTGCTTGGTATCTTTTCCTTCTCCTCCTTCTCTCTCTTCCTTCTCCTCCTTCTGCTCGTCTTGTTCTTCCCTCCTCCTCTTTCTCTTTTGCTCCCTCCTCCTCTTTCTCTTCCTCCGCTTCCCTCCCCTCCTCCTCCTCCTCCCTGGCTCTCCTCCTCCTCCCTCCTCTACTCTCTCCTCCCATTTTCTCGTTGAGATTGTGAAATCTCACTCCTGCTTTAGTCCAGACTCGGCCTGTGCGCCTCACTACATAACCAGGCTTGCCTTAGCTTGGTAGCCATTCTCCCAGCTCTGCCTCCTGAGGGCTAGGACTATGGACACAGGCCAACATGCCTGGGTTAGTTTCTGTTTTCAAAGGTTACTTGGTTTAAGCATATCTGGAGAACCAAAGCTCTAGCAGTCAGGACGAGAAGACTAAGATAAAGAAGCCTTACATAATTAGAGGCGCAGTAAGGAAGTCTCGGAAAGTAACTGCTTTGTAGCAGAAAATTGCCATGTTCTTTTGCTCCCAGTGGAAGCTAACCCTCCTGCAAGCCCTGGGATCTATGGTCATTGTTTGTAATCTGAGCAGGGATTTGGTAATCTTTATGGAGCTCAGATTCCTGGTAAGGCAAAGGGGAAGGTGCTTATCCTGGGTGGTGCAGGGCAGGGAGCACATTCCAGAGACAAAGGGGTCATTTTGCCTCTTAGACAACAGCACATTTTCCCGGGGACTCTCCCCTGCACAGAATCAGAAATTCATATGCAGAGTGTTATTAGCCACCTTTGGAAACTTGTAAAATTTCCATTATTCATTACTTTTACTTAAGGCTCTTAATGTTCATATGTTAGCATTTAGCTTTCACATGACTTTTTTTTTTTTTTTGTTTTTTATTTTGGCCTTTTTTTGTAGAAGGGTCTCCTTTTTAGTACCAGCTTGACCGCTGGACTTGCTAATGTAGGCCCAGCTGACGCTTGAACTCAACAGAGATCCTCCTGCCTCTGCCTCCCCAAGTGCTGGGTTGATTAAAGGTGTGGCCCACACCACGGCTTTTTAACTTTGCTTGTGTTTGCTTTATTTGCATATATGTATGCAAATAAATAAAATATATATAGTGCGTGTATGTGTGTGTGCATGCGCGTTTGTGTAGGTCAGAGGACACCTTGTAGGAGTTGGTTCTCTCCTACCGTGTGGGTTCTGGAGATTGAACTCAGTTTGTCAGACACTTAGCACATATGTTTACCCACTAGTCATTAACCCTGACTCTTAGTTTATTTTTTTTTTGAGACAGAGTCTCACTATGTAACCCTAGCTAGACTGGAACTCAGTATATAGACCAGGCTGAACTTAAACTGACAGAGATCTGCCTGCCTTTGTTTCCCAAGTGCTAGAATTAAAATTCTGTACCATTATGACCAGCTATATATATATATATAATATATATATATATATCATATATATATATATATAAATTTTTTGCCTAATATATTTTTTGGGTCTTGTTTGTTTGTTTGTTTTTGTTCCTTTCAAGACAGGGTCTCCCTGTAGCCCCAGCTGTTCTGGAACTCACTATGTAGACCAGGCTGGCCTTGAACTCACAGAGATCCACTGCCTGCCCCTGAATGCTAGGATTAAAGGCATGCACCACCACACCAGGCTGCTTGGTTTGTTTTTGGCTCTTTTTTTTTTGAGACAGGGTCCTCCCGTAGTGCCAGCTGGCCTGGAACTCACAGAGATCTGCCTGCCTCTGCCTCTCAAGTGCTGTGATAGTTTTAAAGACTGATTTTATTCAGCCGGGCATGATGGTGCACTCCTTTAATCCTAGCACTTGGGAGGCAGAGGCAGGCGGATCTTTGCGAGTTCAAGGCCAGCCTGGTCTACAGAGCCGTTCCAGACCAGCTGGGGCTACATGAGACCCTGTCTCAAAAGACACAAAAAAAAAAAAAAAAAAAAAAAAGACTGATTTTAATTTTTCGTTAGGCCATATATCGTGTCCATGTGTGGGTTTTGCACAAGAGGACAGGCACCTGTGGTGGTCAGAGGCTCAGACGCCACCTGGAGCTAGAGTTAAAGGTGGCTTGGTTGTGAGCCACCCTGTGTGTGCTGGGAACCGAACTCAGGTTCTCTGACAAAAGCAGTATGCGTTCTTAACTGCTGCGCCCTGTCTCTAGCGCCTTTTGGGGGCAGGGGAGTCCAGGCCCAGCTGGCCTGGAACTGGTATATAGACAAGGCTGGCCTCCATTTCACAGAGATCCATCTGCCAGGTGCAGGGATTAAAGGGGTGAGCATTCTTTATTGCTCTGTTATAATAAGGTTCAATTGTAGGAAGAAGGAAACAAAATAGATCTTAAATAATACTAATATTTGACTTTGAAGGAAAAGAAAAAGGAAAAATGATAACTGACATGAAGCCAGAAACTTAGAAGGGAGGGGCCGGTCATGGTGGTCTAGCCTGGAACCCTAGCACTCAAGAGCCGAGGGTACCATGAGCCTAGGAGAGTGTGGCCAGCACGAACCAGACAATAAGACCAAGAAGGAAGGAAGGAAGGAAGAGAGAAGGAAGGAAGGAAGGAAAGGGGGGAGGGAGGGAGGGAGAGAGAGGAGGAAGGAAGGAAGGAAGGAAGGAAGGGAGGAGGAGGAGGAGGAAGGAAGGAAGGGGAAGGGAGGAGGGAGAGAGGAGGAAGGAAGGAAGGAAGGAAGAGAGAAGAGGAAGAAGAGGAAGGAAGGAAGGAAGGGAGGTGACGAGAGGAGGAGGGGAGAGAGAGAGGAGGAGGAAGGAGGAAGGAAGAGGAAGGAAGGGAGCGAAGAAGAGAGAGAGAGGAGAGAAGAAAGGAGGAAGGAAGGAAGGAGGAAGAGGAAGGAAGGATAGAGGAAGGAGGAGAGAGAGGAAGGAAAGGAAGGAAAGAGGAAGAGAGAAGGAAGAAGAAAGAAAGAAAGAGAGAGAGAGACAGAGGAAAGGAAGGAGGAAGGAAGGAAGGAACAAAAAAAAAAAAAAAAAAAAGAAAGAGGGGGAGGAAGGGAAGAAAGAAAGGTGGGAGGAGGAGTGGAACGGAAGTTTTAATTAATTAATGAGGCCTGCAAGATGGCTTGAAGGTAAAAGCATTTGTTGTACAAACCTGGCCATCTGAGTTTGATTCCCAGATCCCACTGTGGAAGGAGAAAACCAACTTGTGAAAGCTGTCTTCTAACCTCCGAAATGCACAGTGACTGTGTCGTTAGGCATTATATACATAACAAACACCAGAAAATAGAAAGGAAGGAATGAGGGAAAGGAAGGATTCAGAGAGGAGGGGAAGAGCCTGGATTAGTGTGGCCCTGCCTATAATCTTCAGTATTTAAAAGATAGAAAGCAGAAGACCTGGTATGGTGGCACATGCCTTGAATCCCAGAGCCCAGAGGAGGGGAATCTCTATGAGTTCAAGGCCAATCTGCTTCTACTAGTGAGTTCCAGGCCAGCGTGGGGGCTACAAGAGACCCTAGTCAAAAGGCCAATAAAAAAAAAGGCCAATAAAAAATTTTTAAGGCCAATAATAATAATAATAATAATAATAAATAATAATAAATAATCAGAAAGGGGGAGATAGACAGAGATAGGCCTGTAATCTCACCTACAAAAAAGTGAACTGAAAATCCATGGCTTGCCAGGACTACACTTTACCCTCTCTGGAAAAACAAGTTCGTGTGGGAATGTATCGGGGCCTAGCATATACAAGGCCCCAGGTATCAATTCCTAGCACAAGGATGAAGAGGAGGATGTAGCATGGCAGGGCTGCTATGCTGGATGCAGGAAATCCGGAGTCCTCCAACACGACGTCATGTAACCAGGCATTAGGACACTTTCCTGTAATCACAGCAAGATCATCCTTGTCTACAGAGCAAGTTTGGGGTCAGCCTGGAATGCATTTGAGAGAGAGAGAAAGAGAAAGAGAAAGAACTCAGTGGGTAAAGGCACTTGTCAGCATGCCTAATATGCCCAATGACCTGAGTTCGATCACTTGGACCCACTTATTCCTGAGAGTTGTCCTCGAAGTACTCTGTATCTCGCCTCTAGACATTGTATACCCATTAATGAATTTTATTTTTTTATTTCAAAGAAGAAAGCAGGTGGTGGTGCATGCCTTTAATTCTAGCACTTGGGAGGCAGAGGCAGGCAGATCTCTGAGATCAAGCATGGTCTACAGCGTGAGTTGCAGGCCAGCCTGGTCTACAGTGTGAGTTGCAGGACAGCCAGACCCTGTCTCAAATAGACCAAAAAATGATAGCAATAATAGTTTCTTGATCATGTCAAAGGGTTTCTTTTCCTCTTATTTTTTACATTTAATTTCATTTATTTATTTTTTTTTTTTTGCTTGTTTGTTTGTTTGTTTGTTTGAGACAAGGTCTCCCTATAGACCCAGCTGTCCTGGAACTCACTCTGTAGATCAGGCTGGCCTTCAACTCACAGAGATCTGCCTGCCTCTGCCTCCTGAGTGCTAGGATTAAAGGTGTGCACTACCAAGGCCTGGCATAAAGACAGTTCTTAGCCAACATGTGGGTGTTGAGCATTGAACCTGGGTCCTCTGGAAGAACAGTTGGCACTATTTTTTTTTTTTGGTCTTTTTGAGAGAGGGTCTCCCCTGTAGCCCCAGCTGTCCTGGAACTCACTCTGTAGACCAGGCTGGCCTTGGGCACTCAACTACTGAGCTAGAATCAAAGTTATGCACCACCATGCCTGGTACAAATAAGTCTTGTTTCAGGGCTGGAGAGCTGGCTCAGAACTCTTAACTACTAAGCCATCTCTCCAGCCCTGAAACAAGACTTATTTGTATAAGGTATGGTGGTGCATACCTTTGATTCTAGCTCTTAGAAGGGAAATAGATTGTTAAATCTCTGTGAATTTGGGTCTATGTAGTTCTAGGCTAGCCAGGACAATAATGAAATGCTGTCTCAAAAATGAAATGGAGCCTAAGTTCAAAACATAACTGAGCATGGTAGTGGGTGCCTTTAATCTCAGCACTAGGGAGGCAGAGCCCTCTGTGAGATCAAGGCCAGCTCGTTCTCCATAGTGAGTCCCAGGCCAGCTGATCTATTTCTTCACTCAGTCGTCACAACTCCAGAAGACATTACCAGCACTAGTTTACCTTTTTTTTTTTTTTTTTGGTCTTTTTGAAACAGAGTCTTCCTGTAGCCCCAGCTGTCTTGGAACTTGCTATGTAGATCAAGCTGCCCTTGAACTCACAGAGATCTGCCTCCCGATAACGTGATTAAAGGCGTTGGCCACCACGCCTTGCTTACTTTACCTATCTTATAGTAAATGAATGATGAGGAAAATGAAACCCAAATGTATAGAGATCTTTGTTCAAGCAACTGAGTGGGAACACTAAGATTTGCACTCCATCCGAACTTTCTGCCTATGAGATGAGGACGNTTTTCAAGGACAGCTTGATCTACATAGCCAAGTTCCAAGGACAGCTGGGGCTACAGGAAGATCTGTCTTTTCAAAAACCAACAAAAAAAAAAAAAAAAGGTAAACTAGTGCTGGTAATGTCTTCTGGAGTTGTGAGACTGAGTGAAGAAATAGATCAGCTGGCCTGGGATCACTATGGAAACGAGCTGGCCTTGATCTCACAGAGGGCTCTGCCTCCTAGTGCTGAGATTAAAGGCACCACTAACCATGCCAGTTATGTTTTGAACTTAGGCTCATTTCATTTTTGAGACAGCATTTCATTATTGTCCTGGCTAGCCTGAACTACATAGACCCAAATTCACAGAGATTTACAATCTATTTCCCTTCTAAGAGCTAGAATCAAAGGTATGCACCACCATACTTATACAAATAAGTCTTGTTTCAGGCTGAGAGATGGCTTAGTAGTTAAAGAGTTCTGAGCCAGCTCTCCAGCCCTGAAACAAGACTTTCTGTACAGGCATGGTGGTGCATCATCTGTATCTGAGCTCTAGGAGGCTCAGTACGTTTGTTGAGGCCAGCTGGTCTACAGATTGAGTTCCAGGACAGCTGGGGCTACAAGGAGACCCTGTCTCGAAAACACCAAAAAAAAAAAAGAATAAAAAGACTGAAACTGAAGTATTGGGGAGTTGGTAGGGTGCTTGCCTGCACACTGCTCTGGTTTGATCCCAGCACCGGTATAAACTGAGCGTGGCGGTGGCGCACACTGGTCATTCTAGACTGAGGAGATGGGGCAGGAGGAGCAGAAGTTCAAGGTCACCATCTTAACTCCATAAGCCAAGGATCTACCTCCATCTGGGCTTCATGCCAGCCTGTCGTCGCAGTAGCAAACAAATGAACAGGGGCCTGGGGATGGAACTAAGGGCCTGGTGCCTGCTCGACCTGCATAAAATTCTAGGTTTAACTCCCAATACAACCAAGCACATAAGAGAACATGAGAGAGCCTTCTGGGAATAGACCTTCCGTCCGCTCGCTTCCCTCGACCCCTCTGTGCTCTCCTTGAGCCCCTCTAACCCTCTCCTATTGCTGCTATGCGGATCCTCTATTAGAATGTCCTCTCTTCCACTCGGCCTGGCAAACTCCTGTTCATCCTTTAAGGACTGCTCAGGTACCTCTTGCCGGTTCCTCCCTTCATCTGTACCATAGACGCAGGCGCGCGCGAGCCCACCTGCAGTAGTTGTGATACTCTGGAAATCAATGCTTTGTCATAATGTATCTGCAGTGAAGGTTTCCTCCCACTCTGTGGGTTTTCTCTTGCTTCCTTATTGTTTCTTTTGATGTACAGAAGCTATTGAGTTTGATGAGGTCCCATTGTCAATTGTCGATCTTATTCTCTTTTGCAGCTGTTGTCTGATTAGAAAGTCTTTTTCCACGCCTATGTTTTCTGAGTCTCCTGCCAAGTTTTTCTTCTATCGCCCCCGAGTTTGGGTTTCACATTGAAGGTCTTTGATCCATCTGGAATTGACTTTTGTACAGGGTGAAAGTAGGGTTTATTTCATTCTTCTACAGTGTGGTGATCGAGTTTTGCCAACACCATTACTGAAGATGCTGTCTTTCCTCCATGTGTCTTCTTGGCCCATATGTCAAATATGAGGTGGCTGAAATTATATGGCTCAGGTTTGGATCTTCAGTTTGTTCAATTGGTCAACAGGTTCTGTTTTTGTGCCAGTACCAAGCTGTTTTATGACTATACCCTGTAGTATAAGTTTTTTTTTTTTTTTTTTTGGTGTTTTCTGAGACAGGGTCTCCTGTAGCCCCAGCTGTCCTGGACTCACTCTGAGACCAGGCTGGCCTTGACTCACAAAGATCCGCCAAGTCTGGTATAGAGCTCCCCCCTGTATTGCTCTTTTCACTCGAGGTTCATTTTGGCTATTCGGGGCTTTGTTTTTCCAAATGAATTTAGGACTCTTTTTTCCAAGCCTGTAAGAAACTCTTGGGGATTTTAATTGGGATTGCATTAATCTGTACAAGAGTTTGGGTAGAATTGGACATTTTTATTATGTTTATCTCAACATGAGCATGGGAGGTTTTCTATCTTCTGATGTCTTCTTCAATTTCCTTTTTCAGGGGTTTAAAATTTTTGTTGTAGAGATCCTTGGTGTCTTTGGTTAGGTTTGTTCCTAGGATTTTATTGTTTTTGAAGCTATTTGGTGGGAACGTCTCTCGTATTCCTTCTTCAGTTGTTGATTGTGGTGTACAAGAAGGGGCTACTGATTTTTTTCAGATTTTGTTGTCATCCGCCACTTTACTAGAAGCTGTTAATCGTTTCTTTTCTAGGAGTTTTCTGGTGGATATTCTTAGCATCCCTTAGAGTAAACGATCATCTCAGCAAAAAGGGATAGCCTGACTTTCTCTTTTTCCATTAGAACTCCTTTAATTTCTTTCTCTTGCCTTATTACCTCAGCAAGTGTTTCCCCCCCCCCAAAGCACTATATGTTAAAAGGAGTGGTGAGCATGAGCAGCCTTTGCTGATTCCTACCTTTAAGGTGAATGCTTCCTTGTTCATGTTCCCCATCTCTAGGATGATATTGGCTTAAGGGTTTGCCTGTATAGGCTTTGATTACATTCAGTGGGGCTGGGGGCTGGGCTATGGTACAGATGAAGGGAGGAACCGGCAAGAGGTACCTGAGCAGTCCTTAAAGGATGAACAGGAGTTTGCCAGGCCGAGCTGGAAGAGAGGACATTCTAATAGAGGATCACATAGCAGCAATAGGAGAGGGTTAGAGGGGCTCGAGGAGAGCACAGAGGGGTCGAGGGAAGCGAGCGGACGGGAAGGTCTATTCCCAGAAGGCTCTCTGATGTTCTCTTATGTGCTTGGTTGTATTGGGAGTTAAACCTAGAATTTTATGCAGGTCGAGCAGGCACCAGGCCCTTAGTTCCATCCCCAGGCCCCTGTTCATTTGTTTGCTACTGCAGACAGGCTGGCATGAAGCCCAGATGGAGGTAGATCCTTGGCTTATGGAGTTAAGGATGACCTTGAACTTCTGCTCCTCCTGCCCCATCTCCCAGTGCTAGAATGACCAGTGTGCGCCACCGCCACGCTCAGTTTATACGGTGCTGGGATCAAACCCAGAGCAGTGTGCTAGGCAAGCACCCTACCAACTCCCCAATACTTCAGTTTCATCTGTTATTCTTTTTTTTTTTTTGGTGTTTTCGAGACAGGGTCTCCTTGTAGCCCCAGCTGTCCTGGAACTCACTCTGGAGACCAGGCTGGCCTTGAACTCACAAAGATCCGCCAAGTCTGGTATAGAGCTCCCCTCCTGTATTGCTCTTTTCACTCGGAGTTGTTTTGGCTATTCGGGGTCTTTTGTTTTTCCAAATGAAATTAAGGACTCTTTTTTCCAAGCCTGTGAAGAAACTCTTGGGGATTTTAATTGGGATTGCATTAAATCTGTACAAGAGTTTGGGTAGAATGGACATTTTTATTATGTTTACTTTCTCAATACATGAGCATGGGAGGTCTTTCTATCTTCTGATGTCTTCTTCAATTTCCTTTTTCAGGGGTTTAAAATTTTTGTTGTAGAGATCCTTGGTGTCTTTGGTTAGGTTTGTTCCTAGGTATTTTATTGTTTTTGAGGCTATTTTGAGTGGGAACGTCTCCTCGTATTCCTTCTTCAGTTGCTTGTTGTTGGTGTAAAGAAAGGCTACTGATTTTTCTAGATTTATTTTGTATCCTGCCACTTTACTGAAGCTGTTAATCGTTTCTAGGAGTTTTCTGGTGGAATTCTTAGCATCCCTTAAGTAAACGATCATATCAGCAAAAAGGGATAGCCTGACTTTCTCTTTTCCAATTAGAACTCCTTTAATTTCATTTTCTTGCCTTATTACCCTAGCAAGTGTTTCAAGCACTATATTTAAAAGGAGTGGTGGCAGGAGGCAGCCTTGCTGAGTTCCTACCTTTAAGGTGAATGCTTCTGTCATTTCCCCATTTAGGATGATATTGGCTAAGGGTTTCCTGTATATGGCTTTGATTACATTGAGGAATGATCCTTCCAATCCAATTCCCTCTAGGACTTTAAGCATGAAGGGTTGCTGTATTTTGCCAAAGGCTTTTTCTATGTCAATTGAGATGATTGTATGGTTTTTGTCTTTTAGTTCATGTATATGTTTGATGATATTTATTGATTTTTGTATATTGAACCATCCCTGCATTTCTGGAATGAATCCAACTTGGTCATGATGGATGATCTTCTTGATGTGGATCTGTATGCGATTTGCAAGTATTTTATTTAGAATTTTGGCATCTGTGTTCATTAGGGAGATGGGTCTATAGTTCTCCTTTTTGGTTGTATCTTTGCCTGGTTTTGGTAATAGGGTGATGCTGGCTTCATAGAAGGATTCTGTGAGAACTCCCTCCATTTGTATCCTTCTAAACAACTTGAATAGTAATGGTCGTAAGTCTTTTTGAAATATTTTATAGAATTCTGCCGTGAAACCATCTGGGCCTGGGCATTTTTTGGTTGGGAGGCTTCTTATTACATCTTCAATTTCTTCATATATTATTGGTTTATTTAAGCTGTTGATCTCTTTTTGGTTGAGCTTTGGTGATTCCCAGGATTTCAGATATTCATTCATTTCTTCTAGGTTTTCAAACTTAGTAAAGGTTTTTGAAGTATTCCCATATGATTTTCTGGATCTTTTCATTGTCTGTTGTGATACTTCCCCCTTCATCAGGGACTGTGTTGAATTGGAGTTTTTCCTTCTTTCCTTTGGTTAACTGGGCTAGAGGTCTGTCTATCTTGTTTATTCTTTCAAAGAACCAACTTTTGGATTCAATTATTTTTTTTTTTGTATTGTTTTCTTTATTTCTATTTCATTGATTTCTGCCCTATTTTTTGTTATTTTTCTTGTCTTCTGCAGTTAGGGTTCATCTGTTGTTGTCTCTCAAGTGCTTTTAGCTGCAGTGTTAGATCATTCACTTGTACTCTTTCTGTTTTTCTAATGTAGGCTCCCAGGACTATAAAATTCCCTCTTAGGACTGCTTTTAAAGTATTCCATAGGTTTTGTTGTGTTGTATTATCATTGCCATTCAGTTCCAGGAATGCTTTTATTTCTTTATCTCTTCCTTGATCCATTCATTATTCAGGAGTGTGTTGTTTAGTCTCCATGTGTTCTTGTATATAGAAGGGCTTATTCTGGTGTTGATAATGAGCTTTATTGCCTTGTGGTCTGAAAGAATGCCTGAAATTATTTCCATCTTTTTGTATTCGTGGAGGTTTCTTCTGTGTCCTGGTATGTGGTTCATTTTGGAGACTGTTCCGTGAGGTGCCAAGTAGAAAGTGTGTTCTCTGGTATTAGGGTGGAATATTCGGTAGATGTCTGTGAGGTCCATTTGGTGTATCATAGTGTTCAGTTCAGATGTCTCTCTGTTTATTCTTTGTCCAGTTGACCTGTCCAAAGGGCTGTCACATATCAAAGTCTCCTACTATGAGTGTGCCTCGGTTAATTTGTCCCTTGAGGTCCTGGTGAATTGTCTTTATAAAGTTTGGTGCACCAGAGTGTGGTGCATGTATATTCATTATTGTGAAATCTTCATGGTCAATTCTTCCTTTGATAAAAATTTAATGGCCTTCTTTGTCTCTTCTTATTTCTTTTACTTTGAAATCTATTTTGTCTGATATTAAAATGGCAATACCTGCTTTCTTTTTGGTACCATTTGCTTGGAATATTTTTTCCATCCTTTCACTTTAAGGTGGTGCCTATCCTTGAAGTTAAGTTGCATTTGTGGTACACAGCGCATATAGATGGGTTCTGTTTCCTAATCCAATCTCCCAGACTATGTCTTTTTTTTTATTGTTTTTTTTTGTCTTTTTAGACAGAGTCCCTCCCCTGGAAGCCCCGCTGGTACCTGGAACTCACTCTGTAACTAGGCGGGGCCGTGAACTCACAAAGATCGCCTGCCTCTGCTTCGAAAGGCCAGTCTATGTCTTTTGATGTGGGGGGAGTTATTCCTTATATTTAACTTATAAAGTATAGATGTGGTCGGCTGCTTCTTTTCACCCTATTATCCATTTGCGTTTTTGTTCTAGGTTTCTACTTCTGTTCTGCAGTTATGCTTTTTTAAATTTCTGTTTCTAAGTGCCTGGGGATAGTTGCCTCCTGTCTTCTGTCCTTTAATTGATTCAAGATTCTATGAGGGTTGGTTTTCCAGCATGTATTCTTTCATCTTGTTTATGTCATGGAAAATTTTGCTCTCTCCTTCACTATATGTACTTGTTTTTTCCCTCGTGTGCTGTTCAGAATTTTGTCTTGTTTTGGGTGTCTAGCATTTTTAACTATGATAGGCGTGGGGAGTTTTCGTTTCTGTTCTTGTCTGTTTGGAGTTTCTAGTCTTTCTGTATTTGTATTGGTTTAGTCTTTTTTTAGATTGGGGAAATTTTGCATCTATTATTCTGTTGATGATTCTGATTGATACCATTCTCTTCGATTCTTCTCCTTCCTCCATTCCTATGATTGTAGGTTTGGTCTTTTCATAGTGTCCAACAATTCCTGGTTGTTCCCAGCTTGTGTGTATTTTTAAATTTTTCATAATCTTTATTGGAGCTTTTTATTGTTCTGGGTGTTTTTGTGGTTTTTGTTTTTGTTTTTTGGGTTATTCCACACGTCTGATATTCTTTGTTCTCTTCCTCCATTCTGAACTTTGAGGCTTTTCCTTTCCTTGTCCTTTTCCTCTTTAATTGGAATGATTATTTGATTTCCTTTTTCATTTCAGCCTTTGTTTTCTTCATTATTTTTGTCTCTTTTGTGAAGTCAGTTAGAAGTTTATCTTCTTTTAGCTCTTTGCTTCGCTGATTCATTTCCTTTTCTTTTTCCAACATGGGATCTTTTCAGTGTTTCCATATCCCTTCTGGAGTTTGTCATTCTCTCTCTCTAGGTCCTTCTTGAGTTTTTCATTCTCTATCCTTAGTTCTCTGATTTGCTCTTTATAATGTTGTACTTCTTTAAGTATGCTCACAATTGTACTTCTAATATCTGTGTCCTGGGCTATCCCCAGGGGGATCCCACTGTAGGAATCTTCCACAGGGTTGGTAGAGCTTGGTGTGGAGTTATCCTGCACCTTTTCCATGTTCTCCCTTTTTCGTGTCCTTGGCATGTGGGTTTATCTTTGCCTGTATTCCAATGCAAATCCCAAATGCGTCTTCACTGTGTCAAAGGTTTGCTCTGCTTCGCTTCTTCTGATGCCTTCTTGTTTGTTTGTTTGATTTGTTTTTCTCCTTGTTTATGGAGTGTTGACTTGTCTAAGTCTTATTCTTTCTATTGGAAGTCTAACTCACTCTTCCCTTTCTGTTCTAAAGGTTCTCCAGTGAATCTTCTTGGACACTCCCTCTGCAATCCCAGTTGAGGGGGGGCGTGGGGTATGCCTATTTACTCTGTGTTTCAGGTGGTCCTGGGAAATCCCTGATCTAAGCTCTGTGCACTCAAGTCTCACAGTGGCAACAGGCCCAAATTTTATACCAGCTAGCAGGACAACTCTGCTCTCACCGCTACACAAGAGGATTAAATCAAACCAAACAGGATTGAATCAAACCAAACAATCCTCCTCCTGGCTGAAGCACCCAGCTCCTACCTGTGCTTCAGGTGGTCCTGGGAAATCCCCGACTTAAGCTCTGTTCACTCATATTATAAATATTTTAGACAAAATCTGAACATCTGCAAATGGTTAGAATAACGTTATATCCATATTATGCAATAGTATATAATCTCATAAAATTTACATTTTTAAACTATTTGATGACATTGGAAGTTTGTGATGGCTAAATGGAAAATATTAGACTATTATAATTGTTATAATACATACATATGTATGACTGAGTGACAGGATCCAAACTACACCTTTTAGCCCAGGAAGTCTCCTTTTAGAAATGAACATATCCTAAATGAAAGCAAATAAATTTGCTTCTCTTTTAAAACATTGGCAGATAGTATATTTTAGAGTGTTATGTGAAGTTCCAACTAATGCTTAAATACAGATAGGTGGTATGAACCTCTAAAACAAATCCTTTCAGAATCATGAGTTAATGAAGGAAAAATAAGTCATATTAAGGTACACGAGAAAGTCTACCATGCTGAGAGGCCAAAGAGTGGTAGGTTATGAGTCCTACCAGAGTGCAGGGGCAAACTCTTGTAGGTTTTGGGAAATCATTGCTATTTTCCACTTGTCAGATCTAATGTATGTGTCTAGATTACTCTGTATGTCCTCCAGTAAACTGTATATTCCTTCCTGGGTTTTCTTTCCTTGTGTATTTAGGTTAGTATTCAGATAATTTTGTGATTTTTATCAGAGCTTTTAATTCCAAATGCTCTCAAATGGCAAAAGCAATTCAATTTTCTTTAGATATTTCTTTTTTTTTTTTTTTTTCCCTCAGCTCCCACTTGGGAAGCCTCTTGCAGCTGAGGTTCTTATTGGCCTGAATTTTCTTTAAATATTTCTAAAACCTGTAATTTTTCTATGTTAAAATAAGCTAAATTGCAATACTCTTGTGATTCTTTAAAATATTTCATAAAGTGGTGCTCCCTCATCAAAGAGACACACATGAATAACATTTCCTTACAGAGGGAAGGCATCATTGAGTCACAATGTATTGGTGTAAAGATCTTGTCCAGTCCTTTTCGTATGCCCAGGAGAAGACATTATGCTATATGTGACATGTCCTAATCTAGCGTTTTCTCTTACTACTAAATCAGGAACATCCCAGGTCATTAAATGATAATTTTCTTTCCAGCCTTTTAAAATGTTGCATATGGCCCCATTTTATGGATAAAACAAAATTTATATGAACTGAGTCCTTATTGTCAGAAACAAATTATGTATAATAATACTTTGTAAATAATTGGGTAGAATGTGAGTGCAACAATTATCCCTTTAAAAAAAGTACAAAATTGCTGGAAGCATTTTCTTTGTAGTGTCTTCTCTGGGGTGACCACTCTGTTGGCAGCAAGATTTTTTTTTAAATAGCCATTTCTTCACAGTTCTGGAGGCTACATAAATAAGCTGGTTATTTGCTAAAGTCTTCAGGTGTTCTACATGCTAGAGCTTGGGGGAGCCAAGTGTTGGCTGTGAAAGAGCTGAGAGTTAAATCTGTCCTTCCTCTAAAATTATCTGCAGTTACTATTGGTATTTGTTTGAATCCTATTGTATTTCCTGTTTTTGTTTAATAAGTAAGTCTGAACCTGACCCTGTGAGTTTGAAACTTTTTTTTTCCCCCTAGATTAAGCCTTTGCTGGGAGTGGTAGCACACACCTTTCATCCCAGCACTTGGGAGCAGGGGGGCAGGCTTACAATGGTCTTGTACATGGTATCAAAATTGCTGCGAATTCATTTGGAAAACACTGTTTTCTTCTGGTCCTCCACCACCCATGGCTCTTACCATTTTTCTACCTCTTCTTCTACAATGTTCCCTAAGTCTTTGAAGACAAGGGTTTGATACAGGTGACCCATTCAGGGCTAAGCACCCCTGCATTCTCTTTTTTCTGCACACTGAACAGTTGTGGGTCTCTGTGTTAATCGCCTTTTGCTACAAAAAAAAAAAAAGGCTACTGTGGTGAGTTGACAGATGTACCAATCTATGGGTGTAATAGTAAGTAATAAGGGGTTGGTTTAATACATTTAGGGGAATAATAGTCATAGATTCTCTATAGAGCTCTACCCACAGGTTCCTAGGCTTGATATCAGTGCCAGGTATGGAATTCAAATTGTGAAATGGATCTTTAGTACAACCAGAAAGTGATTGGTTACTCATACAGCATTTGTACCAGTGGGCAAGGATTTCTGCTCTAATTGAAACGTAAGGTTTGGTAATGAAAAACAAACACTTTTCTAAAATAGTGTTGTTCCTTATTATAAATCTAAAACAGAATGGAGACATATGCCTGTAATCAAGGAATTTTAGAATTTAAAAGCAGGAGAATCTCATGTTTGAGACTAGCCTAGACTACACAGGAAACAGCAAATTCCAGTCTGAGCTTACACAGCAAGAATCTTTTTTTTTTTTTTTTTTTCCTTTTTGAGACAGGGTCTCCTTGTAGCCCCAACTGTCCTGGAACTCACTATGTAAACCAGGCTGGCCTTGGATTCAGAGAAATCCTTCAGAAAATACTTGAAGCAATACAAAGAGCAGAAGAAAGGAGTGACTATACCCAACTGCCAACAGAAACTAATTAATGAAGGTATAACTGTAGAAATACAAACTGTGACCAAAAATGCAAATAGAAACTAAATTGATGGAAAGCAATATATATCTCTCAATAACAACTTTAAATATTGATGGTCTGAACTACCAAATCAAGAGACACAGTAGTAGAATGGGTTAAGAAACTAAATCCATATTTTTGTTGTCTACAAGAAACCAATCTCACCTTCAAGGACAGGCATTATTTTAAGGTGAAAGGGTGGAAAAAAATATTCCAAGCAAATGGTACTAAAAAGCAAACAGAAGTTGCTGTTATAACATCAGGCAAAACAGACTTCAAACTAAAACCAATCAGAAGAGATGAAGAGGGTCACTTCATTTTTATCAAAGGAACAATTAACCAAGAAGATATCACAATCATGAATATATACCAACCAATCTCTGTTGCACCAAACTTCATAAACATAGTTCTAACAGACTTTAAGGCACAGATTAATCCCAAAACAGTAATAGTACAGCACTTCAATATCCCACTATGTCCATTAGAAAGGTCAATTGGACAAAGAATTAACAGAGAGACATATGAACTGAACAATATGATAACACCAAATGGACCTGACATCTACCAAGTACTCCACCCAAACATCAAACATTATACTTTCTACTCAGCACCACATGGAACATTCTCCAAAATTGACCACATACTGGGACACAGAACAAACTTCAACAAATATAAATTCCATGCATTCTATCAGACCACAATTAAATAAAGCTTAATAGCAACACCAGAAGAAGCCCTGGTAAGTACACGAACTCATGGAGATTAAACAACACACTCCTGAATAATGAATGGGTCAAAGGAGAAATTAAGAAAGATATAAAAGTATTCTTAGAATTAAATGAAAAGGACAATACAATACAACAAAACCTATGGGACACTTTAAAAAGAGGGAAATTTATACCTCTGAGTGCCTGCATTTAAAGAGAGAGAGAGAGAGAGAGAGAGAGAGAGAGAGAGAGAGAGAGAGAGAACACTAATAAATGAACTAACACTGCAACTCTAAACACTTGAAAGACAACAAGAAATGAATCCAAAACCTGACAGACAATAAGAAATAACAAAAATCAGAGCAGAGATTAATGAAATAGAAACAAAGAAAACAATACAAAGAATCAATGAGACCAAGAGTTGGTTCTTTGAAAGGATAAACAAAATAGTCCCTTAACCCATTTAACAGAATGAGCAAGTATAAATCAACAAATTTAGAGATGGAAAGGGGAAACATCACAACAGATAACAAAAGGATTATGGGAATACTTTAAAAACCCATGATCTATTAAATTTGAAAACTTAAGAGAAATGGATGAATATCTGAAATCATGGGACTCACCAAAGCTTAACCAAGAAGAGATCAACAACTTAAGCAGACCCATACCATATAAGGAAATTGAAACAGTAATACAAAATCTCCCAACTAAACAAAGCTCGGGCCCAGATGGATTTATGGCAGAATTCTACTAGACATTTAAAGAGGACCTACAACCATTATTACTCAAGTTATTCAAAAGAATAGAAACAGAGGGAAACCTACCAAATTCTTTCTATGAAACCAGCATCACTCTAATACCCAAACCAAAGATACAACCAAAATAGAAAAGCATAGATCCATATCCTTAATGAATATAGTTGCAAAATTTTTCAACAAAATACTTGCAGACTATATACAGGCACACATCAAAAAGATCATCCACCATGATCAAGTCAAATTTATTCCAGAGATGCAGATATGGTTCAACATAATGTAAATCAATAAATGTCATAAAGCGCATAAATGGACTCAGACAAAAACCACATGGTCCTCTCAATTGATGCAGAAAAGGCCTTTGATAAAATTCAACATGGCTTTATGTCTAAAGTCCTAGAGGGAATTGGAATGGAGGGACCATTCCTCAACATAATTAAAGCTATATACGACAAGCCCACAGCCAACATCATTCTAAATGGAGAAAAATTAGAAGCATTCTCCTTAAAGTCAGGAACCCAGCTAGGCTGCCCACTATCAACACTCCTTTTCAATATAGTGCTTGAAACTCTTTCGAGAGCAGTAAGAAAAGAGAAGGAAAGTAAAGGAGTACTAGTTGGAAAAAAGGAGATCAAGTTATACCCATATGACATGATAGTATACCTAAGGGATGCCAAAAATTCTACCAGAAAACTCCTAGAAAGTATTAACAGTTTCAGTAAAGTGGCAGGTTACAAAATTAATCTTAAAAAATCAGTAGGTTTTCTATATATGCCAACAACAAACAATTGGAGAGGTACATGGAGACCCTCTGATTCACAATAGCCTCTCTCTCTCTCTCTCTCTCTATATATATATATATATATATAGATATATATATATATATATGAACAAACCTGATAAAAGACATTAAAGATCCCTACAGTGAAAATTTTAAATCCTTGAAGAAAGAGATTGAGGAAGACACCATAGGATGGAAGGACCTCCCATGCTCATGGGTTGAAAAAATTAGTATAGTAAAAATGACCATCCTACCAAAGTAATATATAGATTCAGTGCAATCCCAATCAAAGTCACCATGACTTTCTCCACAGAATTAGAAAAAAAAAAAATATCCTAAAGTTCATATGGAAAAACTAAAGACCCCAGATAGCCAAAGCAACCCTGAGCAAAATGAGTAATGGGGGCTGGGGGGATTACTATACCAGACTTCCAACTCTATTACAGGGCTGTAGTCATAAAAACAGCATAGTATTGACAAAAAAACAGACCTGTGGATCAGTGGAACAAAATTGAAGATCCAAACTTGACTACATGCAATTTCAGCCACCTTATATTTGACAAAGGGACCAAGAACACTCAATGGAGGAAAGGCAGTATCTTCAGCAAATTATGTTGGCAAAACTGGATCACCACAAATGAAACTAAACCTTTACCTTTCACCTTGTACAAAAGTCAACTCTAAATGGATCCAAGACCTCAATGTGAAACCCTAAACTCTGAAAATGAAGAAAACATTGGCAGTAACATGCAAGATAGAGGTGTAGGAAAAGACTTTCTAAATCAGACAGCAGTTGTGCAAGAAGTAAGGTCAACAATCAAATATGGGACCTCATTAAACTAAAAAGCTTCTGTACAGCCAAAGAAACAATGAAAGAAGTGAAGAGAAAACCCACAGAGTAGGGAGAAATCTTCACCTGACACATCTGACAGAGGTTGAACATCCACAGTATATAAATTACTCAGAAAACAAACGACCAAGAAAACAAATGACCCAATCAAAAGATGGACTAAAGATCTGAACAGAGACTTCTCAAGAAGCTGAGAAACTTCTCAAGTTTTGAGAAACTTCTTCTTAAGACAGCTGAGAAACATCTTAAAAAGTATTCAACATTATTAGTAATTAAGGAAATCAAATTAAACCCACTTTAAGATTTCATCTTACACCAGTAAGACTGGCTATGATCAAGAAAACAAATGATACCAAATGCTGGAGAGGTTGTGGGGAAAGGGGAACACTCATTCACTGCTGGTGGGATTGCAAACTTGTGCAACCCTTTTGGAAAGCAGTATAGAGAACCTACCATTTGACCCAGTCATACCACTCTTGGGTATATACCCAAGGGTTTCATCTTATTGCAAAGATACCAGCACAGCCATGTTTATTGCTGCTCTTTTCACAGTAGTGAAGAGCTGGCAGCAACCCAAGTGTCCCTCAACCTATGAGTGGATAATGAAAATATGGTACATTTACACAATGGAATTCTATGGAGAGGTAAAGAGAGATGACATCATGAAATTTTCAGGTTAATGGATGGAACTAGAAGCTAATATACTAAGTGAAGTAACACAGTCTTAGAAAAATAACCGACCTATGTTGTCCCTCATTTCTGGATGCTAGCACCAAATCCCTATGTATAAGTCAAGATGGGTAAATTGTTTGTAAAAATAATACTACATTGCTTGATATTACTATAGATATAGCTCAAAGTTTATGTCTGTTTTCCTCAGTCCTAGGATTTATGAGAAAGTACACCAAAACATACATCAACACGCCATTTAATTTTTGAATGTAAAGTTAAATGTCTTTTTACCTGCATGCAAGCTTGCTGTTAAACTGTTAATCCCTAAATGTGTTTTAGAATCAACCTGTAGTTTATTTTCAGACTTTGTAAACCTGGCATATGTGTGATGTATATAGATGTATATTTTGTAGTAATATAAAATTAAATGGAACAACAACAAAAAAATCTCATTCAAAGATCAGACCAAAACAGTAAACTTCTTCATTGAAAGAGTTAAAAAAGGGCAGCCATGAAAAGTAACCAAGACACTTTAACAATCTGGAAAAAGACTTCAAACTAATATTGTAATTTATATTTTGATGTTTGGTTTGCAAGACAGGACTCAATGTGTATGGCAGAATACATGAGTTCTGGCGGGACAGGGGAGACATGGATGGGGGAAGGGATCTAAATTTGATTAAGAAATGATCTATGACATCTACAAAAGCTCAATTAAAAATTAAAAGAAGGGGCTGGAGAGATGGCCTAGCGGTTAAGAGCACCGACTGCTCTTGCAGAGGACCCGGGTTCGATCCCCAGCACCCACATGGCGGCCGAGAACCGTCTGAAACTCCAATTCCAGGAGAACTCCAGATCCAGGGGAATCCGAGACCATCTTCTGACCTCCGCGGCATTGCACAACACGGGTGCACAAACCTGCATGCAGACAGTACATTCATACACATACAGAAATAAAAAAATAAAAAATTCCCCCTCCCCCAAAAATAGAGGACATGAACTTGGGTATGAGGATGTAAACAAGATAGAGGATCTGAATATGATCAAAATACATTGTGTGACGTTCTCAAATATTCAATGAAATATTTTAATATTATTTTTGTTTTATGTCCATGAATATACTGCTTTCATGTGTACAAGTGCACCCATGGAGGTTCAAAAAGAGTGTCTTATACATTGGAACTGGAGTTCTAGACAGTTGTTAGCTACCATGTAGGTTCTGGGAATCAAACCCAGGTCCTCTGCCAAAGCACCCAAATATTTTTTTAAGAGTGGAAAGCTTTGTATGTGCAATAGCAGCAGAACAGTTCATAGCTTACAGAAGTATAGAATATGAACTGTGGTGTTCCAGGTACCTCATGGTGTGATGGCATGTGCAGTACAAAGGGCATATGATATGTGTTCAGAAATGAGGCTTTTGTGAAGTCACATGACACAGCATGGGCAAACACTGTCAAAAACACCTTGAATTTCTCTTGGTTTTGAATTGATTTTTTTTTTTTATTGCTGTATGTTTAGCAGCCTTTTACTGTTGCTTGAATTTTTGTGATGCCTGCCTTCATTTAGGAGACACAACATGGAGTCATGACCACAGTGTGCATGTTATTCAGACTGGTGATGAAATACTGAGACTGGGATCCTAACTCCCTGCCTGGGGTGGTTAGATCTCAGCCCCATGACTTCAGTCAGGTAGGGTTTCTGGACCTGAATTTTTTCAGCATTAGAGTAAACATAATGAAAATGCCAAATAAGTTTGTAGTGAAGATTCCATGAGATAGTGCCCCAAGCCTTTCCTCATTGGTGTCATGAGCCCTCAGTATGCAGTAACTAGCAGTAGGGAATGATTTCTCATTGAAAAGTGTAGCTCAGTGCTTGTTCTAGCTGTCCGTAGGAAGCACAAAAGCTCCTCCTTATTTCTCGAACATTGATTCTAGTACACAATGCACTAGGTCTGCACCACGTCCAAGTTAGGAATGTTTGTCATAAGTTGGCCTACTAATTTACCCATATGAGGTTGATTATTCTAATGAATCATTTGTTCATACTTTTGCCACTTAAAAAAAGAATAAATGTGCCACGTGGCTCAATGGAAATAATACTGCTTTAAGCACATATCCATAGCTGAGAATATGTGAATGCCCTGTTTGAAAAAGAAAGTAGCTGGGACCAAAGAGTAACATCTCAAGTTGTTCTCTGGCCTCTACATGCATGTGTAGACAATGTGTAGACACACAAATATGATCATACTTTTCCAATAGCATTACAGATTTAAGTGGAAAAGTAGAGAGGGCACATTGAAGCCTTGTGTTGAGGGGGATCCTGTGCTGCCTCTAATACTTAAGAACTGTTTTGGCCTGAAATGTTTACAAGATTGTCACCTAGTTTGCTGTACTGTGTAACTTGAACAAATTAGAGTTTACAAAAATAATAATGGAAGGGAGCAAAGGTTCTGAACAACACAGCCATGGAGAGCTGGAGCCATACTTACATGAACAAAGCTGGAGAAAATGTTTGGCCAGTAGCTCTTAAAAGCAGAGAAACATTTCAACAGGAGCTTCTTCAAGTCATCTTGAGCTGCCATCTTTATATAGACAGACATTCAAACTAACCTACAAAGGAATTTGTGTGGAAATTTTTACATCTCTAATGTGTTTTGGAAAATCTGAAAGATTTAATGTGGTTTAAAAAATGTAATGTTTTCTTTTTAGTTTCCACACCAAACCATGCACAAATCTTTTCTAAGAAGTACATAGCCACATCTATCTGTATTATTTAGTCTCTGTTTATGAATTGCCTCCATTTTATTATAATAAAGGAACATTTTAAAATGAACAGAAAACCCATAGACCCACCACTCTGAACCAAACATCAAAATATAAATTACAATATTAGTTTGAAGTATTTTTCCAGATTGTTAAGCCTCTTGGTTACTTTTCATGCTGCCTGATGTTTCAAGTCATGTAGAAGTCAATACTTTTTTATATTTGGTTCCTGGTTCCTTTCTCCTTCTTGTAGTTTCCCTCACATATAATTTCAGAAGTAGAATCTTTAAGAAATGAACAACTTGTTCCATTTTGAGTTTTATCATACATTTTTGTCCTTTGATGCATAAAAATGTCTGTTTTCATATTCCTATGTTTGTTTTTAAGCAGTATGTATAATTTTTTTACTTTTTTTTTTTTAAGACAGGGTCTCCCTGTATCCCTAGCTGGCCTGAAATTCACTATGTAGACCCAGCTGGCCTTGAACTCACAGAGATCCACCTGTCTCTGCCTCCGGAGTGCTGGGATTAAAGGTGTGCACCACCACGCCCAGCAGCAGTTTATATTTTTAATAGTAATCTCTGACTTGTTAGAAATGCAAAATTACCATAAATGACCTGTAGTTTATGTGCTCACTGTCCATCAATCAGTGATCTTCAGTGTTCTTCATTCATTGCAGTGTTGCATTTGATTTCTTTGTTGTATAGCTTTCAGTATTTTGAAATTCTATTTAATGTCTATTAAAGGACAAAATAGTGTATTTTTTCTGGTATAATTGCTGTTTTTATATATGCATGCATGTTAGAATGACCAAACCAGTCTAATTAGTATCTCCTCACCAGAGATGCTTATCATTTTTTTATGACTAGACCTCTTACATCCACTCTTAGCTAGCTTGATGTATTTAATGCATTACTAGTAATTATAGTCATCATGCTGTGCAGTATATCATGTGGTGGTAAATTTCTTTTAAAAATATCTTTCAGCAGAATTCATATAATCACACTATGATAAATGATAAAGGAAATGATGCCTCAAATATTATTAGTTATTAGCACTATCATTTTGAAAAATTATTTTTTGCTAGGTTCTCATTCACTACTGTTAGTCACATTATTTAAAATCATTACACATGGATAGTGCTCACGATTGACTGACCATAAATTGTAGTGTTAATTTATCTGTCTTAGATCACATTTTTATATTAGAGAATTTTAAAATGATTATTATCAAGTATCGACTGACATTTGTATTTTACTTCTACAGACTCCTCTGGGGAAGAATAGGGACTATTTCAGTTTATTCTCTATGGAGTAAAAGTCACTGTGGTCTAGAAGCATGGTAACTGTTTTAAAAATATTGGTATCACAGACTATTCTCTTATAAAGGCATTTATTTTGTAACATTGTCTTAATGATTTAATCACATTTAATTGATCTGTTTACCTTTTCCTTCTTTTAAATTTTGTGAATGTGATCATTATAGAATGGTTATTGTTAATGCTTGCCACAAAGCCCAATGACATAAGATTGATCTCTAAGATCCACATGATGGAAGGAGAGAACCAACTTTCACAAATTGTCTTCTCCCTTCTACATGTGTGCTACAGCACACACATGCTTCTCCATATCTACACCATACATACATACATACATTCATACATACATATATACATAGAATTGTAGTGCTTCACATAAAAACAATACCTTATATAGACATTTTAAAATATAGGATTCAGGGGGCTGAAGAGAAGGCTCAGTGGTTAAGACCACTGACTGCTCTTGAAGAGGATCTGGGTTTGATTCCCAGCACCCACATGGTAGCTAAGAACTATCTGTAACTCCAGTTCCAAGGGAATTCAATGCTTTCTTCTGACTGCAAGCATTGCACAACATGAGTGTACTTACACAAATGCAGGAAATACATTTATACCCATAAAGTAGAAATAATAAAATTAAATGTAAATATATTTAAAAATAAATCAGATTTCAAAGTTTCAGGGGGCTGATGAGATGGCTTAGTGAGTAAATGCACCTGCCTCTGTGGCTGCCACATGAGTTCCATACCCAGAACAAACGTGGTGGAAGGAGAGAATTGACTACAGAAAGTTGTTCCCTTACCTCCATACCTGTTTTATGGCATGCATGTCCCCACATACATACAAATATATATTATATAATATGTACATAGATGAATACATAAATAAAAAATGTGCTGCTGGGCGTGGTGGTGCATGCCTTTAATTCTACCACTTGGGAGGCAGAAGCAGATGGATGTTTGTGAGTTCAAGGCCAGCCTGGTCTACAGAGGGAGTTCCAGGACAGCTGGGGCTACAGGAAGACCCTGTCTTGAAAAGACTAATAGATAGATAGACAGACAGACAGACAGACAGACAGACAGACAGACAGACTGAGAGTTCCAGGACAGCTGGGGCTACAGGAAGACCTTGTCTGAAAAGACCGATGATAGATAGATAGATAGATAGATAGATAGATAGATAGATAGATAGATAGATAGATAGATAGATAGATGATAGATGGATGGATGGGATGGATAGATAGATAAATTATTTCATTGTGAGGAATTATAGATCATGTGCCATTTCTAAAGTATGGTCTCTGATTTAAAATGTGTTTCAAAATGTTTTATCTATAAAATCTGACATTAGATACTGCTCAAAATGTAGATTTGGGATCGACTTTCTTTGATATTTTAGAGGCGCACTGCTGGCATCCAGCCTTGATTGTCTGTTTTTGGTGTCTTCCCCTAACCACAAAGAAAAAGACTAAAGGAATATCTTTTTGAACACTATCTTCCTAGCTGGGCCTGGTGGTACAGACCTGTAATCTCAGATACTTGGGAGGCTGAACCTACAGAATCCTACCTTCAAGCCCTACTGGGGATGTAGGGCAAATTCAAGGTCAGGTTCCGCAACTTAATGCAATCTATATCTCAAAAGGAGAATGGAGTAGACTTCTTTGGTAGAGTGATTTTCTAGCTTTCACAATGTTCTAGCTTCTATCTGTAGTTAAGACCAAGGGGCATCTTCCCACTAGCCTGAAACCCAGTATTCAAAACCAAAAATAAGAATCTTGATCTTAAAGCTAAGATCAAGTGTAATATCTTAAGTTTAAGATCTAATTTCACCTCTATTTGAGGACTTTTATTTGGATTTTTACAGCAGAGCAGAGAAATGGAATGGAAGCTTACTCAATGGAAGTTTACTCAGTGGACTCTGAATATCATCCTGTTAGTAAAGAGCCTCCAGGAACAGTGAGCCCCTTGAGGACTAATCTAAGTTTCTCAAAAACTAAAATAAAAACTCAGAATGTGTCTCATTATGAAATCAAAAGCTTTCTTTGGTGGGGTATTTCACACATGTAACTGTGCAGCGATGTCATATATATTTCCTCCATCCTAAGAATTGCATCTAAGGCAGAACTGATGCAGAGAGGAAACATGGAACTCTGAACTCAGTTGTGATTCTTTTAATATTGGGATTTCATGACCAAATCACTCATCTAAGCTGGATATTCTAATAAAAATAAAAATTGTCACATGTCAGTTACTTTTGGTCATTTAAAAATGTTTGCCTGCTTTCTGGAATTAAGCTGATATTTGACATAAGAATTAGAAATAAATTCCTCTTATGCCATTTTAGTTTAGTTAAAATTTTCTTATTTAAAACTAAGGAGCTCAGAATGAAACTTTAAACTTACTATGCTATACTCTTTTCTAGCAATACCTAATAATTTTGAACTTATTCACATAACTGAAAAAAAACCAAATATTTCCCCCAGTTTACTGTTAACAGAAGAGTTGGAAATGTTTCGTGACTTGGCCCTGCTGCTGTGCGGTAGCCATCCAGTGAGGTGGTACATGCACATGGTGCTCTCCAGAGTACTGTGACCCTGCTGCTCACTCACTCGGATTTTTCTTCAGCTTGGAAAGTGGGGGAACTATAGCATACTTAAATTGCGAGGGTTCTGGGCAATTACCCAGTATTTCTATCCATCATGCATGACAAATGTCTTGCCTTATGATAGGAATTTCCAGCCCTTGTACATCTTTCACTAAAGGAACTGCCACCTCCCCCCCCACACACACATATGGACAGCCTAACTCTATGTTTAGATGTGTATTCTGAACGTATCAGACACAGTATGGAGGTTATTTTCAGTCAGGTTAAATGGAAATTTGGAACTATTCCACCTCATGATTACTTTGTTGCCACATAGACCTTTAAAAATATCATTGTATTTTTCCATTCTCCCTTAATACAGGTATTATTTTATTCTTTATTACATGTCAGTATTGATTGCTTATTTACTATTTTAGTACTATATATATTAATATATATACTATATATATATATTGGTCTTTTTGAAACAGGGTCTCCCTTTAGACCCAGCTGGTCTAGAGCTCGCTATATAGATCCCAAGTGCTGGGATTAAAGGCGTGTGCTACCACACCAGGCTTTCTACTTAGATTTACATAGCACATGTTGTAATGCACTCTTGAAAATATGTCTTCTTAGGGCTGGAGAGGGGACTCAGTGGTTAAGAGCATAGCTGCTCTTGCAGAGGATCCAGGTTCGGTTCCTAGCATCCATATGGTAGCTAACTCCAGTTAACTCCAGTTCCAGGGGAGCCAACACCCTTCTCTGACCTCCATGGGCATTGTACAACACAGGTACACTTACATACATTCAGACAATAATACACACATATACATTAAATTAAAATAATGAAATATTTTTAATTGCTCCCTCCCCCTTTTTTCTCATAGAGATCCACCTGCCTCTGCCTCCCAAGTGCTGGGATTAAAGACTATGTGTTCTTTAAACATAGATTGTTTTCTGACATTGTTTCAGAGTACTTTGGGGGCATTGTCAAGAAAATATTTAGTATTGTGCAGAAAAATGGCAGCAAAGAACTTCAGTTAAGGTTGAAATGCACTCAGATTGTTTACACCTCACTGCAGCACTAGAGCAGGTTCCTTCAAGGGAACCTTCAAGCCATTTGGTTTGGAGAGTGTAGTAAAATGTTGGTGTCTCACTTCCCTCTTCAGCTGCATGGAATCTATAGTTCTTTGAGGGAAATGTGTTACTCTTTAAAGGTGTTTTGGAAAACTTCTGAAAAGCATATATAACTGCTTTCTAAAGGTCATTGCATTCTGATAGGCAAAATAAGTAAGACATATTTCCCCTCTCTTTAGTTCCACCATGCCTCTTCTCCTTTTCTGTGTTGCATAGCACAGTGCTCTTGCAGATGATTAGACCAACAGGTGCCAGGAGTGGCTAGGCAAGCTGGCTTTGTGCCACTTGCACACAGTGGAGATCCTGTGTCACCCGAGGTTTTGGTGTATCACTATGTCCTTCAAGGGAAGGGATACCCAGTTGAAATACTGCAACTCCTGAGGGATTAAGTGTTTCCTTTGCTTTATAGTATAGAATTTTACAGTTTCTTTGGGGAGTTCTCAGATTGCTTAATGATTTCTCTAGCCCCCTCCCCACCCCCCACCCATTGTGACCAGGTGTAGATTATAGCAGTATTTGAACCTCTGTATATTTGGCAATTTTATTGCACAGCATGTGGTATTTTTTTTTTTTTTTGAAGGATGGCATTTTAGTCTTTTGTGTTTAGAGAACTGATTTGGAGATCAAATTGTCATTTTATCTTGGTAGATACCTTATAGTCTTAAAATTGTAGAGAGAACTTCAAAGATTTTATTAATTACGGAAGTCTTATAAAATTATTCTGAGGTGGCATAATTGACAATGTGGTTTTTGTTTTGTCTTGCAATCTAAATCTACTCTGTTCAGATCAGCAAGTTTAGTGCATTTATTTGTTGGTTTTCAAAACTGGCCTTCAGAATTAACTATTTTAAAAATAGATTTTGCAAAGAGGGAATTATAGCCCTGGACAGTTGTTACACTAGAAATTCGTTTGGGCTTTCTTAGAGATTTTAGAAGGCTCTTAACCCACCCTGGACCCTCCCCATTAGCCAGATAGGCTGAGATGCGAGCTCAAACTCACATGCACAAAGAAAAGAGACTGGGGACCATTCCCTCTTTCTCAGGAGCTCATCTGTGCTATAAAGGTATGTGGGAAGTGGAGAAAAGGTTTACCAAATTGAACTCATTTAGATGTAGATAAGAATAATCCCAGCTCAAGCTAAGGAACACTAGTAAATATGTGAAAGGGATGGTTGGTGGGCTGAGTATCCTAGAAGGTGGAAGGAGATGGGAATGCTGGATCAGGTGGGAAGACCAGCCTTAGGTTGGTAGCTGTCAGAAGAGATTACATACAGTGGTGAGGACAGGAAAAGGAGCAAGCATCCCTTTAGAGGGAATCAAAACCATGTTGGAGAATTCCACTTTACTCCTCTAACCATGAGCATCATGAGTTTTGCACTGGAAAAAAATATGAACATGTTTGCCTCTAGAAAGATCATTGTATGCAAAATTGAAGGAGTAGGGATCAGAGAAGTGGCTAGAAGGCTGTTCTCTAGGCAAAGTAAACTAAGCTGAGCTGAGACGTGCCTCTTGAGGCAGGTAGGTATGTGACACTAGTCTGAGATCAATATTTGCCTTCTTGTCTGATTCTTTGGGGGAATCTAGGGCTCTATTAGTGTTTGTTTTATTTTTAGGTTAACTTAGTAATTATTTTTGTTTGGTTAACCTAAAGGGGGATGGACTATAGTGTGGGCGCAGGGAATGCACTGTGGGCTGGTTGCCGCGTGATGACCAACCACACTCAGGGCCTTCATCTGCAACGACCTGTTCTGCTTCAACAACATTATCTTGGATCCACTTACAGAAACTTATGTGATTCCTTTTTACTTACAGTACCTTGCCCATTGGTCAGAGTATTTCATCGTTGCAGAGGGACCTGGTGGAGAGCTAATGGGTTATATTATGTATATAGAAAAGCTCAGTAGCTAGGAAAGAATGGCATGGGCACGTCACAGCTCTGTCTGTCGCCCCCTGAATTTCGACGTCTTGGTTTGGCTGCTAAACTTATGGAGTTACTAGAGGAGATTTCAGAAAGAAAAGGTGGATTTTTTGTTGATCTTTTGGTAAGAATATCCAATCAAGTTGCAGTGAACATGTACAAGCAGTTGGGCTACAGTGTCTACAGGACAGTCATTGAGTACTATTCAGCCAGCAATGGGGAGCCTGGTGAGGATGCTTATGATAGGAGGAAAGCACTTTCCAGGGACACTGAGAAGAAATCTGTCATATCATTACCTCATCCTGTGAGACCTGAAGACATTGAATAACCATAGGCAGTGGTTCTCAAGCAAATGTTCCAGATACTTTGTGGACAATATTATTTTCATTAGATGATCTTGGAGCTCTATTAGGAGAAAAATAATCACTTAGGTCTTAAAGACTTCAAGAAAATACAGGCTGTAAATGGACTTCAAATCTCATTGTTTTCAATTAGCAATAGCATATCTGTTCACACTGTCTGCCATAGTAAAGTTCAATCAAGGCAGCTAGGTCAGGAAATGTTCCACTATCATGGTTGGCAGTATCCAGTACATGCCAAGGAAAGACTCGCTCCATCATCCTCCGAAATTCTGTGCCTGAGAACCACTGCTGCACATACATTTTTTTTATTTTGTATCAAACTGTTAATTGAAGCTTTAAAAGCATATATGAAATATATAAATCTGAGATGTATAGTAAAATACATTGTTGACTGAAAACAAAAGAGGGTCGGACTGTCTAGATTTTCTAACAGTCAAGTAGAATTGTTTTGGCTTTGTTTTGGCTTGCTTGGTTTTGAGGCAGGGTCTCATTGTGTAGCCACGCTGGGCCCTAACTCACAGTCTTCTGCTTCCACTGCTAAGGTTGGAATTAAAAGTATGAACCACTGTACCTGGCTTAGAATTTTTTTTATTGTCTTTCTTTTTTTCCTAAGTACAAAGTGTATGGTCTTTATAGACAGTTGAAAAATGCAAAGATTAAGTGTAATAAATCACCATCCCTCTCACTACCCAGAGACAAGAATTGTAAATATTTTGATTTCCTTCCATCTTTTTTTCCAGAAAGCAATTACAAATTGAGATTCCTCTGGCAGGAGAAAAGGGTCAGTTCCCCAACAGTAACTCTTGAAGCTAGGTGAAACTGGCTTGACTTTCTGGCTTCTTTTCCTTCTAGGATACTGCTTGCCTCTAGTAAATGCTAGCTGACTTTGTATGCCTTTTTGTTTTTTCCTTTGAGGATGAAGCCTGCAGAGACATGAGAGATGGCCTGTTCAAAGAATATTGCCCAGTCACCACATAGGGGAAAAGTTGCTTTTGATGAATGCTGGAATACCCTTATTTGCTATTTCAAATGCCTCAAGGAGAAAAAAAAAGAAATCAATGGGAATGAGTCTTTTTTAATATGCTTATACTAGGTAGAACAATAGAGCATTGGTAACAAGGGAACAGTGATGTCCGACTGGGTATCCTAACTGATTTGTAATCTCAAAGCAGTGGTATATGGAATCCTGTTAAATATGGTGCCCCTCCCTGGATTGGGGGTGGGGTTGGTGTGTGTTGGGGGGTTGCTCCCTTTTAGTCTGGTCTAAGATTGATGGAGATATTATCTTAGACTGTTGGAACCTGTGAGCAGATTGGAATGATGACAGCTTTTGAGAAGATGGATGGAGAAACAAACTCCAAGGCTCAAGTGTTTGCTTTTATGTTGAGTCTTTAGAAGAATGTTTCTCTCATTATTTAATGCAGGGGAAGACAAAGTTGTACCGTGTTATCAAATTGGCTGTTTTCTTGAGGTCACCTTACAGACATCTCTAGAAAAAAAACATCTCTTTTTAATATAGGATATAATTAGTCATGGCCAGAACAGGAGTTTGTCAGCTGGACCAGGCTACTATTTCTACCCTCCTTTGTGTCTATTATTTCAGCTCCCAGAGTTCAGGAGTGTCATAGGAGGTATAGGATCAGTATGTGTATTTTGTCTCTGGGCTTTAATTGTCTGGATTTAAAACATCATCTACTAATATAAAATCCTGATATAGTTGAAGAACACAAACCTCACAATAAGCATCTGATAGATAGTTATCCATTCTTCTTTGTTCCCTGGGTCTTCATTATGTAACCATGAGGAGATACAGTAATTTATTTACTACTCTGTTAAATAGAACTGTTAAAGCAATTTCTAAAGTGATAACTATAAATGTGTATTGTATTTACATTTAGTAATACCCATCAGATACTTAAACAAGGACTGCCACTCCTGTAGGCAAGTTATTTTGTAGATCTAATGCACATGAAATTAAATGACTTGAGGCTACTCCCTTTATAGTGTACTCTAAGTAGCTTTATGGCTTTATGGCCCATTATTTTCCTACTTTCTTGTGATGATAGTACTTTTCTCTTACTAGAAATCAGTGTGTATGGGACTGGAGAGATAGCCTAGCGGTTAAGAGTACCGATGCTCTTGCAGAGGACCCGGGTTCGATCCCCAGCACCCACATGGTGGCTAAGAACCATCTGTAACTCCAATTCCAGGAGAACTCCAGTTCCAGGGGAATCCGAGACCCTCTTCTGACCTCCGCGGCATTGCACAACACGGGTGCACAGACCTGCATGCAGACAGTACATTCATACACATACAAAGATAAATAATAATTAAAAAAAAATAAATAAATAAATCAGTGTGTACGAATAATGTCACTCTGCCTCTTCACTAATACCTCTGTACTGGGTAGCTTTAGTGTCAACTTGACATACCTGAGTTGATGAGAATTAGCCCCAGTTGGGGAATTGGTTCCATTGGATTGGCCTGTGGCCTCATCAGGTGGTGTTAGGCCATGGGGTGGAGGTGGTAATCCTGTTGTTGAGTGATGTGGGAGGGCCCAGCTCACTGTGGAAGGTGTCACCCCCTGGCAGGTTGTTGTGTATTGTACAAGAAAGTGGGTTGAGAATGGAGCAAGCCAGTAAGCTACATTCCTCCATGGCCTGTGCTTCAGCTCCCTTGCCTCCAGGTTCCCGCCCTGAGTTCCTATGTTGGACTCCCTCAGTGATGATCTGTGACCAAGGAGATGTGAGCCACATAAACCTTTTACTCCACAAGTCGGTATTAATCAGACTGTTTTGTCACAGTAATTGAAAAGAAACTTGAACAACCTCTCTGTGTTTAGAAGATGGTCCTCTGCATGTTGGTTCTAAACTTCTCTATTGAGACCTTTATGGAATCAGCTTCCTGTTTGAGGTGCTCAGATGAAAGCAGAAAACACCAGTGTTACTTTGCCTACTTATGGGAAGAACAGTGGACCAAGCACACTCAAGAGCCAGGAGACAGAACAGTGGTGGAGAAGGAACATCATCTGAAGTTGTGAATCTGGCATCCTAAAAGCACAGCACAACCTTGGGCTTGGTTGATGTGCTTCCACTATTCTCTATTCCAAAGGAGAGAATATTACAGCCAATAACAACATTGCTGGAGGGCAAGAAATATGAAGGAGAGTGCACTGACAGGGTAGGAAGGGGTTACCACACTCTCCAGTTATGAACCTGAGTATGAAAGGAAAAGTTAAAAATGAAAAGAGTGTAAAAAGATTGGTGGACTTCTGGATTCCTATGAAGAAAAGAGGCTGAGAGGGAAAATTTCTGAAAATTTAACATAGAAAATAGGTTGTTTGCTGAAGGAGAAAACAAGGTATTGCTCTGAAACTTCTCTTTGAAGTTTCCCCTGTCTTTCTGCATTGGGACATTGGAGTACAAACCCTTGAAGGTTTCCACACAGCATTTGTATTGTGTTAGGTAATATAAATATGTAACGGTGTCTTGGAGCATATGGAAGAAAGCTCATACTTTATATAAAGCTATTTCCATCTCATATATACCACCTGAGCATCTGTTGACTTTGCATCTGCAACATTTTGAACTCAGTCTCCCTCGGACATCAAGGAACATCTGTGTGAGAAAAGACACACTATGTATTCTGAGAGTTGATATTACATTTGTCCTTTATTTCTAATACAAATTTCAAGAATCTGACTTGACTGATTCAAAAGTAGTTAAAACCAACTTAAATGATAAAATTATAGTCAAAAAATTATAAAGTGTGGGGGAAACAGTAGATTATAGCAAGTTATATATATATATATATATATATATATATGCATATATATATAACTTATATATATAAGATCTATAGTAACTGTTGGAGTATATAAATTTTCATCTAAACGTACTCCACTTTTGTTTTGAAAAATGCGATTTAGCCAGGCGTGGTGGCGCACGCCTTTAATCCTAGCACTCAGGAGGCAGAGGCAGGAGGATCTTTGTGAGTTAAAGGCCAGCCTGGTCTACAGAGTGAGTTTCAGGACAGCTGAGGCTACAGGGAGACCCTGTCTCAAAAAGACAAAAGAAAAGAAAAGAGAGGAGAGGAGAGGAGAAAAAAGGAAGGAAGGAAGGAAGGAAGGAAGGAAGGAAGGAAGGAAGGAAGGAAGGAAGGAAGGAAGGGAGGGAAGGAAGGAAGGAAATGCAATTTAAATATCTAAACCGAGACCCTGTCTCAAAAAGACAAAAGAAAAGAGGAGAGGAGAGGAGAAAAAAGAAGGAAGGAAGGAAGGAAGGAAGGAAGGAAGGAAGGAAGGAAGGAAGGAAGGAAATGCAATTTAAATATCTAAACCAAGACCCTGTCTTAAAAAGACAAAAGAGGAGAGGAGAGAAGAAAAAAGAAGGAAGGAAGGAAGGAAGGAAGGAAGGAAGGAAGGAAGGAAGGAAGGAAGGAAGGAAGGAAGGAAGGAAGGAAATGCAATTTAAATATCTAAACCAGGGCAGTGACCTAACTGAAAGACATTCTAGAAAATGCAAGAAAACCAGAATCAAGTGGCATCAGCTCTGATCTTTTGGTGATCCAAAGGATTGTCAAGCCTTTGCTGAAATGAACCATAAGTCTTGGTCAGCATGGAATTTCTGCCCAAATGCCGCTTGTCCTGACAAATTTAAGCATTTATGGAGTCCAAGCTGCTGCTGATGTGTGGCACCCTGAAATCCCCCAACTGCATTCTAGACCCCAGTTGCCATTTTTGGATGGCTGCCCCCTCAGAAGCAGAAAGCGTATCTTCGTCATTCACATGAACTGATTCACTAGAATTCCCAAATTATGAGCAAGCACATGTGCACCCGTACACCTTGACTTTAGGACTCCCAACGGGGTACTCATCCAGAAAATTCTGTGTGATATTAGATAAATACTTAAAAACTTACATAACATAGCTTGTCATTGAAATCCTCAGTCCCATGGAATTAAGTTAATATACATATTTCAGGTAAAAAATTATTTCAAGTGTCTAATGAATGTATTTGAGGGCTGGAGAGAGGCTCAGAGGTTAAGAGTACTGACTACTCTTACAGAGTTCCTGGGTTCAGTTCCCAGCACCCACATGGTGGCTTACAACCGCCTGTAACTCCAGTTTCAGGGACTCCATCGCCCTCTTCTGGCCTCTGCAAGTGTTGCATGTATATGATGTACTTACATACATATAGACAAAACACTCATACACATAACATTTTAAAAAATAAATTTTTAGCCAGGTACACCTTTAATCTCAGGACTTGGGAGGCAGAAGCAGACTGATCTCTGTGAATTCAAGGCCAGCCTTGTCTATATAGCAAGTTCCAGGCCAGCTGTGGCTACTGGGAGACCCTATCTCAAAAGGCCAAAATAAATAAATTTTTTTTTTAATTAAAAGTGTGCTTGAGAATTGAGGGAAGGGAGGTATTGTGAACATTTACAAAACAACCTTTAATATATAACCTTCAGTTAATTCAATATAGAATGTGGACTCTGATAGGAAAGAATTATTAACACATATACATCACTTTAACTGAATATAGCTGTTAGTACAGATAAGTGTTATTTGCACTGATGACTCACTAAATATTCGTTGAATACTTATTTGCATTAGCACTGTATTATTTTTCTTTAAGAATTTTATATTTACATCTCAGGAAGCCTGCCTGCCACTTGGATCAATAGTATATTTTAAAGTGAATGTCTTTTAAATAGTAATCATGTTGAAAATAAGGGAAGGTACCTGTCTGTCGGTGATTGTTTGATCAGAATGTTAGAACCTCAGTGAGTGCATAGGAATAGGGCAGATTCGGACTCTGGATCATGTGAAGCTGTTGCTCTTGTATCTGGTGCTAGGTCTGTTAACATGCAAAGCCATGGTCAGCAGAGAGGAGGAATCTGGAATCTATAACACACCTAAAACTTGTGACCATAAACTGAGCTGTCTTAACTCCTGCAAGCCACCAACATTGATGCTACAGGTAACCTGCAGAAGAGCTGGTACACTTTGCTGGAGAAACTGTGGGCCTGATGCTGTTAGAAGCCAACAACATGGCCATCAGATCCACAGCTGAGTGCACACTACAAATAGCTCCTAATACCAGACCAGCTTTCCAGGAATTGACATGGCTGATGCTTTATGTACACTTCCAGATCTCATTTAGGCTTCTCTGTGGCTATTGCTAGCCTCAAACTATGCAGGAAAGGGACTGGATAGTCAAACTGACATAGCACAAACCTGTCACAGTTCATTCTTCTAAGCTTGGCACTCAGATACACCTTTTGACCACATTTAACTTCTAAAAAGACAACAACAAAATGTTGCTTATGCTGACCATGATGAAACTACCCCTCTTTTTTTTTTTATTTTATTTATTTTCGTATGTGTATGAATGTACTGTCTGCATGTAGGTTTGTGCACCCGTGTCGTGCAATACAGTGGAGGTCAGAAGAGGGCGTCAGGCTCTCCTGGAACTGGAGTTAAAGATGGTTTTCAGCCACCATGTGGGTGCTGGGGATTGAACCCAGGTCCTCTGCAAGAGCAGTCGGAGCTCTTAACCGCTAGGCCATCTCTCCAGCCCTAAACTACCCCTCTTAAACAACTGCCACAACAAAGGCATTAATGAACTCCCCCAAAGAGAAAAAAGAAATAAATAAAAAGGACATTTTTTTTTTTTTTGCCTTTGGGTGCTATCAGTCTTCTTGTCTTGATATTGTACAACATAAACTAAGATGTGGGACTAAATACTACTGAAATAAGTTATATAATGTTAAATGGCATGAGAATGGGAAAGAGGAGTACAAATCTTGATTTACTTGCCAGGCCTACCTGTAATCACAGTGCGTGGGAAGCAGAGGTAGGAAGATGGTGAGTTGAAAGCCAGCCTGGGCTATACAAAGAGACTTGGTCTTGGTCTCAAACAAAACAAAACAAAAAATTGGCTTATAAATACAAATACTTTTATATCAAAATACGAAAAAGACAGAGATATTCTTCATGTTGACCACCAGTCCCAGGGTCACTGCTGCTATTTATAATTACATTCTTCGGACGGTGATTCCATATTCTCTTGTCTAGGGAAACCTTGGCTGATGGTAGTTTGTCACCACAGAACTACAAACTTTAATTCCTGAAAGATTTGAAGCTGGACCTCTCCCACTGCCTGGAATATAGAAGGGCACAGTCACTTTGTGTGACCATTGGGTAGTTTCTTAAGTAGTTTAAACATTTATTTTCAATAAGTTTTGTGACTTACCTTTGGGAGTTAAGATCATGTGTCCATTTAAAGATGTACACAGGTATTTTTGGCAGCTCCTTTTATATTTGTCAAAAATGTTACAGATACTCAAATATTTATCTGCTCAAAGATCAGGTATCCATCTGCAAGTCAGTGAATATACAGATTGTACTATCATTCCACATATATCCCATGTACTCAACAACAGAAAGGTAAAAACTACTGATATATTTACACTATGATGGCTGTTAAAATTTTCTGCTAAGAAAAAAAAAATTCTAGATAAAAAACTACATACCCTTCACATGGAACTCCTGAAAATACAGCAATCTGTAGGTACTCGAGGTTCAGCACCTGCCTGATGACAAGAAGTCAGTGAAAGAAAAGGAGTCCAATGAGGTATGACAGACACTGAGGGACCATGATGATGGTGGGATATGTGCATACATCAGAACTTACAGAAGTACATACTTTAAGCTTATACAGATTATTTCATGTCAGTTATATGTGTAAGGTTGTGTTTCTGAAATAAAAGATTGAAGAATAATCTATGCAACTTCTATCAATTGGAATTACATTGCTGTGATTCAAAGTCATAAATGGATTTATTCAGTTGATCTACTTTTTAGATTATGTTGAACTTGACAAGGTTTCCTTTATTAGCATTGTTTTGAACTCATAATGTATAACTACATGCCAGACTGGTTCAGACAAGATCATAGGGTTTGGAAAAGGAAGAGGGTCACATTAAGTCTGAGGTTTAGGCTTCAGTTGAACTGAACTTAGTCCTGAGGAATAGATGGGATTTGTTAGCTGAAGACTTAGGGAGCTTGAGTTTAATAGTGGGTACAGATGTGGGCGAGAGCAGAGCAGGAGCTAGATGAATCCCATCTCTCTAAGAGCATTTTTTCTGAGTCCACTGGGGAGTGAACAGTGAGGAAAGCATTAAACAATTTTTACCATTTTAATGATTGCACAGTGCTGTCAGTAGTGGAATTTACCAGGAAGGATGGATTAGAGTGATATCGTGAAGTCCAAATAAATTATCAGGAGGTGAGGGTGAACTGAATATAGTTGACCAATGAATAAAGAAAATGAAAGCTAATTGCAAAGGTTTTGACATAGGTATGGAGAAAAATAAAGTACAGTGAAGTTCTGGATCCTCGTGGAAATGGGTTCTATTTGGGACCTATTACATTTGTGATCATAATAAAACCATGCAAGTGAAGACATTTATAAAAGCTATCAAGGACTAGGTAATGTGCTTCACAAGCAAGACGATGTGAGTTTGGATTCCCAGCATCATGTAAAAGCCAGGTGCAGTGGTGCCCATCTATAACCCCGGTGCTGAGGGTAAGGGGGCAGTGACAGGCAGATTGTGCATGCCTTTAATCCTGGTATTAGGGAGGCAGAGGCAGGCCTGGTTTACATAGCAAATTCCAGACCAGCTGAGGCTAAGGGAGACCCTGTTTAAAAAAAAAAAAAGTTATTAGTAATCACTTTGCATGCCAAGCACTGAACTCTATGCATTATTGTAATTAAAACTATTTGAATTTGTATGCTTTAGGAGCTGAGACAGTAAAATCAAGAGTTCAAGGCTAGCCTAGGATACATAGTGAGACCCTGAATCATAAATAATTTACTAAAAAAGAAGGAAACGGTTTGGGGGGAAGAAAATATTTGTCACAACTGAAAATTTTATGAAAGTCAAATTTCAGTGTCCATAGACAGATTTTATTGGAATTCATCAATACTTGTCTACACTGCTTTCCCACTGGGCTGTGGTTGGCAAGCCTTTTCTGAAAAGAGCTGAACAGTCAGTATTTTGGGCTTTGTGGGTCATGAAGTCTATGGCAGCCACCCAGGTCTGCTATGATGTTGTGAAAGCAGCTATGGCAGTGCTGTGACAAGTTACCATGGCTGATCAGTGAAACTGCTCATAGACGCTGAGATTTTTTTGACTTTCATGTGAATTTCACTTGTCTCCAACAAAATTCCTTCCCTCCCTCCTTCCTTAACTTCCTTCCTTGTCCCACTGTGAAGCCCAGGCTGGTCTTAAACTTGTGATCCTTCTGCCCCAGCCTTGAAAGTACCAGGATTATTGTTGTGTGCCCAGCAAACCGGGCTCCAGATATTCTCTTGATCTATTTTTCCAGTCATTTGACAAATATAAAACACCGTATGTGTTTTAATTTTTTCACATCTAAATCCAAGAACTGTGCATCTAAATCCAAGAACTGTGATTTCAAATGAATGGGAATGTTCTGTGGACCTGTGGAGTTGGAGTAACAGTGCACACACGTAGACCCTGTTTAGTGTACCTATGTCTAGGTACAGAGTGATGAAAGGAAAGCAGCCTGAGTAGCTATCAGTATGGAAGCAATTTAGGGTCTACTCATTAAGTGGAAGACTCTAATAGCTTCAAGCAGTGTGGAGAGAAGTCCCATGGTACAAGTACTGCCACCTCTCTTCTTAGGCCTTCTCATGCCACCCTGGCTGTGTGCAGCCCTCCAGGCAGTGAGGTGCCCCAATATTTAATTTCTCTTTATAAAGAAATTTATAAATTTGATTTTCGTTCATGTATTGTGTATATTAATGAATTTCAGTGTGATTTTTAACACACAGTCATCAAACCAGAGTAACGAACAGCTTCCTGTTGTTTCTTTACATTTGGTGCCTACAAGCTCTTCTCTTCCAGATTGCCACAAAATATGTTTTAAGTTATTATGCGCTGTGGTCTAGTTGCCAGGGAACATCAGAACTTGTTCCTTCTCTCTTTTGGTCCGTTCATCCACCTGACTTCCACCTTTGCCCACCTATTAGCATCGCTATTCCAAATTCAGGTGGACTTGTTCAGCTTTGTATATGAAATAGAATAGACAAATACTGTGTATTTGTCTTTCTGGGGCTTACTTCACTTGGCATTTAGTTTCTCTCTGTGAGCACAGCCACATGCTGGGCGGCAGCAGTACTTAGGAGCTCTGAAAATGGCTCCCTATCCACTCTTTGACAGTGGAAAGAAAAGTGAGATGCTTACTGTGCTTAACCCATCCTCAGTAGATTTAACCATCAGAAGAGTAGCACTCCTCTTACAGTTGTATTTAATATAAGCACCTTGGATGTTGCTATCAGAATCATGGTAGTTTTTATTGGTGTGTGGTTTTATTTTTAAGGTTGGAGGATCCTGTCCATTGGCTAAGTCCATTAGCTCTGTAGTCCTTAAGAGAGCCTGTTGACAGAAACTAGGACCATTAGAGACTGACAGGGAATCCTCACCACAGTAACTGCTCAGAGGGTAATGAACAAAATGGATGCAGTAACCAGAAAGAAATGAGGAACAGGGAAAACTTTATTGGATGTCATTGTGTTTAAGACTATTACAGAAAAATTAAACCTAAAACTATCTTGGCACATAGCACAAGAAGAAAGGAAATAAGTCATTTGTTTTAATTAAGGTAAACACAGCTTATGAGATATCTTTACCTTACTTATCAAGATAGATTCCAACTTTCCCAAATAGCTCAGAATAAAATTCTGCTTGATTTTTTTTTTTTTTTTTTTTTTTAGTAGGTGGTACTTGATGACTTGTGAAAGTCTGCCTAGACTGTCTTGAACAGTGGTGCTTTTCTCTAAGTCCTGTAGAACTCAGATTGAGTGTGGTACTCAGATTGAGTGTGGTACACAGTACAGAGCTACAATTTGTATAAGTATGAATAGTTCCTGTCACTTAAGCAGATTTAGACCAGACATTTATGAAATCCGCTAAACATGTTTTTCTTAAGAAAAAGATTTCACGCTCAAATAAGTTTTGGAAACACTGACTAAGGAGCATTAATTAAATTTCTTCACTTTGATATTTCTCGGAGCCCTTATCACACTAATATGATTTGACCACTGACTCATTCTGGGAGCAACTCCAGGAGTTTTTAGGAACAGAACTGGGGTTACACTAACTTCTACTGATCTTTCTACTGATTTGCCTCAAGCCCAAGATTTTCTCAGCTAGCCTGATCAGATTTGGGGTTACTCTATTTACAACCCAAAAGTTGGTAAGTAAGGGGCATTAATAGTGAACTATAGATAGAACCCCTTGTCCAGTTTGTCAAAGCTTTGGTAAACGAGCCTTAACAATTTCCTGGACTCCTTTTAATAGGTAGACTACAAAAATTGCACATCACTGTTTGGTGACTGTTGAATGAATCTGTTGTTTGACCTGGGATGCTGTGAGCGTTAGGACCATAGTCTTAGCACTACACATGAAGTCTAGCCTTCCCAGCATTATTGCAGCGTCACCTCAACACTGGTATACAATTTCACCTGGGGCCAGAATTCCCTCAGCCCTGGCTCCAGGCCTCAGTAGACCAGTGCTGTCAGCTCACTCAGTCTCTGGACTGTGAGGAACTGTGGAGGCGCAGCACCACTGCATTAAGCAGCGGCTTTAATGGTGTAACTGTATACTTAACAAGTGGTTTTCAAAGTGAATAAAAGTACATATTCCTGAAATGCACTTTTTCAAAAGATTTAAGCAATACTTACGTATTTATTATCAAAGCTGACGTGAAAAGCAAGGGTTCATATTGCCAATAGAGCATTTGCTGGACAGGTAGTAGGCCCTAGTCCATTCTCCAGAACCAAGTACATGAAAAAGGTAAAATTGGGCTGGAGAGATGGCCTAGTGGTTAAGAGCTCCAACTGCTCTTGCAGAGGACCCAGGTTCGATCCCCAGCCCCCACATAGCGGCTGAGAACCATCTTTAACTCCAGTTCCAGGGGAATCCGACACCCTCTTCTGACCTCCGCAACATTGCACAACATGGGTGTACAAACCTACATGCAGACAGTACATTCATACACATAAAAATAAATAAAATTAAAAATATATTTAAAAAAAGAAAAAGGTAAAATTTACTATGGAAAATTATTCAATATGGAAGCAGAAGTTTTCATACCATGTTTAATCTTTTGTATCTTTTTCTCATTCTTTTTACAGTTTTTTGAGGTGCCATTTGACTCAAATATGAATAGAACAAAAAACAGGCCTCTGGTGCGTGGACAGATCAGGTAAATCATGACTCTGAACCTCTTTGACATTCTAGAACATTCACTGGCTTATTTTCCTTTGTCTGGAGCTGTGTATAAGTGGAGGTGATATAGACATACACATAGAAGGTGCTGCTGTGCAGTGCTCTGGTAAGAGTCAACTGAATACACTTACCATAGGTCTAAGATTTGCAGGGGCTTTGTGGAGTGAATGCTACAGACTTTTTTTTAAATTAGATTCAGTTTTTGAGATATAGTCTCTGTTTTACTTGTGTTGGCTGAAAATCAAAATATTGTAATAATTCAAAGTGATTTTCCAACATCCATATAGGGTGTGTGAAGGATGTGTCTGAAACCTTGTTTCATATAAACTGATACTGCTGTTTTACCCTGAGTCAAGTGCTATCTCTGTTGCCCTCCCTCCCTCCAAACCCAACTGCGTAGAATCAAAAGTATAAATAGTTTCATGTCACTAATGGCTAATAATTAAACATTTTACTTCCTGGAGCCATCTAAATGAAGACTTTAAGATTATTTTTAAATCTAAGATATATATTATATATAACACATTAATATGTAAATTTACCCACAATCCAAAGAATGAGAAGGTCCAAATGGCTTATATCAGCTGCTCTAGATCAGTGACTCCTCTCTTTATATTTCCAGGCATTGCCCCCATGGAGATGAAGATGACACTTATATTTCAAATCATATTTATTCAATAAAATGATACAGGGAACAAAAATGTAATCATGTGCAGAAAAATGTGTGTAAAAGTGACTTAAATGTTAGCTGTCTTTAGACATTCAGCTCCACTGATACTTTACATCCTGTTGTTGAAACAGAAGCAAAGTTTTGTTTTGTATTGTGTTTTTATTCAGTTAACTTGTTGGAGAGGGAGAGTACAGTCTTAACACCATATCCCCAAAACTAAAAGCTACTGAGATTCACATAGCTAACAAGATGGAGTATAGATTTCCTTTTGCTTTTCTGAAGTCCCATTTGTATCATAATGATAAGCACTATGTGTCATCGTGTAGGTTTTTCATGACTGCCCTCATGAAGTACATATTCTAGAGTATCCTTAGCAACTTTACAGAGAAAAGCACAGAGTGGGTTTCTAAGACATCCTCCATGCAAGCCAGAAAAGGACAGGAAGAAAGTTCCTAATGAGAATAATCTAGCCTTTACCACCATGTATACAGGGTAAGCACTTGAGCAGGCATTGTAGCCCCAGGATGGATCCCTAGTTGTTCAGCTAGATCAAGGGATTAAATCGGGACAATAACAGAAGGACAGGATGTGCTGACTAGCTGCAGACGGTAGATGTGCTCTCCTGCTTGATTATAAAGCTGCAGAGGGTGAATGGGCTCTCCCACTTGGTTATAAAGTGGGCTAACATTGAGGGTTAGCCAGGACAGTTTGGCTTATACCTATCATCACAGCAGAATCGGAATCGCCAATGGTGCCCATGTCATGTTCAGTTTCTTCAGGTTGGATGATATCTGTAGAGGGGCATTGCCACCCTATAGAAAGGGACTCATAGTACTGATTATAAAGATGCTTGCTATTTCCTACTAGTTCCTGTTACTTATCTTGCATAGAAGAGTTTTTAAAGACATAAATGAAAAGTATAATATACCTAAATCACTTTGGGGGGGTCTACATTGAATAAGATCCCTTTACATAGCTGGTTTTTAAAATATTTTATTATTTTATGTACAGAGTGTTTTGCCTGCATGTAAGTGTACCTGTGCCATGCAGTGCCCACAGAGGTCGAAAGAGTTGCATCAGATCCCTAGAACTGGAGTTACAGATGGTTGTTAGCTGCCATGTAGGTGCTGGGAACCAAACCCGGGTCCCCTACCAGAGCAATCAGTGCTGTTAACTGCTGAGCCATCTTTCTAGCTCCTACATAGCTGTTTTACAGTGGCATTATTACCTAATTTTTCTTGGAATTGGAAAAGATAAAGTCAGCTATCTTGTTTGGACATCGTTTGAGAAAATGTCATAAGAGTATATAGATTGTTGTCAACAGGAAGCTGACCATCTTCCTGTCACATGTTAGAAACTCACATCAACAAGTGAGTAAATTCACCCTACAAGTTGAACCTGTGAACTCTGTGTCGTGTAATAAAGGTAAGTGTCAGATAAATATATCAGAAAGTCAGATTGGTTTGAGCATAAGCTGACTTCAATTTAGAGATTGGGAAAATTAAATTAGCAGTTTTTAAAATTTTCATATTATAAAATTTTCAATCCTCAGATATTCCTCATATGATAATTCCTAGCTACTGAAAAGGTTAACTCTAAGCCTTGCAGGTCATTTAATTAATTAATTTTTCCACACTACTTCTTTGTCTATAAAACAGGGTCATTTCCTAACCTATGCATATGGTAGGACTCCCTGCTAAGGAGACAGTAATCACAAGTCACAGAAACAACATAAAGAAAAGTATGTTGTTAGGAAGAGGTCTGAAACTGTAGAGAAATGCAAGAGTTATTTGCAGAATTTTCATGTGTTTGGTTTTTCCTTTTTTTTTTTTTTTTTTTTTTTTTCTTTTTGGTCATTTTGAGACAGGGTCTCCCTGCAGCCCCAGCTGTCCTGGAACTCTCTAAACTCTCTATGTAGACCAGGCTAGCCTTGACCTCACAGAAATCCGCCTTCCTCTGCCTCCCAAGTTCTGGGATTAAAGACGTGCGCCACCATGCCCGGCATGTGTTTGTTTTTACATTTTGCTCTAAGATATAAGTATTTCTGTATTCCTGGCATAGGGAGTAGTGAGAGCAAGAACAAGGGAGGGAAATCTAGGTTTCTTTAAAAGAGAGAGAAGGGGCTGGAGAGATAGCCTAGTGGTTAAGAGCACCGACTGCTCTTGCAGAGGACCTGGGTTCAATCCCCAGCACCCACATGGCGGCTGAGAACCGCCTGTAACTCCAATTCCAGGAGAACTCCAGTTCCAGGGGAATCCGAGACCCTCTTCTGACCTCTGCGGCATTGCACCACACAGGTGCACAAACCTACATGCAGGCAGTACATTCATACACATACAAAAATAAATTAAATTAAAAAAAAATAAAAGAGAGAGAAGGGCCAGGCAGAGGCAGGTGGATCTTTGTGAGTTCAAGGCCAGCCTGGTCTACAGAATGAGTTCCAGGACAGCTGGGGCTACAGGGAGACACTGTCTGGAAAAGACCAAAAAAAAAAAAAGGAGAGAGAAGCAAAAACACAAATGAGAATTCAGTGTGGAAGGAGCCTTTGTTGTCATGACTGGGTGGTCACAGAAGCTGTTCAGTAGCAAGTAGAATGGCAGGTCACTGATTCCCTCCCCTCCCTGCCATCATTAGACTACTTACACAAAGAATGTCTATGTAGAGAAGTGTGCTGGTTCCTAAGATTGTGAAGAGATAAGTGATGCAGTGGTCCTTAGAACCATATCAAGGAGATGACAGCACATACACATGAAAGGACACTGAGTACTATTCAGGTGCAATGCACTCAGATAGACACTGGAGTGATGACCAAGACTTAGTTCTGTGTTTTATGTGGTGCCAACTACTTAAGCATGAAATCTTGAAGGTAAGAGCCAAAAGATACCTAAGAAGTCATTCTGTCCATCTTTTACTAAGCTCTTCTTCCTATCCCTGCCTCCCTTCTGTTCCATGGTTGGTCTTTAGCCTCCTCATCTCCCACTTCTCCTGTATACTTTACAGTGTTCATTCCTCCAGCCTTGATCACTGTTCTGAGCTCAGTGCCTTTGAAGACCTCTCTACTGGTACCCTGTAAGCATCTCAGGCTCTGCATATCTCCAAGCACTTTTCATTCTACTTCTCCATTTATTTCCTAAAGCCAGGCTCTGGAGGCAGTCCTAGACTTTGTCTTATCCTCTCCTGTAACTGTTCAACAGTGCATGTCCTTTCAGCTTCTCCTGTAACTGTTCAACAGTGCATGTCCTTTCAGCTTCTCCTGTAACTGTTCAACAGTGCATGTCCTTTCAGCCTCCAGACTGCCCTGGCATCTGTGTGGCGTCACCATTGCTGCTCTGCAGGCCACCTTCAGTTCTGTGCAGGTTTCTCAGCAGCCTGGCTGGCTTCTCTACCTTCACTCCCCTTTTCTCTTGTTCCTATCCAGCTGCCAGATGTTCTTCCTTAAATGATCACATTGCTTTCTGCCTTAAAGCCCCTTCACCAAACACATTTAAGATAATCTTGTTTCCTTGAAGGACTTTAAGCCTCATCCTATGTTCTGTTTGCTTGTTTTCATCTGTTCTTTTGTGTTCCACTTTGGCTGCATAGAACTGCTGGTTCTCTGTTAGTTCCATGGCTTCTGTCTGGTCTTTAGGCATTTATGTAGCCTTGCCCTTTCAAGGCCTAGGTAGCTCACCTCCTGGTGGTATAGGTCTTGTCTACTGCTTTCTTTGCTTTTAGTGCATGTCTGTGTACAGCACTGCCCAGCAGTGTGTCCTGTACTTCCCAGCATCTCATCTCCATTGCACTGAGTTCTTCCAAGATAGGCCATTTCTGTCGTCTGCAGTGCCTAAAATTGTTTATATAACATACTTTCTGAGTCCTCATCCTGTGATCAGTACCATGTGATACAGCAATGAATAATGCATTACGAAGCATACATGATACATCACATGTAGCAGAGTGCTGTTGTTAATGGACAGATGGAAATGCATAAGTAATAGCAAAAAACGACTGCTCGGGCTAAAGAAACACCAAAATAGAGCTATTTCTTGATTCCTTGACTGCTGTCAAAGGCACATGTGACATAGGCTATCAAGGCAATGAGAAGCCCGGGAGTAGAGGATGATCAAGTGAAGAGAGAAAATGAGCTTTAAGATAGAAGAGTGTAGACCTACAAGATGGCTCTGCAGGTAACAGCCCTTGCCACCAAGCCTGACAACCTCAGGTCAATCCTCTGGTCCAACATGGTAGAAGGAAAGAACCAATTCCCACTAGTTGTCCTTTGACCTCCATAGGAGTGCATATATATACATACTAAATAAGTAACTAAACAAATAAATATAATTTCAACATATTTAGAAAAAGATAAGAGGAATATACCTTTACAAACCAATAGACTTCAGATCTGTGGAGAGTGAGGTAAAGACTAGCTTGGACACAGTAGACAGGGCAAAGCAAGTGGCACACCCTGAGGATCAAGCAGAGTTGCTATGGAATGAATTCAGAAGACTGGCAAGAAGTGCTTTAAGTTCAGTGTGACCTGGGAAGCCAGAAGTGAATCCTGATTGTGGGATATCAGCCAGGTTCAGATTGTAAAAATCCCTGGGCAAAAAGATCACAAGAGGGAAAAATAGAGAGCTGTTAAAGACAAGTCCCAGTGGACTCTATTCATAGTTTACACCAACGAGGTCCCAGAGGAGCTGAAGTTCTAGTGTTGAAGTCGGCTCCATTGCCCACAGGCTAATGAGGGGATGTTAGGTACCTGCTTTTGAAATCTCTCATTGCTCTCTGTAGACCACTGCCCCCAGACTCTGCCCATCCCAGCTCTCTGTCTCAACCCCTCTTCTTTTTTGCCTGCCCCCCCCCTATAATTTTTGTTTCCTAAGGAATGTCTCTTTCCCTGTGGCCTGGTCCTATCATCTGCTTCTGTACAAGTCTTGGGTATAGGAAGCTACTCTTGCTACAAGGAGGTACAGCACAGTCCTGCTACCAGAGGGGTACTTCCAAACCCAGGTCCTTAGCCTGGGAAGGAGAATGCTTCCCTTCTGGCTGTGCTATCCCACCTGCCCAAAAACTACTGGTCTCTGGACAGGAATTTCAAGCTGCTGGCTGATGGCCGATCTTCAGCTTACATTTACTCACAGTCCACTCCACAAGTTGGTGACCTGATTAGTCTCCGTCCAGCCCCACGCTAGCTTACTAGGTTAGCAATCTGATTGATCCCCATCTAACCCAGGAGCCCCCAACACTTGAAATCCAGGCCTGCTTTGGCCTGTATACACTTAACGGATCCGAGAATTCAGTGTGATGATGGTAATGGAGAATACAATTTATTGTACGCTGCAAGTCACTTTTATAAACAAAATGATGTCATCTCTCAGAGCCAATCACAGACCCCAGTCTCATGCCCCGCCTAGCGTCATGTGTCTGGACCACAAGTTGCTCCCTCGAGCAGGATCAGAGGAACCCCATGACTTCCATGTTGTCCCCTAAGGGATGCTAGCTCAGAACTAGCTCCTAATTAAAACTGGATCTTTCCACACTTGAGTAATCAATCCTTATAAAGCAAAGAAGCAAGGAGAATTAGAACATAATCCCAGAGATTTCCCAGGTCTACTATTGGACAGAATCCTCTGACAACCAACAGCCTAAAGAATAGCTGTTCAGCCTGGTGGATCTGAACCTGAAGGCAGAAGGAAGCAAGTAGGCTTTGAGTCCCATGCCACCCTGCAAGCCACCTGCCCAAGAAAGCTGCCTACATACAGCCCTTCTTTCTGTTCACTCCTGTAATTCAACTTGATGATTCTCAAATTTTACTGAGCATAGTCATTATTTGCTAGACCTATATGGACTTAACCTCGTGTGCATTTTATGAATGACTTTGGGGGATTTTGAAGGATAATTTGGAGTTTAATATATTTCCCTCTTAGGGATGACCCACATGAACTAAATACACCAAGACTCTGTGGTGCTTCAAGAAGAAAATGTACCAAACCCTGTGACAGCCTTCCTTACCAGCACAGTGCTGCTTGCTTTTCCTTCCAGTGTACCACCTTCTATCTGGCTTGTTTCACAGGCGGGGTTTCAGTTGTAAACTTGACACACCTGGGAAGAGGGAACCTCAACTAAGGCTTTTCCTCTGTTGAATTGGCTTGTGGCCATGACTGTGAGGCATTTTCTTGATGAATGATGTAGGAGGGCCCACCCACTGTAGGTCCTGTGAATGAGGTAGGAGGGCCCAGCCCAATGTAGGCGGTATGAGTGATGTAGGAGGGTCCAGCCCACTGTAGGTGGTGTGAGTGATGTAGGAGGGTCCATCCCACTATAGGTCGTGTGAATGATGTAGGAGGGCCCAGCCCACTGTAGTATTATGAATGATGTAGGAGGGTCCAGCACACTGTAGGTGGTGTGAGTGATGTAGGAGGGCCCAGCCCACTGTAGGTGGTATGAATGATGTAGGAGGACCCACCCAATGTAGGTAGTGTGAGTGATGTAGGAGGGTCCATCCCAGTGTAGGTGATGTGAGTGATATAGGAGGGTCCAGCCCACTGTAGGTGGTGTAAGTGATGTAGGAGGGTCCAGCCCACTCTAGGTGGTGTGAATTATGTAGGAGGGCACACCCAATGTAGGTAGTGTGAGTGATATAGGAGGGTCCAGCCCACTCTAGGTGGCGTGAATGATGTAGGAGGGTCTAGCCCACTATACGTGGTGTGAGTGATGTAGGAGGGCCCAGCCCACTATAGGTGGTGTGAATGATGTAGGAGGGTGCAGCCCATTGTAGGTGGTGTGAATGATGTAGGAGGGTCCAACCCACTGTATGAGTGATGTAGGAGGGTCCAGCCCACTATAGGTGGTGTGAGTGATGTAGGAGGGTCCAGCCCACTGTAGGTGGTGTGAGTGATGTAGGAGGGTGCAGCCCACTGTAGGTGATGTGAATGATGTAGGAGGGTCCAGCCCACTGTAGGTGGTGTGAGTGATGTAGGAGGGTGCAGCCCACTGTAGGTGGTGCGAATGATTTAGGAGGGTCCAGCCCACTGTAAGTGGTGCTTCCCCTGAGCAGGTGGTAGGTGATCCTGGTTTGTATGAAGAGTAGGCTCAGCTTGGGCCAGAGGAGTACACTAGTAAGTAGTATTCCTCTGTGGTCTCTGCTTCAGCTTCTACCTCCAGGTTCTTCCTTTGTTTGAGTTCCTATCTTGGCTACCCATCACTGATGAATTGTAATTAGGACATGTAAGCCAAATAAACCTTTTCCTCCTCAAGTTGGTTTTGGTTAATGTTTCATCACAGCAATAGGAAGCAAAGTAAAAGTTATATGATGAGAACTATACTCATGTCTTAAGTTAAGTGGCCTATATAAAAATGCTAATTGCAATTAGGCATGATGGCACATACCTATAATTCCAGAACTCCAAAGAAAAAGTAAAGAGGATCACAACCTTGAAGACAACCTATGCTACACATTGAAACCCTGTCTCAAAATAGAAAAGCAGAACCCTAAATACCAAAAACAACAAAATACCAATTTCAGATCCAGCTCAGTGGCATAGTTCATGTTCAGAGTATATAAGGCCCTGGTTCTCCTGGCACCAGGAAGAAAAATCTGATCCCTTTACCACTGCACCATCCCATACTGTACATGCCTTTAATCCCAGCACTTGAGAGAGACAGAGGCAGGCTGATCATTGTGAGATTCAAGCCAGCCTAGTCTGCATCATGATGCCCAGATTGGGGCTATAGGGAGACTCTATCTCCAAAAAAAGATTATTCATGCAACCCTGTTTAGAAAACACTGCTCCTCTGTTTTCTGCACTAACAAAAGAAACAGTCTCCTTATATTAAGATGGCATGCCTAAACTTGTCCTAAAATATGTGGAGATTCAGTTGTTTGCTGTTCTAAGTGTATATATATTTGGGGGCAACTGATGCTTTATAATAGATGCACATAGTTAATAGGAACATCCCTTACAGCTTCTAGTTACCATATGTAATTCCTGTGGAAACACTTGACCCTGGGGCTTTCTGCTTTTTACTTCAGCTCTGGGGCCATTGTAGAATTATTTATCAGGCTCTTTAATGGCATGGGGCCACTTGGTGACTGTGGACAGAGAACCCCATCACTCCGGAAGCATCCCAGATGGATATGGAGACTCTGAAGCCACTGTGCATCTAGCTAAAGAGCTCTGTGTCTGCCCAGGAGGAAGCCTAGAGAGAAGTGTCCCAGGGTGGCTCATAATGGATGGAGCTAGCTGTCTTAACCCCTGCTATCAGCTCCTCACCACAGAGTTTAGCCCTATTAACTTGGAGCCAAACCACAGCAGCAGTTCCCTCAGTGCTGGACGTGAGTTGCCTCTGCCCTTGCCTGAGGACCTCTGGCTTCAGATGTCTGACGGCTTGTGTTTGCAGCTGGGATTTGTCATATGCCAAGTCCAGAAGTGGTTTGGTACTGAGGTCCCTGAGCCTCTGACTTCTCTGCTATTTCATATTGTCACTCTCCCTTCTGCCTCTTATATCACATAGGTGTGTGGTATCCTTGAACTCCTCCTGCCCAGTGAGATCTCCCATCTCCTTGCACACTGGTCCTGATATGCTGAGAGCAGCTTGTTAAACTCGGACTCTCCCAAGGCCTCTCCCAGGACTCCTCCGACCACAGTCCATCCTTCTTCTCTGGGTTAGCATTTCGACAGACTCCTAGACAGAGTCTAGGCTAGTTCCGTCCTGGTATCCTGTTTCTTCTTCTGAGGCTTGTGCTCAGCACTTCCAGTAGCATCCTGCCTCTGCCCATACTGGCCACCTCTGCTTTTCTCAGTATTTCACTGTTTTTCTCATCCCTCTTTGACTGAAATTCCCACATCCCCAGGATGACCACCTCACCTTTAGCTAAGCTCTCTAACTCCAGAGCCTTAGGGAAAAAGTTTGATGGCCCAAGTGTGAGCCTGGTACTTCACCCCTGATCCAGACCCGTGAGGTAAAGCCTAGGCCGGTAACAGCAGCTAACCTTCAGAGGTAGAGCACCAAGGCTGCTTGTGCTGGGGAAGCTAGCTTGTGCTTGGCCTGATGTTCATCTCCAGCCGGATTTCATGTTGTAACTTTGAAACTATAATCCACCCCTCCTACCCCTGGCACCTACTTACATCAAGTTCTGTCTGTGTTTTATAGTCAGGACTGGAAGAAGATTCTTAAATGTAGTTTTTACATGGTCCTGTGCTCTCAGTTGAGCAGGCCTGTGTCCTGTCTTACTCTCCCCCACTTGGCAGCTCTTCCATTGCAGTGTTTTTGTTTTGTTTTGTTTTGTTTTTTTGCAGTGTTCTATCAGAATTGGAATTTTCTCTTCTCCTTTTCAGAGATTACAGAGAGATGCAGACTCCTCTAGTCTATTATCTTAATCAAACTTTTAGTTATTCCTCCAAATCTCCAGTGTGCCTTACATGTGTAGATTTTAAGTGATTTCCCTTTTTTTCTTGGTCTCTCCCAATTATTTCTTAATAATATCAAGGCCATTGTTTCTTCTATGTTTTAGAATCTATTAATTTTTTGTTAATTCAATTGGTCAAGAATTTACTGCTCACCTGTGATGTTACCAGCACTATTTGTTTTGTTCATATAATGCTGAAAGTATTATAATCTGAAAAATTGGTCAAATGGTCAGAATGCTTAGCAGACAAGGCCAGGCAACCCAGAAATACCTGTTGAATGAAATTAACAAGTCAAGTCAACAGGAATAAGAAGGTTTCTGAGAGGGTAAAAAAGATAATTCAAGGACAGAGGACAGTATATGAATTCTGCAGGAGCAGCCTGGACTCGGTGTTGTTCTTGTTATTTTGAAAGACATCTGTATTTTGACTGCATTTCCCTTCAGTTTTTCATTTCCCAGCTTGATGATGCTGACAAAGAAATAATTTATGTCAGCATTAGTTTTTTCCAAGTTAATGGATCAGTTGTGGGTAATTCATAACTTGTAAGCTTTAGGTGTGGGCTGTAAGCAGGAGAGATTTCCCGATAAGAGCTGAGTAAAAGGTTACTTAGGAAGGATAAATTAAAACACTTGAAATAGGGGTCAGGCAATACCTGGCTTTAAAGTGAATGATAAAGATTGAGTTTTAGAAATGAAATGAATGTATTGTTTAGTTGGCATTATTAACTTGAAGAACAAGGTTTAGCTTAAGTATTATAGGGATTTACAGAAGACATTTTTCAAATTTACTGAAGGTTTTACCAGTAAGCACTTAAGGAAGTATAAACATTTTGTGGGCTACAGGGGAGCTGTGAATATTATTCATCACCTAGTCACACTGGTCTACTAGACATGTACCCTGACCAGGGAAAAGCTCTGCACAGCTTCTAAGGATTGTTAGGATTAGTCTCATGGTGTGTGTATACTGCTAATGTAATAAAAACATAAACATTTTGAAAGTATAGAAATTTAAGAAATTTCTATACTTTCAAAATGTTTATGTTTTTAAGTGGCAGGAAGAACAAATTTGGTCTCAAATTAGTAACAGAGGTGTTACATAGAGAAGTTTGTTCTAGAAATAAGATCATTCAGTGTCATAAACCATGGTGTGCAGAGTCAGCAGAAGGTCTTTGTACATATCACACTTAATCATCTCAAGGGGTGAATGGAAGGTGCTATGGGAGTACCTGAAAGCTATGCTGTCTCCTGTAGTAGGAGAAAAGAGAAAGCACGTATGACTGTTCAGAAACACTCTTGAATTGTGGACGTTTGTTGACATTAGCCCTACATTTAAAGGATGCTTCAGTTCCCATGTCCCTATTTATAACCATAGATATCCAACTGTTCATATATATATATATATATTTTTTTTTTTCACATGGAGACAGCTACCATCTCTATTAGTTTGTTAGATTTTGGAGCCATCTGTGTGACAAGAACAGATAGCTCTTACTAGTAGTCACTGTTCATGTGGGCTAATGTTCTTTGCTCTGATTCCTCTCAAGGGTGGACTTGCTCAGCTTTTATTTTTATTTTATGTGTATGTGTGTATTTCATGCATATATGCAAGTATACCTGTATTGTGCAATGTCCACGGAGGACAGAAGAGGGTCTTAGATCCCTGGAACTGGAGTTACAGTTGTTAGCTGCCATGTGGGTGTTGGGATTTGAAACTGGGTCCTCTGCAAGAATAGCCAGTGCCCTTAACCAATGAGCCCTCTTCCTAGCCCCCAGCTTCATTTTTTATAAGTTGTTTTTTATTAAAGCTTTACAGAGACTCCAAAATGCATTGACTCTGTTTGCATAGGTGAATAAAGCTGCTGTCTTAATAGTCCTATAAATTAAAAAATGAGAGTGTTAGAATATTAAACTATCTGATTCAAATAGGAAAAATAAAAGTATGGATCTCCCATGTAGCAGTCACCAGTACTAAGGGATGTAGGGGAGAGGAAGAATGGGTGGATTCAGTGGGTGGCCCTGCCCTCCAGTGGTCTAGAGGTAGATTAAGAGATTGGACTGTGCTCTGGAGACTGTGATTGTCATGGACAGGATCAAAGCTTTGGAATCACCTTTCTCTGAAGTTCCAGTCTTTGTGCAAATGCCTTCACCTTAGTCTACATGAGTTGCCATAGCACCATTGGAGGCTTGCCTTGGACTTCTCCCTGGCTGAGGAGTTCAACAACAGGGTTTGGTTCATTGTGATGTTTTATTATGCATTCCGTTATTATCTGTTTCTTAAATAGCAGATCCTTTTTATCTTCTTCCTAAATTAGTAAGAATCTTTTCAAATTGATTTTCAGAAATTCATTTAGGGCTGAATTCATTTAAAATCTCTGAATTCTTTGAAAAAATGTTTTAATATAATACAACTTCCATGGTCTGAGTATAATCAATAATAAATTTAAAAAATATTTGCTGTTTCTTGCATTCTTCTTAATGTGGTTTACATTTTAATCTCCTTTTAAGATAGGTTTTATGCCTTCATTTTCCTTAAGTTCTGAAATTACATCAGTGTTCTGCTGGCTTACTATATCTATAGTTTAGGACTTGTTGAGAAATAGGAAATTCCTAATAAGGTTCCAGGGAGACGTTTTCAGAACAGCTATCTGTAGAGACATTCCCCCAAACTCCTTTCAAACCTCAGTGTGGGATTTGTGCAGGAAATTAAAGTTAAATTGGCTTGGTTTGATGAAGGTTGTAGGTTTTCTTTTGTTTTTGAAGAAAGGAAATATTATTTTGTAATTTAAAAATCATTTATTCAGGAAGAATGACCAAGAGAGCAGCTCAAAAATATAAAGCTTTCTTGATTTTGTGTTACATTTCATAGCCCTCCTGACACTGCTTAAACAGAAAGGCTCCATTTCCCCAGGAAGTTATTTAGAAGTCGGGTAATTTAAATTTTACTTACTCAGTACAATACATAGACATTAAATTAAAGCTTGTATTTCTGTTTGGTCCTAATATGTATAGAAAATTTTCCTTTACTAGCGCTACATTAAAACTGGTATTCAGTAAACAAAGCAATGTTACATGTCGAGGAAAAAACAATCTTGGAAATGTGTTGCCATTCCTCCCCCCACCACCACCACCACCACTCAGTCTCTATTAGTTTCTCTTCTGTAGTTGCCTTGAGTAAGAAAGGGAGAGGTAATTCAGTTTTTCATATGAGATTCAAATAGATCATCATTCAGTCCTCAGGATGAACCATGAACCTATTTACATGAGTAAGTGGATAAATATAAAAGAATATTTTTATCTCAAGAAAATCACTAGGTCTACAAATATTGCTATTTTCCTTATTCATACATTTAGTCCATATTTTAAATTATTATATAGCTGTTGAATGTTACTGAAATGTATTGCATTATTGGCATACCCTGTTTATATATATTTCTGATCTGTCATACAAATTCACTCCAGCCAAAACCATTCAGACCCCTTGGGAGCCTCTAATCTTAGTAGAAGCTGATATAGCTGCTGTAGAGGGAGCGCCAACATTTTAATAAAAAAATCAGTCTAGTTTTTCCTATTGCTAGTTCAGTTTGTGATTTGATACAATATTAAATTCCCATGCAAGTTTTAAAAATTGTTTTATTTATTATCTGTAAGTTTGAAAAATAAACCAGAGAAATAATTTAATGAAGTATTACAAAAGCCCCTACTTCCAGCTCTATTTAGAAGGATCCTGGAGAAGGGGCTCACTGCCTGCTCTTACAGAGGATCCAGGTTCAGTTCCTAACACTTCCAGTGTTAGGAGTTCCTCCACTTCCAGTCGATCTGACATACTCTTCTAATCTCTGCAGGCACTCACAATATGGTACACTTGCATACATGCAAGCAATACATTAATACACCTTAAAAATAAAAATAAATATTTTTTAAATCTGTCTCACTTCATGTGTTCCTTTTCATGTAGCTTATTTTACATCTTGAGAACTCATAATACTTGTTTCCCTGTGTTTAATGTCTGTTTTCTTTTCTAGCTCAGACTTTCTTATTTTGCTGTCTTCTCTATTGCCAAGCAGCATGGTAGTTGACTGTCTAGGCAATGAGAAAGTAGAACGAATGAGTGAACAGATCCATGAAAATGAAAGCCCCTGTACAGTTAATGAGCACTGCTGAGGCCTTCATTTACATCTTTGTATTCATTATGTTTAATTCGTAAGACAGTTCCAGGAGTTATTTCCCCCTTAAACTACAGCTTCCAGATAAGAGACAAGATGAAAAGAAAAAAAAGAAGAAAAAAAAAAAAAAAAGAGACAAGATGACACTGCTAAGTAGGGTAGACCTCTCCTTCCTTGTGGTCTTGTTAGTGAGCCTTTTGACCTAAGTGAGTTTGACTTGAGTGTCAGTATTACCACCGAAGGAGCCCTCAAACACCCTTATCTTTGTTGAGGAAACCAAGGACTTCAAGAGTTTTCCTCTCTCATAGGTTATTAAGCATTGGGGCCAGAATTAGAACTCAGACCACCTGATCCCTGGTCAGTATGCTTAGTCATTCTACCATCAGGAAAACAGAATAGAATAATACTACTAAAAACTTAAAGCATTTAAAAAATAGTTCTGTTGGGGCTGGAGAGATGGCCTAGCGGTTAAGAGCGCCGACCGCTCTTACAGAGGACCTGGGTTTGATCCCCAGCACCCACATGGCGGCCAAGAACCGTCCGAAACTCCAATTCCAGAACTCCAGTTCCAGGGGAATCCGACACCCTCTTCTGACCTCCGCGCATTGCACGACACGGGTGCACAAACCTGCATGCAGACAGTACATTCATACACATACATAAATAAATAAAATTTAAAAAAAAATTAGTTCTGTTGTGAAAATATTCAACAAACTCAAGTAAAGACAGTACAGTGAACCCCAGTATACCCATGACTCAGGGTCAGCAGTTGCCTGTATTCTTAATGATATACACACTTGTAGCTGTCCATGGATATACCATGTTTCTCTGCTAGCAGGGACTTTACTTGCTCATTACCCTTTCTTCTTTCTACTAGAGCAGGTCTGGAGGCCTATACACATCAGAAAGCAAGTGATCTACCAGGGGCGGCCACAGTGAGTACAGGAGTACAATGGATCATGTAGGCTCAGCAAATGTGGCCTGACCAAATGAGCAACAGCATTGTGTTGGCAAAGGTCCAGCAGGAGTTCTCAAACTGTCACAAGCCTAGCTGTATCCCTACCAGGTCCAGGTGATGACACTGTTCTGAGAAGCACACACTTAGACCCACAGTATGGAAGATGGACCCAGAATTCCATTCCCTGGCCCTGGGCTGAGGGCAACCCAAGGAGGCCGCCCAAGCCCTTCTCTTGAGCTTTGGTCAAGAAGAGCACTCTAAATAGCGGTGAACTGCTGTGTGTTCAAGACTGTAAAGAGCAATGTGACTCAGGTGGGAGGATTTAAAACACACAAAAAAATCCATATGCCAAATAAAATGACAAAAGGAGAATAATTCTGTTCTCCTTGTCAGTTTGTGGGTCTGCACATCAGAGACACTTGCAAAACCTTTCAAGGAATGAGAGGAGCAAATGGGTCTTCTGGTCACTCACTCACTAAGCAGTATGATTAGGGAAAAAAAAACAAAAACAAATCCAGAGCAGTTGGCCTGAAATGACAAGAATCAGCTTCTGTCCTTCAGGTCTTTGGTACTCAGCTCTCAGCATATACAAGGCAGAAAGGCATAGTTTTGTTTAACTGAGAGGAGAAAGAAGTACTCTTCTCTTTTTGTCTATATGAAAAATAGGTATCTATTAAAAGTGCTGATCTTGCGATTGGGATACTTGGTGATATAGCACTTGCCTGGCATGCATATGGCCCTCATTCAGTCTTGATTGCCCCCCTTCACCCCCCCACACAGTTAAAAGTGCCAAACTTCAACAACTTTAACATCACCCTGATGTTTTAACTTTTCCTGGTAAATTGAACTTTAAAAATACTAAGATACTGGGGCTGAAGAGATGGTTCAGTGGTTAAGAGCACTGGCTGTTCTTGCAAAGGACCCAGCTTCAGTTCCCAGCACCTATATGGTGGCTAACAACCATCTGTAACTCCAGTTCCCAGGAATCTGACATCCTTTACTGCCCTTTGCAGGCATCGTATGACGTGGGTGCATTTCATACATTCAGGAAAAATACACACATAAAATAAAAATAAATTTTAAAAAAATGTTGAAACAGGGTCTAAAGTAGTCCAGGTTGGCCTCAAATTCACTATATAACCAAGAATAATCCTCCTTCCTGATCCTTCTGCTTCTACCTCCTCAGCACTGGGATTACAGGCATACACCATAACACTCTGCTATCTCACATTTTTATTCTGCCTTATTAAGACTTCAAGTAGCTTAGAGCTAAGAATCACAGAGTTCAGGAAACAAACCTAGATCCACCCTGGCCACCAGGCCAAAGGGCCTTCAGTGAAGGGAGGTCTGCCCTCTGCTCATCTTATCCTATCTGCTCCCCAGTAGAGCATGGAGAATTTGCAACATACTGTATAAAAGATGAAGTCTGTTCCCTTCAGCTGAGTATTTAATAAAAGTGGCAGTATGTTCATGATTCTTTGTCCTTAGAAATGCCCGATGTAAGCTTCTTGCTTAAGGTAAATAAAAACTACCTGTTTCTCTTTGCTGAACTTGCCTGACAGAGTTGTAAAACAGAAAGTCAACTCCATTGACTGTCTGCCCACAGCCAATGTGCAGAAGCCTTCCTGGCTTCCCTACCCAGTACACCCACCCCTGGTCTGCACTCCACACTGGGAGGTTTCTGGGATGCTTAAGCTTGTGCTGTGCTCCCTCAGCCTTTCTTGCAGTCCGTTCCTTCTGCCCGAAACTCTTTACCATTGTTTCTTTTTTATGTGTTTTTTTTAACCTAAATTCATTTTTCTCTTTTATTCTCTCCCTCTCCCCACACCTCCACCAACCCCGTCCCCCCCACAACTGTGTATCTGTGTCTATGTCTATGTCTGTGTCTGTGTGCTCCATGGTACATATGTGGATGTCAGAGACCAACTTTCAGGAGTTCTTTCCTTCCACCATGGGATGAGGGTATAATTAAATTTGGCTCATCAGGCTTGCTTGGCAAGCACTTTTTTACCTGATGAGCCACTTTGCAGGCTCTTCTCTACCATTTCTGCCCTTCTCCCACCCTTTCATCTTCAAGTCTCATTTTAAACTTTCCTTCCAATGGGGTGTGGTGGCACACACCTTTAATCCCAGTACTCCACAGGCAGGCAGGTCTCTGTGAGTTCAAGGCCAGTCTGGTCAACATAGTGAGTTAAGGCCAGCTAGGGCTACAGAGTGAGATTCAGTCTCAAAAATAAAGGAGTAAATATCACTTCCTTCTTGAAACATTTCCTGTGTATCTTTCCAGCATCCCCCATCCTCTGTTGAAATATACTGGATTGCCTGGTACACTGTCTGCCACACCAGAGTAGGGCCTTAGGGCAGAGCACACTTCTGTCCTCCCACCACATTACAGCCCACATCTTGGTTGTTGCTCCAGTGCTTGTCACTTTATCTCAGAGTACAGTGAGGGTCCAATGGGGAAAACTGAAGGATTTGAGACACAAGAAGTTGCTTCCCAGCTGATAGTGTCAGGCTAAGGACTCCTTGGCAGACCCAGGAAATGAAAGGATCTTCAAGTAATATTACACCAGCGCGTACTCATTGGCCAATTGGGAAAACTCTAGGTTAAATTAATGAGCCAGCATACAAACCAACCACAGGTCCTCCTGCCAAGTTATTTGACTTGCAACCAGTCTGTTTCTTATCAGGAAAATGAAGCTAATACGATCTCAACTTTGTTTTACTTTGTTAATTTTAAGAGTTAGGGGGAGGGTGGTCAGGGAGACCCATAATACTGTTTTCAGTCTATCCCGTTGGTAAATTTAGGTTTGGTTTTGCTTTGTTTTTAATGCCATGCCTACAGTGTTAATATAGATTCTAGAAGTAGGTGCTCTTCTATGCTATTGGTTGGAGTGTAAACTATGGTGTACAGATGGACAGCACATGTCAAAATCCCTTGAAAATGCATATCAAGGACTAGACTGATGGCTCAGCAGTTAAAATCACTGGCTGCTAGAGGACATAGGTTTGATTCCAGCACCCACGTGTTGGCTAACAACCATCTGTAACTCCAGTTGTAGGCAAAACTGACATCTTCTGAACTACTCAGGCATTGCACAACACAGACGCACCTATCTACATGCAGACAATACACTCATACACATAAAATAATAATAATAGTTAAAATTAGGCATGGTGGCACATGCCTTTAATCCTAGCACTCAGGAGGCAGAAGCAGGCGGATCTCTGTGAGTTCAAGACCAGCCTGGTCTAAATGACCTAGTACCTGGTCTACCTGGTCACTAGAAATCTAGTGATTTCCAGGCCAGCTGGGGAGACAAGGAGACCCTGTCTCAAAAAGACCAAAATAGGGGCTGGAGAGATGACTAAGCGGTTAAGAGTGCCGACTGCTCTTGCAGAGGATCTGGGTTTGATTCCCAGCCCCACATGGCATCTAAGAATTGTCTTTAACTCCAGTTCTAGGGGAATCCGACACCCTTTTCTGACCTCCATGGCATTGCATGACACGGGTGCACCAACTTACATGCAGACAGTACATTCATACACATAAAAAATAAAAAAAGAGCCTACTTTCTTTAAAAAAAAAGACCAAAATAATAATAGTAATAATTTTTAACTTTCCCATCAACAGCAGAACATGGCGACACACCTGTAATCCCAGCACTAGGAAAACCAAGGCAAGATTGCCAATTCATTTTCTGCCTGGGCAACATAGAAAGACTCTGTCTTCTAAAACAAACAGAATAGTGCATATCATCCAGCTTAGCAATTTGGCATCTAGAAATTTATCCTCAGAATTTAATCTAATGAAACTGTGAACAAAGATCTCCATAACAAACTCATCCCAGGGCTGGAGAGATGGCCTAGCAGTTAAGAGCGTGCCAACCGCTCTTACAGAGGACCCGGGTTCAATCCCTAGCACCCACATGGTGGCCGAGAACCGTCTGTAACTCCAATTCCAGGAGAACTCCAGTTCCAGGGGAATCTGACACCCTCTTCTGACCTCTGCGGCATTGCACAACACGGGTGCACAAATCTGCATGCAGACAGTACATTGATACACATACAGAAATAAATTAAAAAAATTAAAAAAAAAAAAAAAGAAACTCATCCCAACAAATCTAATTATTATAATTTTTTTTTTGGTCTTTTTGAGACAGGGTCTCCTGGTAACCCAAGCTGACCTGGAACTCACTGTGTACACCAGGCTGACCTTGAACTCACAGAGATCTGCCTGCCTCTGTCTCCTGAGTGTTGGGATTAAAGGCATGTGCCACTATGCCTGGCCATAGATGTAATTTTTTAAAGATTTTTTTTTATGTTTATGTGTGAATACCTGCATGTATATGTGTGCACCTAATGCGTGCCTCGTGCCTGTGGAGAACAGAAGAGGCAGTCAAATCCCCTGGAACTGGAGTTACTTTTGTGAACTCCCATGTGGGTACTGGAAACTGAACCCAGGACCCATGCAAAAGCAGCAAATGCTTTTAACCACTGAGCCATCTCTTCAACTCCCAATATCTATTTTTTATTTTTTTATTTTTGTGTATGAATGTACTATCTCCATGTGGGTGCTGGGGATCAAACCCGGGTCCGCTGCAAGAGCAGTCGGTGCTCTTAACTGCTAGGCCATCTCTCCAGCCCCCCAATATCTATTTTTTTTAAAGAAAGGAAAAATATAGCCTAAGTGGCATGTGTATGATGCACCCTCTACACCCAAAGTTCATGGAACATAGAACAAGGTAAAGACAATACTAATGCATCTCTCAGTTCTCATCAATGAAGCTCCTCTAATGCACCAGAGGGCCAGGAATGCAAAAGGCCACAGATGGCCACGGCATAGAGAATAAGAGTCTGCAGAATGTGGGTCCCTGGACAGGACTCTGGTATTAAATTCTACCACCCAGGGCTTAAGAACCATTGTGGAAGGAAGGGCAGAAAGATTGTAAGAGCCAAGGAGGAGATACATGACCCTATAGAAATAGAGCCCCACAGTCTCCTGGGACCTTGCTCATATGAACCTATAGCAATGGCGTCAGCATGTACAAGACTCATGCAAACTCAGACAGATTCAACTCCAGCACAGAACTGTGGAAATGGACAGCAGACCCCAATCTTAGTCGAAGAATTATTCGCAGCTAATTACTTCTGGGTAAGGAAGAGCTGATCTGCTTAAGGGGAGGGACTCTTTCAATAGTCTTTCTAGACCCCAGTGGATGAACTTGCACTGAGGGGTGTGTGGGGACACAAGCTTGACACAGTGGGCCTTGACACAGATGACAGAATGTATGACTTTCATGGGGGATAGTTATAGCGATAATTAGGATGTTCTGTGTGAAATACACAAAAACACAACAAAAAAAGATAAAAAGTCACTCAAAAATAGAATTTTTTAAGAAGATCTAAAAAAATGGGAAAAATACTAAATGTCTAAAAAGAGTATGGTAATTGAGTTAATTATTGTATATCCACAGAATAGGCCACAGTGGTGATGTAAAAGAAGTAGTGACCTGGGGAAATTATCAAAATATATTGAAATTAAGCAAATACCCAAACCATAATTTATTTTTAAAGTACATTTAGCGGGCTGGAGAGATGGCCTAGCGGTTAAGAGCGCCAACCGCTCTTACAGAGGACCCGGGTTCGATCCCCAGCACCCACATGGCGGCCAAGAACCGTCTGAAACTCCAATTCCAGGAGAACTCCAGTTCCAGGGGAATCTGACACCCTCTTCTGACCTCCGCGGCATTGCACGACACGGGTGCACAGACCTGCATGCAGACAGCACATTCATACACATACAGAAATAAATAATAAGTTAAAAAAAAATAAAGTACATTTAGCACTGGAAAAGGCCAGAAATATGTTTTTCTGAGTAATTCAGAATTTTTTATTTTATAGTTGAAGATTTTCTGTATTTGATGTATATTACATTTATGTTGAGTTTTAACAAGGAGCTGGAGAGATGGCCTAGTGGTTAAGAGCACCGACTGTTCTTGCAGAGGACCCAGATTCGATCCCCAGCACTGAGAACCATCTTTAACTCCAGTTCCAGGGGAATGCAACACCCTTCTCTGACCTCCGCGGCATTGCATGACACGGGTGCACAAACCTACATGCAGACAGTACGTTCATACACTTAAAAAATAAATTAAAAAAAGAGTTTTAACAAAAGTGAAGCATAACAGGGAAATAAGCATATGAAAGCCCTGAAGTCTGCCATTCAGGGCTCTCCCTCTTGGGTGCTGAGCTTGCACGGCATCCCAGGTAAATATCTTCATTTTTGTTTGTGTGCTCTGTCAACCTGCTCAGTTATCATATGTGCCCCTGAGCACACTGGCTTAAATGCCAAAATTGAGCCTCATGATTTTCTGTGATTCTAACACAGGTCAGAAACTAAACTTCCACCCCAAATTGCCTATCTCAGTAAATTAAATTCATGTGTGTTTTTCTGAAAGGGCTTTTTATAACACTAATACCTTTGACTCCAACTGGCTTCCACAGGCCTTGGAGAAGATGTGAACACCCTTCTTATTTTTTTTTTTTTAAGCACAAAGGCCAATTCAGGAAAAATAAATCTGTTTATGAGCCACATTTTTCCCACTCAAAATAAAGCTAGCTTTTTAGAGCTCCATGTGAGGGAAGACCTATTCTCATAAACTGTCAACTACCTTATTGAAAGGACAACAGTTCAAATATTTGCCCTCTTTTTTAGCCACCTACATTCTCCTTTCTGGGCATGTGTGAGATAACACCAGCGGCTTCCTAATCTTTCATCTGAAAAATTATATTGTGTACTGTGCTGGGAAGCCAGCTGGTTCCAAGTCAGTCAATGCATTGTCACAACCTTAGAGAAATCTGTTTTTGGAAGGGAGTTAATAGATAAAGGCAGATAAGAAGTGGCAGGATGGAGGGGAAGGTCAGTAATATGTGTATCCCACCCCACCAGAATCTTCTGTTTGAAGACTGAAAGTAGTAGAGTCTTACTTTGGGGAAGGCAAAAAAAGTTATTCGAGGATGTACAGAGTCAGTAGACAGTAAATAAAAGATTTAAAAAAAAAAAAAACAGAAAAGGAAGAAAGTAAATAACAGAAGTGCTAAGTGTGTCTTTAAAAACAAAGAGGACAAGCCCCATGTGGTAGAGGAGCCTTTAATTCCAGTACTCTGGAGGCAGAGGCAGATGGATCTCTCAGAGTTTGAGGCCAGCATGGTTTACATAGGGAGTAGCTAGGGCTAGAGAGTGAGACTCTGTCTCAAAAAAAGAAAAAAGGGAAGGGGGAGGAGCTTGTTCTGCTTAAATGAGACAAAGGTAGAGATTAATCCTAAATGCTTGTCATTGAGGTATAAAAAGAAAGGCCATCTCTTGAGGGGTGTTGGAGGGTTTTGGATGCTACAGCCTTCAGAAGGTGGGAGATGAGTTCACAGTCACTCTAAGATATGAGGATGGAGATTGATTCCAGCCTGGTACCAGTGATACTAAACCATCCTCTTGAAATGGGGTGACCAGCATATTTTAGGACCTTTCTAGCCAGGAATAGAAAAAGTATGTCACAGAAACAGGAATTGTCAGGTTAGGAGTGATGGAATAAAAGAGTAAGGTACTTGAGTAAGTGTTGTGGACATCACTATCCATGGGTTCAGAAGAAGCAGCCCAGGATAGGTTAGATGCACATTCTCCCAGGTCTCTCAGCTGTAAGTCATGGTTCTTCTGTCATAAGTGCCCTGTGACAGAAGCATGTCTTTTGTCCTGAAAACTCCTATTCTGTTTTGTTCCATCCTCCAGGCAGGATGGCCACAGGGCTGAAGGAGAGGCCCAGCTACATGAGAGTGGAGCTGGAACCCACCAAGTGCACCAGCTCTTGTGAGCTGGGGCCATCCTGCCCTGCCTAAGTTCTAACTTGCCAGTATTCTGTAAAGTAGTCCTTTCTCAGCCAGTTAGGGGAGAAAGTCAAAGCTTTTCTCCTCAGCTGCAGCCCTGTAAATAGAGGAGTGTTCTCTCAAATGTGTGCTGATAGGGCAGAGATTGCCTCCCTTGGGGAACCTACATCTCTAAAATTAGAGCCCAGTAGATGCTGATCACCAGTGACTGGGCTTCTTATGAACCACTTTGAGGAACCTATAATTGATGGGTGCAATGAACACTGTACAGACTTGCCTTTCTCAGGGGTTGAGTTTTGGCTTTTGCAGGGAAAGGACAGGTTTAGTAACCTACATTGGTTCCGTGAGAAAGAACAAACAAATATGCATGTAAGCAGGATCCAGAAGGTCCAAATCTAGTTTTATCTAGACTCAAATGTCTTTCACTGTGGCTGTGGTGGCACACACCTTTAATCCCAGCACTCAGGAGGCAGAGGCAGGTGGATCTCTGTGACTTTAAGACCAGCCTGGTCGGGGGCTGGAGAGATGGCCTAGCGGTTAAGAGCGCCGACCGCTCGTACAGAGGACCCGGGTTCGATCCCCAGCACCCACATGGCGGCTGAGAACCGTCTGAAGCTCCAATTCCAGGAGAACTCTAGTTCCAGGGGAATCCGAGACCCTCTTCTGACCTCCGCGGCGTTGCACGACACGGGTGCACAGACTTGCATGCAGACAGTACATTCATACACATACAGAAATAAATAAAAATTTAAAAAAAAAAGATGTTTAAAAATAAATAAATAAATAAAAATAAAGACCAGCCTGGTCTACATAGCGGGTTTCAGGATAGCTGGGGCTACAGGGAGACCTTGTCTCAAAAAGAACAACAAAGACTGTGTAACCGCTTGTTGATAGACCCACATCTACAGACCAAGTTACATTACTATTAGGATGTACCAACCACCTGGTGTTGACTGTTGTCACAAGACTGGCACCATGCTGAGCCTCTAATTTACTATAGATAGTGTAATGCTGGTATTCACTGGGCCAAACATTGCTATTCGATATCGCTAATTAGATAATGATTTAAAGTTTAAATAAATGAGTAGAAAGGCTTCCAGAACTGATGCTGAGTTTTGTCCAAAACTTGCCTTATTGTCTTCTGAGTGGTTTGTTTACAGTTGTCCCTTATTTAGCAATAGCTATAGACTAGAACACTGCAAAGTAGCCCTGTCTTGGTCTGCACTTCAGCCTTGTAAAGAAGAGGAAGCCTTTCTCATAGAGATGACACCTGCAGCCAGGAAGGAGTGCAGGGGCTTGGGTCGGGGGAGCTCTCCCTTCCTCTCTGAGCAGCTTCTTTTCTCCTGATCATTGCCTGCTTTAGTTTCGGAAGGACTACCCACAGCAGGAAAGAGGCCTCCCCATCATCCTCCGTGGACATGAGGATACTGACCCCATATCAGCGAGGTTTCTGGGCTGTGACAAAGTTGAGTGGAATGTGATCACTGTTCTCTGCTCTCTTCTAGCCCGTTGCTAGCTGTGTCTTTTGCCGCCTGCTGTGCTGTCCCAGGAATAGCTCTTCTGACTTGGGGTGTGAATCCACTCACAGGAGCCCTGGGGGTCATCAACATTTTCTTGTATACCTGTTGTTACACACCACTAAAGAGGATCAGCATTGTCAACACGTGGGTTGGAGCTGTGGTTGGAGCCATCCCACCTGTCATGGGCTGGACAGCAGCAACTGGCAGCCTTGATGCTGGTGAGTGTCTCCCAGTGCTCTACTGTGGCTTCTCCCAACAGACATGGCCATGGGTGTCAGATTCAAGAGCTCCTGGATCTTCTCAGTGAGCATGTGCACCCACCAGTCAAGGACTCACCAGCTGAAGCCACAGGGTTTGGCTAAGTTTCATTTTACTTATTCTTACGACAAATGAGTTGGTTGCACAGTCTGAAATGCTGTGATTGCTGAGCTGAAATAGGATCATGTCATCCTGTTGTGGGTGGACATGACACAAAGAGAAGACAGAGGAGGCAATGCTGCCTCAGCCTGTGACTACTAGCAGAATCAAAAGAAAGTCCCGAAAGTAGTGGTGAAAATCAGATCAAGTGAGGACTGGTCTATGTGTTTGGGATGGCCTAGTCCAGGAAAAGGGCTGTGGAACTGGCCTCCCATCCCATTACAATGGTGTCTTCTCACTGGCGAGCTTCCTTCCTCCTCCTCGAACAGGCTGTTTTCCCCTCTTGAAAGGACAGATTATTTTCATTAGTTTCTCATTTATTTTTATATGATTTGCTTAAATTGTTCATGCTGTCTACAATAAAACCATTGAACAGTTCTACATTTTTTGGGTGGTGTGTCACAACTGAATTTGTGGGGTGAAAATAGCTCATTTTTACCATCTGTAAGGGAAGTTTCACAGTCTAATTAGTCAAGTAATTAGTGTTTTTGACCGACACTTAGGAAGGAAGTGGTGAGGTTTCCTGCAATATATGTAAGTACATATTTTTCACATGAGAGATCAAAAGCCAGTTGGCCATAAACCGTTACCCTGTAAGCCACATTGCTGAAACTTTTCATAAAAGCTCACACACTCTGATTTGGCAGTCATACAAATGTGATTACACCTTTACCATGACCGTCTCTTAGAATGGTTTTAATATCCTGTAAATGGTGAACTTGAATCTACAAATACAGTATTCTAAAGCATATGTGCTCATTTGCTCTGTGATAAACCGTAAACTCTGGACTCGTCCATGTGGGAGGCAACAGGCAAAGTGCTCCTATACAAGAGCTGATCTCCTCGTTCACTATTGACCTATGTGGCTGAATTTGGCCTTTTTCTACCATACCCTCCCCACCTTCCACTTAGGGCTAATGATGGTCTCTCCCTTGGTGTTATTGTGAGGATAAATGGGTTGTTATTGTCACCTGATCTGTGTGGCCATACCAGATCAGGTACTTATTTGAGAAAGAGATCTGTTCCTTACAGTTCTAGGGGCTGGAACATCCAAGGTTAAGAGCCCAGCATCTACATCTGGGCCAGTGAGATGGCTCAGCAGGTAAAGGCACTTCTCAGCAAAGTGACCTGAGTTCAATCCCTGAACTCACCTGGTGAAAGGAGAGAACCAACTCCAGCAAGTTGTCCTCTGACCACGTCCACCCATATGCTGTGATAAAGGTGTGGAAACACACATGTGCATATACCATACATATCTCTAAAACACACAAAAATAAAGTGATCATCTTTTACAATAAGATTAGTCTTAAAGATTGAATGTAGTCTTTCTGTAATCCAAATTTAGTTGGTATATAGACACATCCATTTAGTGATGCCTGACAGAGTGTCAATCATGCCTTGTTTATGTGGTAGATGAGAGAATACATAGTTGTCTGAAAAATAGCCTCCATTATCTATTTGAGCACAACCTGGTATAAAACAGAAGACATTATAGATGTCTTCTCTTTGTGGTCTATAACCACAAAGAGAAGTTCCCTTGTTTGTTTTTTTATTATTATTATTTTTATTTTATGTGTATGGTGAGTGTTTTGTCTGCATGTACGTAAGTGTACACATACCATGCAAGGCCCACAGAGGCAAGAAGAGGGTGTCTATTCCCTGGAACTGGAGTTACAGATGGCTGTTAGCCACCATGTGGGTGCTGGGAATTGAATCCAGGTCCTCTGGAAGAATGGCCATTGCTCTAAGCCACTCCCGGCCCCCTTGTCAGTTTTTGACATTGACTTCTGTTTATCCTTCCTTTTGAAATCTTGAAAGTGCATGCTTGTAATCCTAGTGCTCTCACCTCCTGGGGCAAGAGGACCAAAAGTTTGAGGCCAGCCTTAGTAAGACACTGTTTCAAAAGATGCCTTGTGGAGCACATAGTAACAATGTAGTATGCCAGCCCCAGAATTGTATTTATCACAGATCATATCATATACTTAACACCTCATGAAGCTTATGCAGACAAATAATAATACATTATATGATACTGCTATAGCTGCTTCCAGGAAGTTTCAGAATGTTAATCTGGAGAGCAAGTGAATAAGCAGCAAACATCTGAATGAACACATCAGTGAGTAGCTTTCTCCTTTACATATGATGGAATCTAAGAGGATGTGTTATAGAATATTTATTGCTGGTGTTTTAGGAACTAAATTGAATGTAATTTATTACAGTATAGTCATCTTCTACAACTTCCTTGTTCAGGATAGCAGCCACTAATTAATTTTTAAATCAAATAATCTTAAACTTCTGTAGTCCCACTAGCCACAGTCAAGTGCCCGCAGCCATCTGTGCTCATAGCTGCCATTCTGACAGTTTTGCTGAGGTTTGACTATCTCCCAAAGGGCTCGTGTGTTGAAGATTCTTTTCCATGGGTAGCACTATTTTGAAGTGGTAGAAACTTGAGGAGGAGATGGGGCCTGCTTGGAAGAAGCAGGTCATTGGGAATAAGGCTTCGAAGGGGCCTGGGTCCTTTGCCCCTGTCTTTGCTTCCTGGCCACTGAATGAGCACGCTTGTCTGCCCCATGTTCCTACGGCCACATTGCACTGCCTGCTCACAGTTCCAAAGTGGTTTGAACCGTGAGCCATGGTACAGTCTTGCTCCTTTTCTTTATCATTATTTTTTCACAGTGATACAAAGCTAACTAGCACATTTTCTTCACTGCAGAAAGCTTACTTAGAAAGCATTGCCTAGAAGCAAAGATGATGTCATTCTGAAGCTGTGTCCATTCCTTGATGTATCTTCCCTTTAAATAATGTGCATGGGATGGCCTGTTTCTGTGTTCTTCCTAAGTGGAAACACTGATTCGAAGACTCACTGCCCATCCATAAGTACCCAGAGTGGCACTGTAACACTGGCCCCTGATCTGTGAGACTTACATAGTATCTGAGAATGTTCACATACAACAAGTTCCCACACATCGCTAAGGCCCCTGATCCAGGAACCATACTCTACAAATTCACAAAACAGAATCAGAAAGTGCTTCAGCTATTAGGATACTGTGGAAATACCTGGAGTACGGGATGGATGATGTTCAAAATTTACTGATAGTTTGTATATTATTCACAAAGGTTGTTGACCTAGGTTCTCATCTTAGAGGATATAGATGGATGGAAACAGCCCTTCTGAGAAAAAAGAAATGGCCACAAAGCTTTTCCTTCTTCTGATCTATCTCCAAATCATTTCATCTTTGAACCTCCACAGAGTGATGAGTTTAGAGATGTCTAGGAGTAGAAGTCTTTGGAATATAAACCGAACTATAAGTGACAGCAGGAAGAGGAGTTGGAAGGTGAAGTAGGTATTGACTCCATGATCCAGGAGCAACTGGGAGACTGCCCACTCAGCTGCATAGCCCAGACCAGGTACTACCAGTCTGCCACTTTGAAAAACTGGTCTGCATAGTCATTTCATTGTGCTGTTAACTGCAACTGTCCTAGTTTGCTTTCTGTTGCTTTGGTAAAATACTGACCAAAACCAGCTTGGGGTAAGAAGGGTTTATTTGGCTTATCATCAAGGGAAGCTAAGAAAGACAGGGATTCAAGTCAGGAACCTGGAGGCAGGAACTCAAGCAGAGACCCTGAAGGAACGTGCTCACTGACTTGCTTCCCCTGGCTTGCTCAGCAGCTCAAGCCTGTCTTCCCAAGGATGGCCCTCCTCACTGTGGCCCTCCTCTATCAACAAAAAAAAAGCAACCAAACAGTGCCCCACAGACATACCCGTAGTTGAATCTGGTAGACAAATTTCTCAATTGAGGTTCTCCCTTCCCAGGTATCTCCAGTTTGTGTTAAACTGACAAAAGCTAACTACCACAGGCACCCACTGTGTATTTGACTTTGAGAGATACAAAATTGACTAAAATTCACCCCTGTCCTCAAGGAAACCGTATCTTAGCATCTTCTGGGAGAGACAAATAGACAAATTAGGGAGTAGTGGAAGAGCTTTAGCAGCTTATCTTCTGAGAGTGTGGACATACCATACCTCCCCAGGTGGGGCCAGGAAGACTTTGGAGATTGATTCTGAATTAGGTGTTAACTAGAGAGAGAGTATGTTCCAGGACGAGGGTGTGAGAGCATATTAGCTGAGAGCCAGTGTGGTGTATGTAGTATGAGGCAGAGGCAGAACCCAAGATGAGCTGCCTGCCTGTACAGTCACAGTGAAGACCTGTGGCCCTTGAAGAAGCAAAGCAGCAGAGTCACATTTCAGGATTATTTAAGTAGCAGTAGACAGCAGGCTCCCCTGTGGTGCCTACTGAAAAACAAGTCAGCTTTCAAAACTTGCTTTCATGTCCCTTCTCTCAGCTCCTATGCCCAGCCCTCCACACTTTCCACCCTTATCACAAAGCTTCTCTGCCCATTCAAGCCCTGCTCCTCATCCTCCCTTGTCAGTATTCCATCTCACAAGTATTTAGTGAAACATCAGTCTGAACACCATTTGAAAGAGCAATGTGTTAACCGTAGCAAGTTGGAGATGGTCAGAGGCTCTGTGTTTGAAGGAAGGCAGATTGGACTGAATAGTCTCCATCCCTTTGCCATACCCAGGGAACTAGTGCCCACAATAATGAGTGCAACATTTTAGTGCCCCTGACCATGCCTATCTTTGCAAAGGCTTAGCTAGAACTCAGTACATGGTGGTCAGGATTGAGAGGTTCCTGTGGCCTGTGTACAAAAACCCGCCTTTAGGGAACCATCTGCTTGGGATGTATTACAGTGACTCTCAGAGAAAAGACAAGGATCATATCCAGAAGTCCTCTTCCTGTCTTGTTGGCAGGGATCTTTCTGTAGTTTCAGTGGTGGCCATAGGGCTGTTGGCCACTGAAGTGGCTCCTCAACCTCCCCTTTTCCTATGAGGACATTAAACATGGAAGGAAAATAGCCCAAAGAATGCCGAGGGTTTTTTTCCCACAACTACCTTGATTTTTTTCGGATGAGATGATGAAACAGAATTTGTGTTGAGGGTGCCCCAGTGGGAAAGGTCCCTAGCAGGGTTTAGAGTTGGCCCAGCCACTGTCCATCACAGAGAAAATAAAGTGGAATTTGGGAGTGGTGAAGAGAATTAAGTAGATTAGTGGATGGGAATTGTGAAAGCTAAACAAATGTCAGTTGTTCTTGATACTTGCTATTTTATAGCTGTACAGAGAACTGTAAACAGCTCAGCTTTCTCCCAGTTGCAGTGCCGACAGCTTTGTCTGTGGCTATCATATCAAGGTGGTGTGGCTGGCTGCTTCTGTGCTCAGGAAATGTCTACACTTTACAAAGCCCTTCTGTCTACAGAGGCACCCATTATGATGGGCTTACCCGTGCCTGCTTTCCTCTGGGCCTCAGTGGTAGCCTTTTCCTTCCACCTACCTAATTATCTTGCCTTTATTACTTTTCTTAAACTTAAGTACTTTTAGCAGGAAACATTAAAAATGCTTTCCAGGGGCTGGAGAGATGGCCTAGCGGTTAAGAGCATTGACTGCTCTTGCAGAGGACCCGGGTTCAATCCCCAGCACCTACATGGCGGCTGAGAACCGTCTTTAACTCCAGTTCCAGGGCAATCTGACACCCTCTTCTGACCTCCGAGGCATTGCACAACATGGGTGCACAAACCTACATGCAGACAGTACATTCATACACATAAAAATAATAATAATAAAATACATTTTAAAAAAGTGCTTTCCAGCTAAAACTCAGGAAAGCAGGGAGAGATGGCCATTTCTGGTTCCTGGTCTAGTCCTCTTAGTCTTAGGAAGAGAAGCACATGGTTTGATTCTACACATGAGACCAGGGATAGATAGCAGTGACAGAAGTGGGCTGCTGCAGCCCTAGTGGAGGAGTCCCTTCTGAAAGGGGGCAGCAGATAAGTGGTTGGCAGCTGACATTCTACCCCCTCCCCAGCAGTTCTGGAGCCACTTGCATTAGGCCTCCCAGCAGTGTTTATCTCCAGAGACTGGCTTGTTTATCTCCAGTTCAGCTCCACTCCCTTCCCCCTCCTTTTAGCCAAAGGCACCTCTCTCCCTATCACCCCCATTTCTTAGAGATGCTCAGATTCTGTGTTGTCATCTTCCTAAATCTGAAGAAAGTCCACGTCTTGGGAGGCATGGCCTCCATGCTGATGGTCTTCTGCACTTGATTTTTCAGTGGGCTTTGGTTGTAATTCAGGTGTTGTGGTAAACATTAATTATGTTAGCCAACATTCAGTTACAAACAGGGACTCTGAAATGGGCTCTTATCAGGAGGTGACACTTGGTAGATGGATGGCTTCAGTAACAAAAAAATAAAAAAAAAAAAAAAAAAAAAGAGTGAGTTGTTTTAACCTCAGATGGTAAACTACAAAGCCTTAAATACCTTTTCACTTTATTTGCTTCCTTTCGTCCAGATGGAAAAATGGAGCCAGAGGGATTTAGTCATTCATGTATTCAACAAATATTTATGGAGGGCTTACAAAATACCTGGTACTGTTGAACCCAAGCACTTGCAAAGATTTCTTTTAAAATTGTGCCTCAGTTTGAAATCGGACTCTAAAATAAATGTCTGTGTTCCTGTGTGAGAGTTTACCATAAGTAGCTTTAAAGCTCCAAATTTATTAAGATAGAAGGCATCTTTAAAGACAAAGTAAGCAAGAAAGACTTTTGTGGAAATAATATCAAACAATATTTAGGGCCCTATATTTTTGCCCAGTGTCCAAAATTTGTTTTTGATTTTGTTTTTTGTTTTTTGTTTTTTTGTCTTTTTGAGGCAGGGTCTCCCTTTAGTCCCAGCTGGCCAGGAACTCACTATGTAGACCAGGCTGGCCTTGAACTCACAGAGATCCACCTTCCTCTGCCTCCTGAGTGCCTCCTGAGTGCTGGGATTAAAGGCGTGTGCACCATGCCTGGCCTAGTGACCAAAATTTAAAAGAAAAAAAAAAAAAAAAGACTGAGATACAGTAACTTTAATATGTTTGTTGGATCCAAGATTGGTTAAATGATTGCAGACAAGCTGGTGACCAATGGATGAGAAGATGGGGCCTTGGCTGGCAGCCTCTGGTATAGACAGGGTCACTACCTATTGCATACTCCATATGGGATTAGCACTGTCCAATGTCACGTTAATATTGGAAAAGATGGGAAGACCTTCCAATATGAGCTAAGGGGAACTTGTTTTTCTGAAAGAAGCCACAGGGGCTTCAGAGTGCCAGAGAAATGATAAGAGGAGAGACCTTTTTTCAGAAACAAAACTTCATGCTTCCCCCTACTCCATCTTTCCCGAAACCTCAGACGTCTCTGGTTGATGGTGAGAAGCACACACACAACAAGGTGAGAGACAGCGCCCTCAAGCTGCTGCCACACATCTTCTTACTTAGTCTCTTCCAAAGAGTTCTGTGCAAGTGGTGATTCCCCACTCTTTCCTGTCTGCAAGGATTTTTAATCTGCCCTTTTGTCCCCTCTGCAGTTGATAAATTGGCCAGCATCCTCCACCCTTTTTCTGTAGCTCCATAGGAATCTGTTGCACTTTTAAGGCTGATCTGTTTCACAAGCACCTTTGTGTGAACCCTCAAAAGAAAGGCTTTGAAACCTGTGACCATGAAGCTCCTGGGCTGGCTCTTATATAACTGTCTCACTGCTAAAGCACAAGTATGACCAGCTATAGCACACACGAGACCTGGACATGTCTAGAGAGGAGCCCATTACACCAACTAACCCCAAGGTTCAGATCAGTGCCGGGGATTCTTTATTCTTTCAAGGCCATGCACACAGATGGCAAGATGGGTTTCAGTGGGCGAGAGCAAGCTGAAATTATTGAACTAACTCTGTTTCCAAAGGAATTTTCCCTGGAAGAGCACATCCCCTGAGTCAGAGCTCTAGTATATGGTTTTCCCTCTCTTTCTGGTAGGGTACTGCTGGTTGGAATTGCCTGAGTTTTCTTCGTCAACAAAGGGGTGGAAGCACGCTATGGACAAGAGCATTTCTGGACCTAGGCAGAGGAAGAAATGAGGAAAATTCCTCCTCAGTTTGTTTGTTGTAGAAATGACTGATAGATATTTGAAGATAGTTGAAAAATCTCCTGGGTGTCACCTAGAAGTCTTGATCCTAGCAGGACTCTGCAGTTGGGTCGGCATTCTCTCTAGGTGTCCACACCCAGCATTGAAGGAGAGCTCCATTCCCCACAAAGGGAGGGAGATCAGCGTTGCTCTGGGTGCCTAGGTGTTCTCTGGCCTTGCCTATGAGCCAGCGCTGAGCATGAGGCTCAGGAAGTCACTGTGCTTGACCCACAGCTATTTAGTTCATAGATTTCCAGTATTTTATATATCTATACACAAGCAAACATTTGATTAAAGGAAAAAAAAAAAAAACTGATGTTTCTTCCAGAGAAGACTAAACCAGAAACCAGGCATGGGTGACAGCGTGCTTTTCCTCCCCATCCTGTGAGGCTAAAGCAAGAGGGCTGCTGTGAGTTTGAGGCCAGCTGGACTATATAGAGAATTCTAGCCCAGCCTGGTTGGGGGAGGGAGGAGAAGAGAAAAATGCATGTGTATAAATGGCTTGAAATTCAGTCTACAGTTTGCCTCTTTCAGGCAGCCTTCCCTCACTTTCTGGGCTGAAAGAAGTGTCATGCTGTGTAGGGCCTGCAGCACTGTCTATCTAAGGTGACAGGAACCACTGGTGGGATTTCATTTCTGTTATCTCCCTCCCTGGCCAAGAGCCAACAGAATCCCAAGAACAGACAGTGTCTGTTGTGTAGGGAGGGGTAGGCAGTCAGTATTTGCCGTCTGGGAAGACAGGCCCTATAAAAATAGGGGGTTTTGGGGGGGGGGGAGTGAGGTTGGGGGGGGGGCTAAGCACTTTGATTTCACTTGCTGAGTGCTTTGTTTACCCCACCAGGAAGGTGGGTCCCACCACAGCCCTGCACTGACTCAAGGCTTCCTGTCCCATTCACCTTATCTTGATGAAGAAAGCAATTTGTTTCCCATCTTTTATATGAACAGAGGCAGTTGAAGCACATCCAGTCATTGTGTGTGGGTGGTGGTTTTCTGATTACAATCCATTAAGCTGTGATTTCTAAAGCTCTTTCATTTGTGACATGAGCCAAACCCATACCAGTTTCCTCTGGCAGACAGCAACACTCTGCTCTTCTGAAAATGGAGCTTTTCCCAGGTTATGTTATTCTAAGCAGAAGCTGAGCCGAACGTGTCTACTGAGCAGCACAGACCACTCGTGCTGGCAAATCAAAGGGAGGGCTCTGGAGAAAGATGAGAAAGGTTCTGCATTTCAGCTACCATTTTAAATTTTTTTTATTTTTTTTTTAATTTATTTCTGTATGTATGAATGTACTGTCTGCATGCAAGTTTGTGTACCCGTGTCATGCAATGCTGCGGAGGTCAGAAGAGGGTGTCGGACTCCCCTGGAACTGGAGTTCTCCTGGAATTGGAGGTTCAGATGGTTCTCGGCCGCCATGTGGGTGCTGGGGACCGAACCCGGGTCCTCTGTAAGAGCGGTCGGCACTCTTAACCTCTAGGCCATCTCTCCAGCCCCCCAGCTTCAAGTTAGTTCCCTGGCTGAGTTTGTTCCTTTGCAATTATTTCTAGAGCAAAGCCCACCTGGAGCTCTGCCCCTTCCTGTCCCCTCTCCTGAGCCTCCCTACCTCTCCTACCCCACCATGTCCATTGTGACTGAAAGTTCTTCTTGACAAGACACTTGTTCTTGTAGGTCCCACACGCACTTGTGGCTATCATCATTACATACCATACCCATTTCAGACCCTGTAGGTCTAAGGCAGCTCAGGAGCTGGGCATGGGCTGCCCCAAATATGCTGCTTATGAGCCTTAATGTCACCCTGTACCTTGAGACCCTCTCACAGCGCCACCCTTCTCTGCCACCTGATAATCCAGAGTCTGCCTTGTTGTCCCATCAAAACATGAAGAAATCTCGTTGTTTAAGTTGCATCTGGGTGCTCCAACCTTCCTTCTGTGCTTTCTCATTCCCCAAGAGGACTCTTTGCTAAGATAAGTGTCCTTTGTTTGTCACTGAAACAGGTACTGGGATTCTTATCTTTAAACTGGAAAGTAGCTCTGTGGTTGCTTCTCCAACAGGCCTCTCCTCAGCAGCACCTTGGGTACCCTACAAGTGGTCTGTGTACAGCAACAGCTTTCTAAAAGAAGTTGCCACTTATTGTTCAATGGTGCCAACATAACAATATTAGTTACTGTTGCCCTGCCCTGTCTTCTTAAATGCGTTCTTGAGAACACCCCCACAACCCAAGTTGATATTGAAACCTCAGATCCTACTAAGCCTTTCCAGCCCACATCAGTTGATCTGATAACAGATAAATTGCTAAGTGATCAGTGAGTGTAGCGTAAACAATGTGAATACAGCACACAAAATGATGGTTGACATCCTCGGTGGGGTGGAGCACTGACTGTGGGATTACCTCAGATCTAAAATGACCAAGAATTGGCCTCTTCAGGTCTCTGCTCTGAATATACTCGTGTCTGACACCTACTATTTTCCTAACCCCCTGCCAACTCATGGTCCCCCTGCAGTATTTTGCCCTCACTGTGCTATGGGAAGCCCCTGATTCTTATCCCATTATCAGATGTCTCACCAGCCCCCTCTTGTAACTCTGCCTCCCTCATCCATCCTGTCTCAGAAATATGTTGGACATTGACAAGATGCTTCTTGCTCTTGTCAGTTTTGTCAGCTTCTTCTTGGCCACTGACAGAGATCCAAGGATTGATGGTGTTCTACATCCAGTCACTGGGGTCATGGCCTAAATCTGCTTCCAGAAAGCCCTTCTCTGAGCAGTCTCTGTCACATGTGTTGTATTGCCCTATTTTGAGCCCTAGTTAGCACAGTCTGTTCTGGTGTCTCCTGCTTAATACCATTGTGCTGGGCTCCAGGGAGAAGTTTGACAGGCACCTGAAAGCCTGGGCTGTCCACTGGTGAGGGAAGTACACAGAAGCCAGAGCCTCAGCACCAGAGGTGTTCTCAGTTCTGCAGCAGGGTGAGCAGAGAGCACTAGCTGCTCTCCAGGGAAGCTACATTCACCTGGGACAGGAGGTCGAGTACCTGAGTGGCCCCCAAGTGGCTGTGCTGCTTCCAGGCCTAAGTCCTAGCTGTGGGGATGTAGTGGGAGCTCCAGCCCCTAGACTCCCACCTGGAGGCGGGCCTGGGCCCAGTACTGAATTTCCTCCAAGTGCTCCCCAGTGTGTAGGGGCTACTGACATGAGCCTACTAGCTCCTATAGCAGGATAGCCCTCCCAAGAGACAGGGTCCCCCTCAGCAGCCAGCTTTCCTGCATCAACAGTGGCAGCTCCCTGCTCCTGGCTTACCTGGCAGACTGAGTGAGAAATCAAGGGAAGCGAAGAAGAACAGAGAATAAAAGGCTGCTGGGTTCAGCCAGGCTTGGGGAGCTATGAGAACCTTCCTTGCAAATCTGCTGACACCTGTTTCCTTTTTCCCCTGCACCACTGTACTGTACAGGAGCACTTCTTCTGGGAGGGATCCTGTACTCTTGGCAGTTCCCTCATTTCAACGCCCTGAGCTGGGGTCTCCGTGAAGACTACTCCCGAGGAGGCTACTGCATGATGTCTGTAACCCACCCAGGCCTGTGCCGGCGTGTGGCCCTGCGCCACTGCCTGGCCCTGATCGCCCTATCCACTGCTGCCCCTGCCCTGGACGTCACCACATGGGCCTTCCCCATCATCTCCCTCCCCATCAACCTGTACATTTCCTACCTGGGCTTCCGCTTCTATGTGGACGCAGACCGCAAAAGCTCGAGGAGACTGTTCTTCTGCAGCCTGTGGCACCTGCCGCTGCTCCTGCTGCTCCTGCTCACCTGTAAGCAGAGGCTGGGTCCCGAGGGCACGAGGGCAAGGCTCCGAGCTGAGAGCTAGCAAGCCGTGGGGACGCCATGAACAGAACACCTGCAGAGACAGCACAGCGCGATCCTGGGCCACAGGAGAGCTATGTCGATGTTCTGGAGTGCAAGAGGAGAGATCGATGGTATCAGTACTTGATGCTAAATCAATCATCATTTGACAGTTTTTTAATATTAATCCCCAAACTGCCTCCCAAATAAGAGATGGGTTGGCTTAATCAATTAATACAAAGAAAGAGTATTTTCTCTTTGAAAGACTTTTTGCATCTTTCCCTCCAGGTCCACTTCCTATGTTCTCACTCACATGGTACACACACACACACACACACACACACACACACACACGTGCATGTCACTTGACACCCCATACTGGCCACTGGGCAAGGCAGGTGAGTCCCTATAACCCACCTTCTGTAGTTCTGTATCCTGGGCCCACAGCAGGCTGCCTTAGAAGAGAAGAGCGCGTACTGTGGCTGTAGCCTCCCTTCACTGCCAATGAGATGGGTCCTCAGCCAGCTTTCTATGCCCAACACATATCCCTACCTGCATATTCCCTAAAGTAATACAACTCCCTGGGATAGGTTATTGCACAACATCTGGAGTGAGGATTCCAGACTGGTTGCTTAGTGACTCCCAGGCTGCACTGCTACCCCCACCAGAATCCCACCCCCATTCCATATCAGGATTTCAAAAATTCCAGAGAATAAAAGGCATCTTTATAGCCCACTTTAAAATACAGGCACCATATGAAGCATTTCTTTCTACAAGGACAGTGCTCAACATAATTTCTGACCCCATGAAAGTACCTACCTCTTCAGTCCTGCTGTGAATGTCAGCTCTTCTGTGCTGACAGCCTTCTCAAAACTAGATGAAAGAAACGAGCCAGGGAAGTAGCCCACACCCCTCACGTTCTTGTTCCTTTTGTGCAAACTGCATTTCTGTCCTGGTACCTCTTAAATCCAGAAATTCACCTCCATGTGTACAGTGGCTACAGGTCCAGTTATGGGAATTTGTGTTTCCAATCCAAAACACAATCACCTCTAAATCTTTAGCCCACAAAGAGGCCCACTGCCTTAAGGTCTTGAAGCTTGGCAGGGTGTTTTAATTCTGAAGTCTCCCAGGATACTGTGCCCTGTGGGGATTCATTCAAAGGGCTTAGGCAACAGGAAAATAGTTCTTGCATTTAAGACTATTAGCTCAAAAAAATGTGAAAGGCTTGGGGTGTGGCCCAGTGGCAGAGCACTTGCTCCAGGTTCAAGGTTTGATCTCCAACCCCCTCCATACACACACACACACACACACACACACACACACACACACCAATGTCTAACTGCAGATGGCACCTGATGCCTCTTTTTGCTTATCTGGAATGTTACCTCTGGGCTGAGTCCTGATTATTTACTGTGGGAACAGGGATGGGGTGTCCATAAAGAGCGTCTGCAACTTGTTACAGCCTTTAAATTTGTAAATTTGTGTGTTGATTCTCCTGCTGCAATAAAAGTTATAAGAACAGGATCCTGCATAGCGTGATGTTACTCAGCACAGTCCCGCACCAACCTCCACCTCTGCAAGCCAGCACATAGGTAATTCCCTGTTCCTTTTTTTGTTAATTGTAAATTGGCAAATTATAGTCATGTGTACTTACAGAGCACAGAGTGATAAGATTTATGGATCCAATGTGGAATAACTCGGTTGGGTAATTAACACAGTCAGCATCTCAGACACCATTTTTCTGAGAAATTTAGTAATTTTGAAGTGTATGATGTGTTAACTGTTTCCTATGTTTACCACACAGTGCTGTGTATCTCTCACGGAAATGCACCATTCTGTCTAGCAGTGCATCGTCTCCCCTTTCTCCAGCCTCTGCCAGCCCTGCTTCTATTCTTGAGTTTGGCGCACATGTTTTGTTTTTTGCTTTGTTTTTGTTGTAGTTCTGAGGCAGGGTCTCATGTAGCCAAGGAATTGCCTTGAACACCTGATCTCCTTTGTCTACCTCCCAAGTTCTGGGATTACAGGTGTGCACCACCATATCAGCTTGATTCTGCAGAGTCCAAGAAGTGAGATCCTGTTCGATCCCCTGGAGCTAGAGTTACAGGTTGTAAGCTACCGATACTGGGTGCTGGGAACTGAACCTGGGTCCTCTGCAGAGGACATTCTTACCCACTGAGCCTTCTCCCCAGCCCTCCACATACCTTCTTTATAGTATTTTAAAATCTTTGTTAGGAACCCCAGGCACTGATGCCAGAGGTGAAAGCAAGACTGGGAAGCTGTATAGAGCTGTGTGCCCCACCCATGGGTTCTCTCTTCTGTAGTCTTCTGCCTGTCAGTCTTCATCTGTTACTGGTTTTGCTAAGAAACAGTAGGGCTCTGCACATCTATGCCCAGTGGAATACTGGGAACACAACAGAACTTTTCTGCTTACTGGCCCTTATGACCAGTACCTGCTCCTCTTGAGCTCTGCTGGACCTGGGATCTTGGTCCTCTGATACCTCAGTTCCTTCCCTCTGCTCTCCTCCCTTCTGTTCAACACACCAAGTAACGAGAGCTGTGCAGATGGAGGCCTTCATGCAATTCTGATTGCAGAACTCCAATGGGAGACAGGTGCTGGGAAAATGGCTGTGGGCCTTCCCGTGGCAAAGAGGACAGGCGGCTCTTCGACCTGAATGGATGCTGGCCTGGTTCTTTCTCTGGAGTTGAGGCAGCTAGTGATCACTCAGGAATGTCCGCCTCCATCAGTGGGGCATTTCCTCCATCTGTCTGCTATAAGCAGCCAAGCAACTGGACACAACACAGGTACAGGGCCTAGCAAGCCACCTGGACATCTCATACACTGCTTTGGCCTTTTCCCATCAGTCATCAAACCTACAATTATATCTACTAAGCTGCCTTCTAAAGAGGTGTCAAGGGAGATCAGTATGCCTGCGTCTTTTTGGAAACCCAACTTTACGTGGCATTTGCTAGGCCGATTATACTTCTCAGCATCTTTTGGCCAGTTTGTAAGAAGTAAAGGTACATTCTGGGTTAAAGAGCCTGCAGCTCTCGTAAGTCAGATTCAGTCTCTCAGCATCTGGACTCCTCTGGCACATCTCAGAGGCAAGGCATCTGATAACCTGAGCTAATTCTGATTCATTAGCTTGGGACATCGCTCAGTCTGGTACCCATCAGTGGGTACCAGAGGCCTTTGATGCCAAATCTGAGCACTGCCCACCCTAACCCTCGTCAACTTAATGTAACCACCTCTCTCCTGTGAGACATACCCACAAGCCTCCCAATACATCTTCCTTTGCACACCTGCCCTCCTCTAGGCTTTTTCAGTACAGCAGTCACCAAGCCTCTGTGCTGCACCCTACAAGCATTTCTAGTCATAGAATAGAATGTAAAGAACTGGCCATGGCCTCCAGAGCCCCACAGATCTGCCCCTGCCCCCATCGCAGTCCCAGAATACCCTTCTGCATACCTCTCTCCCTGCTCTTAGAGCTTTCCCCCACTCCATTGCCTCTTGTCTCTTCTCATGGGTCCCCTAGGAATTCCAGTGAAATGACATGACACCTTCTTAGGAATTCCTTTAAACAGACCTTTAAACAACACCCTAGCCCCAGCCCAATTCCAACACTTCCTTACTGTATCCATTTTCTCCTCACATTCATCACCAATGGACACTGTTCAAGTATTTCATTACCTCTTCTTCCCCTTAAGGTCCAAATTTGACAAAGGCAAGGACTTTTATCTTTACACCGCTTCGATGATATCCCATTAACTTACCCACATTGGCCTTGAACTCTCTCTGTATCCCATGCCACCCAGCACTTACTATCTTCCTGTCTCTGCCCTCTTAAATGTTGGGATTACAAGTCTGTGCTACCAGGCCCCCTCATCTCTAGCATGTGTTAAAGAGCCAGCATCATGAAGCCATCATCCTAAGTGAACAGAGCCTTCCAGTTCACCAAGTAAGGAACAGCCTGATGAGTAGAAATCAAGGGATTGGAACCCAAGGGGCAGAGATGGTCAAGGCTGGTGGCCCCCCATCAGTAGATGGTTCCAGGGCCATAGGAAAAGCTAGTCCTGGACCAGATAGTAGCCAGGGGGCAGCGCAGGAGGGCACAAGAAGGGAGGAGGCAAAGCCAAGTGTGTGGGTGAGTAAACTCTCCCCACCTTAGCCCAGGGGGGAGGCAAGGTGCCTAAAATAAACAATCCAGAGAATATCTGCAGGACAAGCAGTAGGCCTTCACCCTTCCCAGCTTCAACAAACAAACACAAAGTAAGGAGCACAGGGCAAACAGAGAAACACCGATACCCAGAGAGGGTAGGATGGGCTGAGTACCAGCCATTCATTCTTATCCTGAGCAAGTGGTTATCTGAGAGTCCCTGCTAGGAGAGGAGACTCTAGGCAGCTGGATTCCAGCATTTGCTCTCGGGGGGAGCACAGCTAGGTGGAGCCAGAAAGTAGAAGGCTAGGGTGCGGGGCACACAGAAAGTAGAGGGGGCATTCTTTCCCCCTCCTTGGACCATGGCCTCCACTTTCAGACCACTCTACCTAAGGTGGAGTTACCTCTGTTCAGTCTCACACTGATTCTGATTCTGTCTCTTTTGACTTTCATCTTTGCCTCTGGACTCATTACATTGATGTAAGTACTTACTCCGAATGTGTCACATTGCTATAAGCACTTACTCTATATGTGTCATGTTGCTATAAGTACTTACTAACTGTTAAAGGAGGAGAATCAAACTAAGAATTCAGACCAACCTCTGGCTCTCTTTTCTTTATGGGATAGTCCAGTCTGTTCACAGGAAAGAACTCAGCCTAAGCAACCAATCATGGGGTAAAATGGCAGTGGGGGCGGGGGGAGGGGGGGTTGGTGTCAGGGTGTGAGCAGAGCAAAGGTCAGGAAAGGAACATCAAGAGCTTAGAAGCATGAACAGCTCCATGTAGCTAGAGTTTGAGAACTAGACAGAGATGGGGGATGAGATTTAAGAGAGAAGCAGAGGGACCCATTTGACAAGCAACTTAGTTGCCATAGACTTTACCAAAGCAATAGGGAGCCATGAATGAGTCAATCAGGAAACTGATATAATCAGCTTAGAGTACTGGAGTGCAAGAAGCCTGTTGACATGCTTCAAGTAAAAACACATTACACATTGTTTTATAAGCTTTGTGCAAAGCATAAAGTACAACCTCTTAGCTGTGAATTTGATGCTAATGAAGTAACAATGTACTGAATAAGGATATGGTGTTTTTTTGTTTGTTTTTTTTTTATTAATTTTATTTATTTCTGTATGTGTATGAATGTACTGTCTGCATGCAAGTTTGTGCACCCGTGTCGTGCAACACCGCGGAGTTCAGAAGAGGGTCTCGGATTCCCCTGGAACTGAAGTTCTCCTGGAATTGGAGCTTCAGACGGTTCTCTGCCGCCATGTGGGTGCTGGGGATCGAACCCGGGTCCTCTGTAAGAGCGGGTCGTGCTCTTAACCGCTAGGCCATCTCTCCAGCCCTGGATATGGTGTTTCTATAACAAAGCATACATAAAGCAAGGCTATATGGGGATGGCTTTATAGAGTAAAAGCAGGAAATTGGAAATCATTGATAAAAGCTAAAAAATTTTAGTTACACGAAGTGATTAAACCCTGAGAATCTAGGGTACAACATAGTAGCCATAATGAATAATTTCATAGTGTATGCTTGAATCATTCTAAGAGTTGATTTTAAATGCTTTCACCAAAAAGAAAGAAAATGGTACATAGTGATTGATTGATTGATTGATTGATTGACTAAGACTTTGTGACCAGAGATCTCAAAACTTACCTCTGTAATTCTTAATATTTGATATTTGATAATGTTTAAAGAAATTTTAGAAATCTTAATTAGCTTAAATGACAAGTACATGTTTAGTTTTAATGTTATTTGATTTGGAAACATATTCAATAAAATTTTTTAAATTTTTTTAAAAAGAAAGAAAGGGAAGAAAGAAAAATAAAGAAGAAAGGAAGGAAGGAGGGAGAGAGAGAGAGAGAAAGAAAGAGAAAAGAAAAGAAAAGAGAAAAAAGAAAAGAAAAGAAAAGAAAAAAGAAAGCAAGCTTATGCCACGGTGTGGAAGGTAGAGGTGGACCTGAAGATTTGGGGAAAGAAGATGAGCAGACAAGCAGGGAGGAAGAGGAAGTCCTCAGATCTAACTGCAAATTGGCTAGATTCCCAGTCCCAGTTCTGGAGATAAGGTGGTAACTTTCACTGGGTAGGAAGTCCCTCTAACCAATTTCTGATTTCCCTACTCTTGCCTGTAATCACAGGTGCTCTCTGTGACTGATCTGAGAAAGCTGCATACTGCCCAGGCCATCCCACCCCATCAGGCACACACACCCTTGCCTTCCCCAACACATAGACCTCTGGCAACCCCAGCTTCCTAGGTGGGGCCAGATACTCTCTTGGCCAGTCACAGTGCTATGAAAAAAGTTTTCTGGAGGCCGGGCACTGACTACCTTCTGGCTGGCCTTCCACTGAAAACACCCTGGGAGCAGAACTCCTCTTCATCCTTTCCTCCCCCTCTACCTAAGTCCCAAGCTGAAAACCCCCCCAGGTAATTCAGTCAAAATTTGCATCTGAATGCATTTTCCAAACTGGAAGGAAGGTACAGCTTCCTTAAACTTGTTGAGAGCTGGAGAGATGGCTCAGCAGTTAAGAATACTTTCTGTTCTTCCAAGAGACCTGGGTTCGATTCCCAGCTCCTACATGGTAGCTAACAACGGTCTATCATTCCAGTTCTGGGGATATGACACTGTCTTCTGGCTTCTGTGGGGCATTGCATGCAGGTGGTGCACTTATATGTATACAGGCAAAACACTCACACACATAAAATAAATAAAACATTTTTTAAAAGCCTCCCAACCTGGATGGACAGCTCTCTAAGAAACCCAGTGGCTCACAGGTCCATAGGAGTTGTCAGTGTCCTTGGCAGGCAAGGACATGCAGACTACAACTACAGAGTCTAGCACACTCCAGCAAGAATAGCTGTTACCGAAGACAGGCACTGGCTGGGATTAGGGGAAGCAACCTGCTTCTCAGTGATATGGATTAGTGCAGCTCCCAGGGAAGTCAATGTGAAACATCCTCAAACCCTCAAAATAGAGGCTGAAAGTAGAGGAGTGACCGCTAAGAACTGGAAGGAGGCTGGGGGATGAGGGAGTGGTCAAGGCAAGCTGTATGGAATGGTCACAGTACAACCCATTAACTTTTACATGTGTCATTAATAATTTTAAAAACTTGATCTCCACCATGGCTGAACCCCAGATTTCTCAACTGCATTACTTTCCTTCAAAATACTGACAATTTATCTAGGACCAGATTACGATAAAAATGCCTCCCTGCTTAGCCTATTGTCTGATTGTATACAGCTAATCCAATTTGGTAGCAAAGTGAGTCTTCGTGCATTAATCATTAATCAGACTTTTTTCAATGTAAGTTCATCCTACACATGGCAGGATATATCCAACCCAACTGGACTCAATCGATAGAAGAAATGGGCTAGAAGACAGCTTTTTTTTTTTTTTTTTTTATGTGTATGAATGTACTGTCTGCATGCAGGTTTGTGCACCCGTGTCGTGCAATGCCGCGGAGGTCAGAAGAGGGTGTCAGGTTCCCCTGGAACTGGAGTTCTCCTGGAATTGGAATTACAGACGGTTCTCAGCCGCCATGTGGGTGCTGGGGATCGAACCCAGGTCCTCTGCAAGAGTAGTCAGTGCTCTTAACCGCTAGGCTATCTCTCCAGCCCCCTAAAAGACAGCTTTTATTCATTAAGTAAGAGAGAGGACCATGCAGACCTTGGGATGACCATACAGACCTCTATTTACCTCAGTTAGAGTTCATTCTCATTTGACATGAGGCTGGCTCATGTCAATCACAGCCCACACATGGTCACCTTTCCCATGACCCAAGTGGGCAGAAGGACTAGAAACACTTTCCAGGGAGGGGCTGAGAGAGACTTGGGTCAGGAGCTCCAAGGAAGCAGGCCCAGAAGGAAACCTTGGGGAGGAGCTTAGGTATACCAGCCAAAATCAAAGCCCACTGTTCCCTACACCCCTAGATTCCTGGGCACAGCTAAGACAGCAAGGATTGTCCTTTGCCACCCCTAGGCACTGACTCACTGCAAAGAGCAGACCCAGGTAAACCTACTAGGCTATGACAGGATGGGCGTTCTACCACCAGTTGAGACTTCCCAGGACAAAGTCTTATTCAGAACCAGAGTGAGACCAGTGCCTTTGAAGTTCAGCAGCTTTCTCTCAACACTGGCTTGCAAGCCACTTCAATCTCCTTAGGGGTTCATAAGGAAACTCTTTCTAGAGAACCAGCAAGGTCCACTTGGCAGCCATCCTGTGCCTGAAAGTGCCATGGGGAGCCAGGCAGGTGATTAAATCCTCCCTGGCCATGAGCCTACCCAGGACCAGGGGCAGCCATTCCCAGACACTCCAGGAAGGAGAAAAACACCTGCCACAAGCAAGGCTCCCTGGCTGGGGCAAAGTGAGTGGTTCTCTCCCTAGAATTGTCCCTGCTCCCTCATCTAGAAAGGGATGCTTGGCTTTCTCCAGGAGACATTTTAAGGCTAATGTGTTTAGTCAAACAGGGGAGGCCAAACAGATGTGGGCCATTTGGCAGGAATGTAGTTCATTTGTTAGCAAGTGTGAGAGGCTGGTTGGCAGGATATTAAATATTACCTTGACTATTCACAAACACTTCATATTTCAAGAAAGGCAGGGTGGTGAAGGCTGCATCCGATAAATCAGCCTTTGTCAAAGAGGAAGAAAGAGGCAAACATTTGATAAATCTGTGTCATTGTACTCAGATCAAAGGCCCTAACATATGTATTTGTGCAACTGGGATTCCAGCAGACAGCTAGAACAGACTGGGCGTGGGACAGCTGGAGACAGAATTAGTGATTGCAGCCTGTAATCAGCTAAGGAAGATGTAGGGGAGAGTCGGTGGCTGAGTCCTGGAGCTGGCTGTGCCCACAGGAAGGAGGGTTGAAGGCGAGTGGCAGGGTGGAAAGGGGCTTAAGCCCCTTGAACCTGGTATAAGGGATGCATTGAGTGTTGGCCACAGCCAAAGGCCATGGTGACCAGCTGGTTTATAGAGGGCCCAGGCTAGCCCAGAACTACCTAGTTTGTCTGATGCTCTGGGCATGACAGACCTCATACTGTCATGCATTTCCACTCTTCCACATCCTGTGCCTGCCACATGCTGCGCTCTTTCTGCCTCCTCCCCAGTCTGCTTGGTAGATGGTTCAGGGCTTGTGCTCACTTTAAGGCACCTGTGTGTATCACTGCAAAGGCCTGGGCAGTACCATCTAATAGCTCCTGTCAGAGCCTAACGTGCCTGCAGTGTGAGCATACTCCTTCCAGGTGGCCTCTCTGACAGGCTTCACATGTTGTGGGGCAGAGCCTTTCCAAATCAGTTTCCTTGTGAGCTCAGAACAGAGATTCCAGTGGTACATGGAGCCAGATGAAGATGCACCTCAAACAGCCCCTGCACAGTGGGAACTGGGGTAAGGCAACTGCTTTGTCCTCTAAAGGGCACACTACTCTCTCTCTACTCTACCCCAGGACAGTCCAGCATCCCTTTAACCCTGTAGCTGACTTACCAGGGAAGGCAAGTGTGTTGTTCAAGGATTAGCATCCACTCTTTGTTCAATGACAGTAGTGGTCATCAGATGGTCCATCTATGTCCATTGTGATATGAATCACTGGGCTCCTAATATAGCCAGTGTGAGCCCATTTAATTTGCAAAGTTTAGGAACAAGGATAAAACCTATCTCTGGCTATTAAGGCTTGAATGGAGTGTCATAGAAGCTTCTGGAAAAGGTCTCCACATTTGTAAGAAACAGGACCCCTCCTCTTGCTGTGGGCATATGGTTCCTGGAGGAGATGCCTATGACTACTGTAGGGGAAAATGGAGCAGGGAATGCCCTCAGCTAAACAAAACTAGAACCTCTGCCCTTATGTTAGGTGAGATAATGCATCATTGCCTTGTTTAAAACAGTTTGGGTTAGCCAGACAATAGTGGCACACACATTTAGTCTCAGCACTCTGGAAGCAGAAGCAGGGAGATCTCTGTGAGACTGAGGCCAGCCTGGTCTACATAGTCAGCTCTAGGGCAGCTAGAACTATGGGGAGATCCTGTCTCAAACTCTTGCAAAGAAACCCATAAAATTACAAGGAAAAAAAAAGTTTGAGTTGGTTTTCAGTCCTAGGCAGCCAGAAGCATGCTACTTGACCCCATGAAGGGGAGTTGTAGGGTCCTTTACCCCACAGCAGACATGCCACTGGAAGGCCCAAGAATGTGCTCCAGATGCCCTTTTATCAGCCAACACAGACAAAAGGGCAGTAAGTACAGATGGGTGAGCAGCTGCTTCCAAGCGCAGTATGGTAGGCTGCTCCTCAGCCAGGTGATCACGGGCTGGCGTTCACCATCTGTTGTATTCACTATTGCCCATATCTTTATTTATAGAAAAACCTCTAGGATTTTCCCATATAATTGCTTTGGATCTAAAATAATGATTTAATGATTACCATTTCTGATAGCTGAATCTGAGGAAAGTGGTGGGGTGAATCTGGCCTCATCCATATTTTGAAATGGCAATGGGCAGACACACGTGCTCTCTACACCACCACAATCTCCCACCTCCCCAGTCCAGACTGGCTTTGAACTTACAGCAATCCTCGTGCTTCAGCCTCCCTAGTGCTGGCATTACAGGTATTAGACACCCAGCTATTGCTTCCTCTTTTCTAGTGATGAATCTTGGTTGGTTGGTTGGTTGGTTGGTTGGTTGGTTGGTTGGTTGGTTGGTTGGATTGGATTGGTTGGACTGGTTGATTTGTTGGTTGGTTTGGGGGTTTGGGTTGTTGTTGCTCCTGTAGCCCCAGCTGGTCCAAAACTTGCTCTGTAGACCAGACTGGCCTCTATCTCACAGATATCCTCCTGCCTCTGTCTCCAGAAGGGCTAGGACTAAGGGCATGTGCCACCGTGCCCAGCTTCATTCATAGCTTTCTTACCTGCATTTTTGGTCTTAGAACGAGGCTTCTCCTCAACAGTACTGGCATTTTGAAAATAATTCTTTGTTGAGAGTACTGTCCTATGTGCACAGGATAGCTTCTCTATCCTCTACCATCCAGCCATGAAAAACAAAAATATTCCCTCCACCATGGGCATGGGGACAAAATCATTCGCCTTCCTAATGAGAGCCACTGCTCAAAGAATTACAGTTTTTAAAGTCTAGCTAATAGATACACTATTGTTTTCAGCCCCCAGCTTTCCATCCATGTTTATTCTGTTAAGATCTCCCTGATTTCCTGGGGCACGACTACCTCTATTCAATTCTCAGCTGACAGGAATGGACACTAACCAGGTGCCCCAGGTGACATGCTACACAGGACTGATCAATAGGAGTGTGCAGTGTCGTCTTGACCGCAGTGATATGCTCGGGACTGGGCATAGGTTTCAATTACTGATCTTGAGAGTGATGCTTAGGACTTCAACTTCTGTTGTGAGATATAAGCCTGGAACTACTTACTTGCTGCCATCTGGCCTCACCAGAGGGAGAGACTTTCTGGGAATGTAAGAAACATAGACCAGAGCAGAGCATAGAGATGAGAGACAGGTTTTGGTGACATTATCTGAGTCCCTGAGAAGTGTCTAATCCAAGATCTCTCCCCTGGAATTTTCATTTATGTGAGCCAGTCAGCTTATCCGAGGACTTGGGTCATTTGGCTTTCGTTTACTCCCAAATTGCAAAGAATCCTTGCTGCAGTATTCCCTTAGGTTTGATCTGCTTGTAATCCATAAGCTTGTGCCCTTTCCTGCACAGCAGTTGTGGATTAATTGTTGAGTGGATTTTTTTTTTGTCTTTTCTTTCCCTTTTATATTTTTGTAGTACTGGGCATGGAACTCAGAGTGTTGTACATGCTAGACAAGCTTTTTATCCCTGAGCTGCTACATGCACATCCTGTTTTCGATGTATATTTTTATTGAACTTTTGTGGATTTCATACAATACTTTTTATTATATTTATACCACCCCTGCACCCCCATAACCCACCCACATGATTTCATCCATCCTGTCATATATATTAAAGCCTATGAAGTCCAATTTGTATAACCAGCTATCTCTCTGTGTGAGTTCATCCAGTGGAGCCTGTTCGACCTATCTAGCATCACTCCCTTAAAGAACTTTCCTTCACCCAGCAGTGATCAGCTGCCAATAGTTCTTCAGCTAATATTGGGGACTGCTACCCATTTCCCCAGTTCTGCACTGGGTTTTATCTAATCGAGTTTGCATGGGTCTTGTGTAGGCTTTCACCATTGCTGTAAGTTTGTATGACCAAGTTCCCAGGAGCCTCTAAGACTGTTTCCTTAGGTTCATGCAATACCCATCTTTCCACCTCCTTTTCTACAATGGTCCCTGCACCTGGGGTGGATGAGGTTTAATATAGGAGTCCCATCTAGGGACACGCACTCTGCAGTCTCTTATTCTCAACACTTTGGCCAGTGCGGCCTTCTGTATTCATTGCCCTCTGTTGCATGAGTATGGGCCTTCATATGACCTGTCCTTGGTCCCTTCTCTACCAAGGCTAAGTGCAACGAAGCAAAATCCACTCTGGGAGTCCCTCAGAGGGCAAAACTCAAAACTTTATTTTCCAGTACAGGGTATATAGGAAGCTTCTACCAATCAGCACAGAGAGCATCAGAGTGCATCCAATCACCGAAAAGGTCAACTTAATCACGCAGTTACATAGTCCTCAGCCTGCGCATGCTTCTGTAGATGTTTACATGATGTTTACCAGCTCAGCACAGGGGGACAACTAATCACAGTGAAGGGGGTGCATGCAGCTGTTGTTGGAGCAGGAAGAAATCCAGCAACATGGCTTACTAAATCAGGCCCAGGAGTGGCCTACACATGAGGAAGCTTTGCTGAGGAGATTTGAGAGATGTGTTAGTATTCTCTACCATTTGTTCTACTATGTTCCATGAGCCTTGGGTGTAGAGATTCCATTTCATAGACACTTATTTTCTGTGTGTGACCAGTTGTAGAACTCTGTACTAGACTCTGTCTATTGCAAAAGAAGCTTTTTTGATGAGTGGTGACTGGTATATTTGTCCCAGAGGCCAAGTCAGGCACTCTCAAGTCTCAGAGGGGGGGTGCAAGGCCCAAGGACAAGGAATGGGAACTGAATGTGCCAGCTCCTGTCATCAGCCAACAGGGAAACCAGAGTCCTACACATCCCACTTTTTGTCCTTGCTTATCTGTTATAGATTAGATCCTAGATGTCTCCCAAAGTCTTATTTCCCAGAAGTCAGCTTAAAAATGGAGCCTACTGGGGAGTTTTAGGTCATTAGGGAATGACCTCTATCTTTCACATCCTGATTATGAAGTGAGCAGTTGTTTTTTAATTTTTTTATTTATTTCTGTATGTGTATGAATGTACTGTCTACATGCAAGTTTATGCACCCGTGTCATGCAATGCCACGGAGGTCAGAAGAGGGTGTCGGATTCCCCTGGAACTGGAGTTCTCCTGGAATTGGAGTTTCAGATGGTTCTCGGTCGCCATGTGGGTGCTGGGGATCGAACCCGGGTCCTCTGTAAGAGCGGTCAGCGCTCTTAACCACTAGGCCATCTCTCCAGAGGTGAGCAGTTTTGCTTCACCCTGAGCTCTCTGTCATGATATGCTGTTCATGACAGCCACAAAAAAACAATGGGGCTGACCATCCATGGACAGACACCTCCAAAACAGTGAACCAAAGCAAACCTTGCCTCTTTATAAGTTTATCAGCTAGAGTATTTATGAGGAGGTAGTAGACCTTACACTGAGCCTAAAGAGTAAGCAGATTCTTTGTGTCAACCTGACTGAACCATGGGGTGACCAGATGTTTGCTTAAACATTATTCTGGATAACCGTATGTGGGTATTTCTAGGTGAGATCAGCATTTGAATCTGAAGTAGAGCAGAGTGTTCTCTGGGTGCCTCGTCCAATTTGGTTAAATCTTCATAGATTAAAAAGGTAGTCCCAATGTACTTCTGCCCTTATCCTTGGGTTCAACTGGAGATTTTATTCTCAGCTCTTCTGATTCTCTACATCAGTGGCTATCCCCTGATCCACCTTGCCAACTGCAGATATCAAGACTTAGCCCCTAAAACCACAAGGCAGTCCTCTATAATAAATGGTGGTGATTGTGGTGGTGGTCATGGTAGTGGTGTGTGTCTGTTTGTGTCCTGTTGATGTTCTTTCTCTGGAGAACTGTGAACAGCAGGTGGGTTTTGGCAGACCAAGTGTGTGAAAAGGAACATAGACCTTCCAGAGAAAATTCGGCCTTTCTCTCCCATGTCTGTGTAGGTTTCTCTAATGCAGATAGGGCTACCCTGCTAAGGACCTTGGTCACTTTACTGAGAAAGAGCCATGTGGTTTAGAAAGTTCAGAGGAAAAGGAAGGGCATAAGACACAACACTTTAATAAAGAATTGTGGTATGGTCTGGGTGTGATAGGGAATGACTTAGTATCTTCTTGGCTTGCTTTTAGGGAACACTTTTTATAGCATTCTATCACTCTTATATGTGAACAGAAGAACCTGGAGAGAGGTTGCCTAAGGTGACAAAGAAAACAAGCGTATTTACATGTTTACATGTTTACAAGTTTCTCCCAGAGTATTCAGACTTTAGTTGCAAGCTCTGGGCAACTGGAATTATATTTAGAAAGATGGATGGCTACTGGGGAGTCCTGACATGATTCTTTTTTCTTTTTTTTTTTTAATTCTTATATGTGTGTGAATGTACTGTCTGCATGTAGGTTTGTGCACCTGTGTCGTGCAATGTCGAGGAGGTCAGAAGAGGGTGTTGGATTCCCCTGGAACTGTAGTCAAAGATGGTTCTCAGCCACCGTGTGGGTGCTGGGGATCGAACCTGGGTCCTCTGCAAGAGCAGTCGGCGCTCTTAACCATTAGGCAATCTCTCCAGCCCCGCACCCCGACATGATTTCTGTCTAAAGCTGCAGGATGAATGAGTTTGGAGATTTTAATAAGAGAGAAGATCTTTGCCCTCCACAAAATGAACATATGCCAATTTTACAAGCCATCAGAGGGGTTTGTGGCTCCCCCAAACTCATCTGTGTATCTCCAAAAGAATTCTACCTAGGGGTAGTCAGGCTGGCTCTGTAGGTCCAGGGACTTTTTAAAAACTCAGCTGTCCCGTTTTCCAGTGTCTTAGTTCCCTCGACACATGCTTTGTGTCAGCCAGACCACTTTGGAAGATTTAAAGCACACCTAGAACCATTTGGCCTGAAGATGTATGAGTTATAGCTTAGACGCCAGACCCAGGTTCTGATTCTGAGTAGCTGCAACTATGGGAGAGTGTGTCACTATCTTTGGGGGCTCCCACCTGGCTCCTTATCTGTAATAGTGTCCAATAATAATGATATCCACAAAGAGAGAAGACAATGGAGTAAATAAGCTACACTCTTTGTGCATAGGAACCAGCACAGGAGCAAATAGTCTCTGGCCCTGCTACTCACATAAAAAACTTCTGGGCCCCAAATGCATAGGTCTTTTTCTCACACTAAACAATTTTCTTCAGACCTTGGTGGGCTTGTTACAGTTCGGTGCAGTGTGTCACTATCTGCCAGGAATCAGTAGAGACCTAGGGGTCAGGGTTCAGTCCCAGCAGACTGCTTCCAGTCCAGATGCCATTCTGGGCTCCAAGTTGCAGACTGTGCTGCTAAAGGAGAGCTGAAGATTCTAACCATCTGACACACAGCCAGATCCTCTGGCAACCAGTGCCCCACTCTGAGGATCTTCCAAGGTACCTCATTAGTATAAATTCAGTGTTTCAAAAAGGGGCTTGTTATGATGAATAGCAAAGATGCTCCCTTAGCCAGGGTTAGGGTCGTTCCTGTAACCCTGGAGCTGCGGTCCCCTCCTGCAAGCTGGAGCTGTGGTCCCCTCCTGCAAGCTGGAACTGCGGCCCCTCCTGCAAGCTGGAGCTTTGGTCCCCTCCTGCAAGCTAGAGCTGTGGTCCCCTCCTGCAAGCTGGAGCTGTGGTCCCCTCCTGCAAGCTGGAGCTGTGGTCCCCTCCTGCAAGCTGGAGCTGTGGTCCCCTCCTGCAAGCTGGAGCTGTGGTCCCCTCCTGCAAGCTGGAGCTGTGGTCCCCTCCTGCAAGCTGGAGCTGCGGCCCCTCCTCTGATTTGGAGCTGTGGTCCCCTCCTGCAACCTGGAGCTGTGGTCCCCTCCTGCAAGCTGGAGCTGTGGTCCCCTCCTCTGATTTGGAACTGTGGTCCCCTCCTGCAAGCTGCAGCTGCGGCCCCTCCTCTGATTTGGAGCTGTGGTCCCCTCCTCTGATTTGGAACTGTGGTCCCCTCCTGCAAGCTGGAGCTGCGGCCCCTCCTCTGATTTGGAACTGGTCCCCTCCTTCAAGCTGGAGCTGCCGCCCCTCCTCTGATTTGGAGCTGTGGTCCCCTCCTGCAAGCTGGAGCTGTGGTCCCCTCCTCTGATTTGGAACTGTGGTCCCTCCTGCAAGCTGGAGCTGTGGTCCCCTCCTCTGATTTGGAACTGTGGTCCCCTCCTCTGATTTGGAACTGTGGTCCCCTCCTCTGATTTGGAACTTTGGTCCCCTCCTGCAAGCTGGAGCTGTGGTCCCCTCCTCTGATTTGGAACTGTGGTCCCCTCCTGCAAGCTGGAGCTGTAGTCCCCTCCTCTGATTTGGAACTGTGGTCCCCTCCTGCAAGCTGGAGCTGTGGTCCCCTCCTCTAATTTGGAACTGTGGTCCCCTCCTGCAAGCTGGAGCTGTGGTCCCCTCCTCTGATTTGGAGCTGTGGTCCCCTCCTGCAAGCTGGAGCTGTGGTCCCCTCCTGCAAGCTGGAGCTGCAGCCCCTCCTCTGATTTGGAGCTGTGGTCCCCTCCTGCAAGCTGGAGCTGCGGCCCGCCCTCTGAATTGGAGATGTGGTCCCCTCCTGCAAGCTGGAGCTGTGGTCCCCTCCTGCAAGCTGGAGCTGTAGTACCCTCCTGCAAGCTGGAGCTGTAGTCCCCTCCTCTGAATTGGAACTGTGGTCCCCTCCTGCAAGCTGGAGCTGCGGCCCCTCCTCTGAATTGGAACTGTGGTCCCCTCCTGCAAGCTGGAGCTGTGGTCCCCTCCTCTGATTTGGAACTGTGGTCCCCTCCTGCAAGCTGGAGTGTGGTCCCCTCCTCTGATTTGGAACTGTGGTCCCCTCCCATGAACCTGGAGCTGCGGTCCCTCCCTCTGAATTGGAACTGTCGTTCCCTCCCATGAACCTGGAGCTGTGGTCCCCAACTGTGAGCCATAGTTCCACATTCTTCATGTTGTTGGCTGATGGTGGAGCAAATTAGAGGATGGAGACAGCAGTTTTAGCCTCCTCAGAATGACTGCCCCCCCACTACCCCCTTTCTTGAGGTCCCAAATTGTGCATGGCAGTGGCATTGCCTCTGTGTTAGACATGCTGGGGACAAGGGAGGTTTCTGTCATTTGCAGATTCTAGTCTTTGGAGGACTGATTCTCAAGAATGGACTTCCCACCTCCCTTGATGGCCAGCTATGACCTTGACCCCACACGTGGTCCTGGGCACCCAGATTCTGACCTTGGACCTTTCCCACTCACAATCACCAAGAGGTTTTCCATCATTTTTCTATTACTCTTCTACAGCCCCAGTGTGCTTTCACCTTGCCTTACAGAAAATGTAAAGTTGCCGGGTGTGGTAGCACATGCCTTTAATCCTAGGCCTTTAATCCTAGCACTTGGGAGGCAGAGGTAGGCCGATCTTTGTGAATTCAAGGCCAGTCTGGTCTACAGAGTGACTTCCAGAACAGCTGGGGCTACAGGGAGACCCTGTCTCAAATAGACAAAAAAAAAACAAAAAAAAAAAAAAAAGAAATGTAAAGGCACCCTAATTTGAACTTCTCAGCAGATTAAAAGACAAATAAACATTAGATGGGAGTTGGAAAAATTGAGGGGTGAAAAGTGAGTATATTAAAAATACATTGAGGGGGGCTGGAGAGATGGCCTAGCGGATAAGAGCACCAGCTGCTCTTGCAGAGGACCCGGGTTCGATCCCCAGCACCCACATGGCAGCTGAGAACCGTCTTTAACTCCAATTCCAGGAGAACTCCAGTTCCAGGGGAATCCGACACCCTCTTCTGACCTCTGAGGCATTGCACGACACAGGTGCGCAAACATATATGCAGACAGTACATTCATACACATAAAAAATAAATTAAAATTTTTTCAAAAAAAGAAAGCTTATAGAACCATGGCCAACACATGGTCTGAGAGATGGGAGAATACGGGGGAAGCATGAAAGTGGTAACCGGTACAAGTAGTCTGTGCTGCTCTGTGCTGTACACTACTGCCCAGGGCCTATGTCTGCTGACCATGAATAGTTGGAACAGCAAACAAACAGAGATTAAGGTATCAGAGGACCTAGGATCCAAGGCCTAAGTGGGCCTGGGCAAGCAGATCCATTTATGTGGACTTTGGTTTTCCCCATTCCGTTCAGGACTGCAGCTAGAGTTCTCTGATTCCATGATCTCTTCACCCCTCATATTCTGAACTTCAGTTCAGGGGAATCCGAGACCCTCTTCTGACCTCCGCGGCATTGCACGACACAGGTGCACAATCCCACATGCAGACAGTACATTCACACACGTACAAAAACAAATAAAATTAAATAAATAAAATAAAAATGCATTGTATCCATGTATGAAATTACCTAAGAATTAATAAAAATATTATATAAAAAGATGCTCCATTCACCTTTAGTGTGTGTGTGTGTGTGCATTCATGTATGCACATATATGCATGCTATGGCACACATTTGGAGGTCAGAAGAGAACTTCCTGGCTGGAGAGATAGCTCAATGGTTAAGAGCACTGGCTGCTCTTGCAAAGGACCTGGGTTTGATTCCCAGCACCCACATGGTGGCTAAGAACCATGTACAGCTTCAGTTCCAGGGGAACAGTCCTTGATTTAAGATGGACTGACATATTTTGCCTATTTCACAATGACACAAAGGTGGGAGGCATTCAGTGGAAACTGTGCTGAATTTTATCTTTTCCTAGGCTGATGGGATGCAGGGTGAGCTCTTTGGCATTGCTGGGCAGTGGCAGTGAGTGAGTCTCCCAAGAAGCCATGGGATGAGAAACAGCTGATACTCCTCAGTGTGCAATGCTGCTGAGCAGGGTGTTGGTGGGTTTGGTGTATTAGATGCCTTTTTGTGTGTGTGTCTGTATCTTTTTTTTTTTTTTTTGTCTTTTTTGTCTTTTTGAGACAGGGTTTCCCTTATAGCCCCAGCTGGCCTGGAACTCACTTGGTAGACCAGGCTAGCCTTGAACTCACAGAGATCTGCCTGCCTCTGCCTCCTGAGTGCTAGGATTAAAGGTGTGGGCCACCACCCCTAGCAATTTAGATGCCTTTTTAACTTACCATCTTTTCAGTTCATAATGTTTTTCTTGGACATAAGCCCACCCAGAGTTGAAGAGTATCCATGTTAGTTTCCTCGAGCTATTGTAACAAATCCCCCAAACTAAGAGGTTGAAAAGATGTAAATGTATCTTAGCACTGAGGGCCACCTCCTGTGTCAGTGCCACTGACCTGACATCAAAGTGTCCACAAGGTGAGCTCCAGTCAGAGGTACCAGAAAAACCTTTTCTTGCTTCTATCAGGTTTGGATGACTCCCGTGTTCCTCATCTTGTGATGTTGTCACCCCAATCTTCCTCCTTTGTCACACTGCCTTTTGTGTGTGTGAAATTTTCCCTCTAACTCTTTATCTCTCTCTCTATATATATATATATATATATATATATATATATATATATATGCATGTATATGCATATGATCTTTACTAGAACCTATCAGGTAATCTAAGACAAGCCACCATCTTAAGATCCTCCATATCTTTCACCCATATGCAAAGTCCTAGTGCCTGGAGATTAAAGCTTTCTCTCAGATATATTTTTCAGCCTCCTACCCCCAAGTGAAGAAGAGGGTCCACACCATATTACCTATCTGGACACATTTGGTAGGATCAGGACTAGATACCAGACTCAAGGGCAACATCCTCAGATTAGATGGACCCAATCCCTGTGTTAGGGGCCAGGTTCAAATTATTAAGAGGGTCCACTAGCCATAAAGAGCCCCACACTAAGACTATATATCCATGTATGTATAATCAGAAATGGACAGTTAAGACCATGTGTAACACAAAGTCAGGAACGGGGGTGACAAGCCAGACCCATGAAGAATATTAAGATAGGGGAGTCATTGGTGTGGCCAAGGCTGGAGAAAGGAGTTAAGGCAGAGGCTCTGGGGAGCTCTTCCAGGTCTCTGGGAAGGGAAGGCTTCTTTGGTCTCTACTTCCTGGATCTCCTTCCCTCTGTGACCCTTATCCTGCATATTCATAAAGCTGGCTCTTGCATCTTAAAAAGAAATTGCTGCATCTTTAACAAGTTTAAAATAGATGCTGTTCTTTACAATCTAAAGGCCAGCCCAAACACTCCACTCCCTCTTTCCCCTGGCCAGACCTCATTGCACTGAGGGTAAGTAAACTGTCTCTCATGCCCTTCTGTCCCTTGATGCTCTTGATCCTCGATGCACCACACCAAATATCTTTCCCTCACTAGGAAAATCGCTCACCCAACTTCCCATCACTATCACTGGAAATTCAAGCCATTCACCTATTCAAATCTTACCAGGGAGCAACTACTGCCATTCCCTTCCTCTCAGAGCTCATCTCTCCCTCTTAGATCATTTCAACCCCGTATTTACCCTTTCTCTCTTTCCATCCTGTGCTGTAATCCTCATTGACAACAGCATCCATTTTTAATGAACTCATGTCTCCCTTTGATCTCCCAGGCTCCTGGGTTTCTAGCTCCGTGCCTACCTGCCACCCACAGGCAGGGCTGCATCCTGGATGCCTTCTGTATCCTCCAGGACTGGAGCAGGAGTCACATTAAACAGATGCAAGTGCCGCTCCCTCACGTTTTCCCCACTGCCTCTGTTCTGTCTCTGCTGAGAACACCTGTACCCTGTCCGCTGCCCCCACCCAGCCCTGTTTACCTACAGGCTCTGTAATATATTATTACAGCCTAGATGTCTTAAAACAAGGAAAAGATTCTCACAGCTCAGAGGCAGGAAGCTTGAAATCAGGTTTGATCTGCAGGCCTAAGGGAGACTCTATCTCTTGTCTCTAGCTTCTGATGGCTCCAGGTGTGATTTGGTTTGGAGGCGCATCGATCCAGTCTCCACCTTCGTATGACCTTTCCCCATGTCCCTTTCTCTTACAAGGGCTCCTGTCATTAGAGCACCTCCCTATCCAGGATGATCTCATTCAAGATCTTTCAAAAAATTGTACTTACAAAGATTCTTCTCCCAAATAAGGTCATACTCAGGGTTCTGGGTGGCCATTTTTTAGGGGTCTACCATTCAAACCACTGGATTTCTCCACTTTGACGTTAAAAAGGCATACCCACTGAAGGGCATGAGACTCAGTGTGCTAAACATTCAACAAGGAGGGAGATGATGATACAATCGGGAGGTGGAAAGAAGGCTGGACTGAACACTGGTCGATGAGAAACAGGAAGCAGAGGGCACAGGTTTCCCATCCTCCACAACCTCCTTCAAAACTTCTAAGAAACACTTGTGTGCTGTGTGAAGAAGCCTCAGAGGGCCTACAGCCTTGCGGTCTCACAAGCTCCTCGTGGTGGCAACACATCTCTCCTTTACAGCTCTCCCACACCTGCATGGCTGTATTTCTCAAATCAATTGTTAGTCCTTTGCATTGTCCAAGCTTTGCTTACTAGAGGTGAGGGGACTGTGGGCTTCATCTCCACAGGTCATCACTAACACTAAGTTGCTTCTTACTGTACTATGTGACTTGCTGGTTAGACCACAAGTCATTGAAGAGGTGAGACCTTGCAGGCTTACCTGGAACCTTCGGCTCTGCCCAGCAGGGCCCTGGCTGACTGGAAAGTCAATAACTGAATGAAGGATCACTATAGGAAGCTGTGTGAAGGAGAGGACAGGAGAGGGCAGTCAGCAGAGTCAGTCAAAGTGGACAGCCAGGTGAGGCGAGGAAGCAGAGTGGTGGCATACATCATAGGGTCAGCCCAGAGGAGGGCTGGGTGCTGAGTCCAGGGGAGCAGAGCATGAACAGCGGCTCCCCATGAGGCTGAGCGGGCAGCTGTACGTGGACCAGAAGAGGTGCATTGTGACAGCAGTACTTGACCTTGGAGTCCTCCCGTAGATTCCTGTCACCCGATGCAATGGGATCATCCTTTGGGCTTCTTTATCCCATCCAAAGGGTTTCCTTAGCATACTCTCCTTGGCTCCTGGCTTCTCTCAAGCCCCCAATAAATGTGCTCTAGCATCAGATGGCTGGCAACACACCATGGTACCCTGCACTAAGAGATATATATTTACACTTCTCTCAGCAGTTCACTTTATGCCAACATGGCCACCTCCGTCACAGACTCAGAGATAGCTTTTTCTTCACTCTTCCTTTTTGTTGCAAATAATAAGGAAAGAAAGAAAGAAAGAGAGAGAGAGAGAGAGAGAGAGAGAGAGAGAGAGAAAGAAAGAAAGAAAGAAAGAAAGAAAGAAAGAAAAAGAAATTCATGATTTCTTTGTTAACCATTTCCAAGTATGTGACTCACCAGCACTTCATACATGACAGCATAGGACCATCATGACTGTCTCCAGAACGTTTTCATCATCTCAGATAGGAAGCCCATATCTACTAAAACCATCACTTTCCACTTTGCTAGTCTCCAGCTCCCATAATCTGCATTGTGCTTTCTCTGTCTATGAATTGGCCTTTTCTACATACATAAGAGGACTCACACAGCATTTGTCCTGTCATTACACATAGAGTCGGTGCTGATCACAAGGCTGTGTGTCAGAGTGTCATCATTTTAGATGGCTTATGTAGTCAGGATTATACTGTATATCTGTGCTAGATTTTGGTTATCTATTCTTCTGGTCATAGATACCTGTGTTGCTCCACCTTTAGCTGCTGTAAATAATATTGTGTTGTAAGCTGGTATACAAGTATGCAAGTACCTGTAAGAGTCTTTGCTTTCAGATGTTCTGGGTATACAACTATATCAGTAGCATTGCTGAGTCCTGTAGTAATCCAGGGTTAAAGTTACAAGTATTTTCCTCGGCAGCATTCTCACCATTAGTGCCCAGGGATTCTGATTTCTCCACGTCTTTGCCAACACTTGATCTTTTACAGTTTGTTGGAATCTTAAATTTACACATCTGAGGTCCATATATTTCACCAAATGTAGGCCACTTTTAACCATTATGTTTTCAATCTCAGTGTCCCTTCTTTCTTTCTTCTCATTCCTGGGTTCCTCTATATGATATGATCCATGTCATGGTGTCCCATGGGCCCCTTACCCTCAAGTTTGTACATTCTTTTTCATTTCTGCTTCTGAGTCACTAAAATGCCACTAATTTTAATTATCTGATCTCTGAGTGTGATGGGTTTTCCTTTGTTTTGTCTACACAAATTTGCTTGTCCAAGGGGCACGGTGGTACACACCTGAAATTCCAGCTCTTAGACGGCTGAGGGCAAAATGCTCGCCAGTTTAAAGCTAGCCTGTGCTACACAGCAAAAGCTTGTCTCAAAAAAAAGAAGGAGGTAGAAGTAAAGAGGAGGAAAAGGAGGAAGAGAAAGGAAGAGGAGGTGGAAAAAAAGACAAATGAAAATCTGCTTTCAAACCCCTCCTGTAAGCATTTCATTTCAATTACTATAATTTTCTGGCCCAGGATTTCAGATTAGTTATATATAACTAATCTGATTGATTATATACATATATATATATATATATGTCTGTGTGTGTATGTGTGTGTAATATCTTTCTCTTTAATGATACTCTCATTTAGTTCATTGTTTTACTTTAGTTCTTTTCTTCGTCAGTACATTTAAGGACATTGTGTTAAGAGTCTTTGTCAAATAAGTTTGATTGCTGTGGCTCCCTGGGGACAATTTCTGTCCCTAACCTTATTCCTTGCAATGAGCCGTGTTTTCCTCTTCTGTTCTCCTTGTGATTTTGCTGTTGTTGACAACTGGGTATTAACCATTAGATGTGCTCTCTTCCTTGAAGTTTGGGGGGCGGCGGTATTGGTTTATTTGTTTAGTTTGGATTTTGCTTTTTGCTTTGATTGTTGAAAGCTGTCATTGTCCATTCAAAAACAACAACAAAACCTTTTTAAGTCCCCTTTGCAAAGACTATTACTGTTTTGTGGACGTTGGCTTCTTCTTTTTGCTTGTGTTTAGCTAATGTTTTTACATAGATTTCCTTGAATGCCTGAAGTCAAATGTGTACACAGAATACACTTGCACACAGAAGAAAAGGGGGATCTACTAGTATTTGCTGTTGACTTTGTTCTGGGACACTCCTTCAACATTCACCAAGGATTGCACTAAACCAAGGGATTAGCCTAAAGCAAAATCTTAAGGTCTTTTTGTTCTTTTCCCAGCATTCATTCAGCCTGGAGCATGTGCATGGCTCTCTAAATCCTTCCATGTATGTGGCAGGTTTTGATTCCCTCGTTTCCTACAGGCCTTGGGTGGTCTACCATATGTCCTGGCCTATCATGGCTCTCGCCAGGCAACTCTGGGTCTTTGGTTGCTGGGTTTTAGGTTTTTAGTTAGTTAGGTAGGTAGGTAGGTAGGTAGGTAGGTAGGTTAGGCAGTTTATTTTATTTTATTTATTTTATTTTATTTTGTTTTTGGTCTTTTTGAGACAGGGTCACCCTTTAGTCCCAGCTGGCCTGGAGCTTGCTCTGTAGACCAGGCTAGCCTTGAACTCACAGAGATCCACCTGCCTCTGCCTCCTGAGTGCTGGGATTACAGGCCTACACCACCATGCCCTGTGGTAGTTTATTTTTTATATAGAATCTCTTTCTGTAGCCCAGGTTGGACTCCTGCCTCTGCCTGTCTGTAGTGTTGGGATTAAAGACAAGTACTACCACCAAGCCTGGCATCTGTGGGTCTTTAGCACAAAAAAGGATACAATCCCTGTCCTTATATAGTGCCTTTTCTAAGGGAAGAGACTTACCACAACAGATATTTGCAAGTTCTATTGGTTACCACAGGGGGAGGTAAGGCTAATAGACTATGTGATGACTGGACTGGTGGGGACTGAAGAAGCTGCTCGCCTGGGATTCCAGGGAAAACCCCATTGGACTGGGGGTGTATAAGTGACAGTTGGTGGCTAGAAAGCAGGAACCATGTCAAAAGTGAAGACAAGGATGCCAGGTCAGTGGGTGGCATTGGCAAAAGCTGTGATATGCAAACATGCTCACAGGACTGGAAGGCAACCAATAGGACTGCAGGGCTAGGAGAAAGGCAAGGAGGACTGGGATGAAATTTGATGAAAAATTTGATGAAGCTATATGTCAAGCAAAGGGTGACTGACTGATCCTTTTTTTTTTTTTTTTTTTTTAAATGATAAACTGAAGGACAGGAATGTGGAAACACGGAGGCTAGGAGGTCTGTGTACTAGTCCCAAGAGAGAAATCATGGTGGTCTGCACTGAAGTGGTGGCAGCAGGGTCCTTAGAACGTCCCGTGGAGCTCCAGATAGAGATGCTTGGAGGGCAGCAGAGTTCACAAGGCTGCAGATCAGAGATGAGAGGAGTGGGTAGATGGAAACTGGGAAGCTATTGAAAGATATGGAGGACATTCACATCCACAGAAACCGGGAGGACCACTGAGGGAGACCAAACAAAGAGGCTGGGGAGCCCAGTGTTTGGAGGCCAAGCAGAGGAGGAGACAAGGGCTAAGCACTACACCCGTATGCACTAAGCAAGAATTTCACAGAACTAACCCATGGTAAGGGATTGCCTGAGTCACCACTAGATAACATCTGTTTCTCCTTCCAGCCATGGATACCAGAGGCAGGTAGAGGGTCATGATATGCTGCTGAAAGATCAGTGAGTCCTTTCTCCGGCAGACACTTTGTGATGGGTGGTGATGACTCAACCCTCCTTGCTACCTTCTTGTTTTTGAGCTTTAAAAAGAAAGGAAGGAGGGATAGATAAAGGAGAGAGATTCCTTATTTATGGCTGCCTCAGTTTCTGTCTGCATTCACTTTTTATATTAAATTAGTATTACTCTCTTCTAGAGTGAATGTAGACCTCTACAAGAGCCACACTTAATGCCATCCAGATTCTTACCAGTCATGAGTTGTCCAAAACACAGCTTTTTGTTCTCTTTTATTTCTATCTGTTCCTAACGGTATCCAGCCCAGGTACTAACTTACTAAAGGCCAAAAGACTGAATGAATACATGAATACATGAGTAAAGGAAGGCTTTGTCCCAGTGGAAGATCCAGAGACTTACTTTTCCATCTCTGATCTGAAGCATATCAGAAACAGGCATAGCCCGTACCAGTGTTAATAGGCATTCAGTTCTTACTAGGATGCACTAATCCTAGCTGCTTGATTGCCTCAATTACTACTGATTTCAGCAATTTGTCCAACATATGCTGTTAAGTCTAGGACTGTGCCAAGCAGTGGAAACAAGAGTGGAGAACTGTTATCCAAGAGAAGAAAGAGTCATTCATTTCCTGGATGGTGAGCCTGAATAGATGTGTAAAGAGGCAGAATGTGCCTTAAAGTTGATCCGGAGGGCTTCCTGAGGGGAGACTTCCCGCGACAGCAGCCCTCGGGGTACTGGGGAGACCCTTGCTGGGTCTAGATGGCCTTTAGCAAATTACCTCAGCATTTAAACCAGCATTCTCTTCAGTTAGGAATGCTTGCACTCTGCACACCCCCAAGTCCTTCCGATGCTAACATTGTCATTTGCTCTTGGTCATCAGGAACCATCTGAAGGAAGGAACAAGGTCTGTGTAGGTCAGAGGCTGATAGAACTCTGGAGGTCTTGTCCATAGTACAGACTTGTGTTTGGTTGAACCATGACTCTTTTCAAATAGAATTTCAACTCTGTAACATTTCAAATCAGCTCTTATTTCAACTGCAGGAGATGCTGTGTCCACTCAAGTCTGACAATCTACAACTAGGCACTGCCTTCCTCTTTACCTCCACCCAGCTGTAGGGTCACTGTGGGTTTCAGAATAAGCTTAATGAGCAGGAGTTCCAAAATTATCCTGCAGGCAAGAGGCTCCCTCCCCCACCCCCCACCCCCAAATTGTGCAAGTACATGTGGAGGCCAGAGGACAACTTCAGATGGTATTGGTCGGGTACGATCTACCTCTATTGGCCTTGTGTCCAATGACTGGGCTAAGCTGACTGGCCAGTGAGTTCCAGGAATCTCCATGCCTCCGCCTCCTCAGAGCTGGAATTAAAAAAGCAACAACATACCTAATTTAATTTACTTTTTTTTAATGTAGGTTGGAGAGATTGAACTCAGGTCCTCATGCTTGCAGCCAGGCACTTTACCAGCTGATCCATCTCCTCAGACCTCCAGAAAAACACTTTTAGTATTAACCTCTTCAAGAAAAAAAAAGTAAACCAAATAAGAGGCAGTTTTTGGTTTTAAGAGTCAACCTGTGATTAAATGCATGGTGGCTCATGCATTTAATCACAGCACTCAGGAGGCAGAGGCAGGTGAATCTCTGTGAGTTCAAGGCTATCTTGATCTACATAGTGAGTTCCAGGCCAGCTGGGACTAAAGGGAGACCCTGTCTCAAAAAGACCAAAAAAACAAAAAAAAAAAAGAGTCAACCTTGAAGTTGGTAGATTTATATTTGTAGGTTTGTGCCAAGAGTCTGATCATAGTCTCTGGGAGTTTGGAAGCAGAGCTGAGCACTGTGAGACAAAGCCTGCCATTCAGTAACTCAGTAACATCCATGCCTTTCATAGACGGCTTCTGATAGTCAGCATTAATATTTAATACTCACACACCTATCTCACAAAAGTGTCAGGCATCCCTGTGTCAAATGGGTTTCCTCAAAGTTCAAAGCTAAGGAATTCAGAGAGTGCTAATGGAAAGCAACAGTAAAGCTATATTCCTACCATGCCAAGTTTCCACATGCACTTAGTGATGTGAGGGAGATGAGCCAGCATTTATAGCGACAGGAAGCTCACTTATCTATTACTTTAGCCTGTTTGGTGACTTCTGGGAATTGTGAATGAGGAATAAGTTACAGAGGTGACTTCCAGAGGGAGTGAGAATGGATAAATGGAGGAGAATGGTCAGAAGTGGAAAAGGAGTACACTGCATTAAAGGTGGAGATGAAAGGACAGTGAGTACATGAGGAACCCTCTACCTCCACAGCACCCTGGGTAAGAAAGGACAAAAGGCACCGGGAATGTGTAGTTACTGAAGTCAGGAGTGGGACTAGGTGGAGCTCAGGGCTGGATCCTAGAATGCCCAAGGCCCTGAGTTTAACTCCCAGCAACATACACACACACACACACACACACACACACACACACACACCCATACACACACACACACACACACACTCACAATCCAGTTGAAGAATCTTATGGCTCCTCAAAAACCAGGTAACACATACTCGGCTGTAGGAGGTGTTTCCAGGGTGAACATCTAGAGTTCACTTGGTCTATGGGTCTGTGGCTATTACCCAGAATACAATACTGATAACTTCTAGCCTCTTTCAGAGGAAGCAGATTGGAATGTGTGATACATATTCATGGACCTCGGAGAGACTCACTCTAAGAATTGCTGATGCACATAGGCCTCTGAGGATGTTCTTTTCTATTAAACCACCATGATTCCTTTTTAGCCAATAATTAAATAGAATCTGGTTCAATGATCCTCACTGCCACCTGCTACTTCAAAAGCTCTCTCAATTCCCTGAGTGATTTACAGAAGCATTTGGGCTCCTGGGTGTGGCTCTACCGTTTGGATATTCCTCTGTGTGTGTTGGAAGGAAGGATCCACTTCTAAAGGAAAGTTTCCAGTGAGTGCTCTCCTAGGTCTGTTGGCCTTTGTGGCTAGGATGATAGAAAGTAGGAAAAAGGTCTATTTTTGATGGTTGAAAATACAGCTTCATCAACATTTTAAGAGCACCAAGAGGAAACCTGGTTTCCAGTGTTTAAAATTTAATGTTGACGCTCATGAGAAAGCCTCCTGGTAGTGTTGCGGGTCTGCAGCCTATGTGAAGAAGCACCATCAGGCACAGGAATTATTAGGAAACAGAAATCCAAGCCACTGTGAGGAACTCATGGAGATGAGGGCAGCTGTTGTCAGAGAAACAGAACTCGCTATGCTGCCCAGGCTAGCCTTGATCTCCTGATCCCCCTGCCTCAGCCTCTGATTACTGGGATTAAGGGGTGTGCCACTCAGCCCTGAATTCTCCTAGAAGCAGATACAAGGCCCTGGGTTCAACATCAGGTAACAAAAAAGAAAAAAAAAAAAAAGAAATGAGAAACAATATTGATGAGAATGAAAGAAAACTGGAACCCTTGGTAACTATTAGTGTGATTGTGAGATGGTGCAGCCAGTACTGGGAACAGAATAATCCAGTAATACTAGTGCTGGGATATAATTTCAAAATCCATAATCAGTCTCAATGAGATAATTGCCCCCATATTCTTAGGGAAGCATTATTCACAATAGGCAAAATGTGAAAGCAGCCTACATATCCACTGATGAAAAATAAGCAATATGTGATTCAGGGCTGGAACTGTGTCGCTCAGGGGGAAAGCATGGGCTTTGCATCCATGAGCCCCTGGGTTTAATACCACTCCTCCAAAATGTCATTGTGTGATACAGACCTGCAGCAGAATACTATAAAGCCTTGAAAAGGACGACATAAGATTCTGACATTGCTACAACATGGATAACTTTGAAGAGGAAGCTGTATAGCTGCACTGTGTGAGGTAATGGCTGATTCGAATGCTGAGATACAATTGTGGCTGAAGGGCTGGGGAGGGGAACAGAAAATTACATGTAATGAGTACAGAGTTTCTGCTTTTCTAAATGCAAACAAGCTGGGGTACTTAATTCTAAACTGTGCATTGTGAAATGGTTCAGATGGTATATGTGAGCATGGCATGGCACTTTCTAATATGCTCAGGGCATGAGGTTCAGGCCCAAGCACTGAGGAAAGGTAAGTTCTATTGTTAGCCCCAATTAAAACTAAAATAACAAATGAAAAATAAAACAAAAAACACAGTTTTAAGTGACTGGTTCTCCACCATCAGGACCTGTCAGAACCCTCTGGATGCCATGCTCCAGTTTAACCAGGCAGTGTTTCTGCATCTAAGTGACTGGTTCTCTACCATCAGGACCTGTCTGTCAGAACCCTCTAGACACTGCTCTGGTGCAGGCAGGTGGTGTTTCTGCATCTTCTCTAACAAGTGCCTGGTGCTGCCTGCTAATGCTGCTGGCTCAAGAAGCACACACAGCTCCAAAGAAACAAGGGTTTCCATTCTTTCAAAAAGTATGGGGTTGGGGTTGGCAAGATGGCTCAGCAGGTAAAGGCGCTGGCTTCCCAGCCTACCACACTGAGATCAAGCCTTGGGACCCTGGGACCCACATGGTGGAAAGAGAGCCACCTGTTTTAAGTCGTCCTCTGACTTTTGCACATGGATAAGTAAAATATGTTTTTAAATATTGGGGGATTTCTGAAATTTTCCTAACTAATCTATTGCACTTTTTAGTGTTTAGTAGAATTTAATTAGTTCTAAATTTGTACCAAGTAATGCATTTATTATTATATGTCTTAAACGCATTTTAATTTCATCCCCTCAGATGAACTTACTCAACTAATACACATTGAGACATCATATTTCAGAGCAAGATGATCAAGGCAAGAATATCCCTAGAAACAAAAAAGTAGTGAGTAAAAACATAAGGTGATAACCTTATGAGGAGTCACAAAAGGGTGGAGGAAAAAGTCTAGTCAAGTTAGTGAGTGCCTACTTCTGATGAAACGAGTAGGGAAAGGACCCTCAATAAGTGACCTTTAAATAGAGATTAAATAGTAGGAAGAACCCAGCCCCTTGGGATCCAGACCAACCAACAGTCAACATGTGTCAAACTTGAGCTATGGGGGGCAGGTACTTGGGACATATGAAGAGTTGAAGACCCAGTACAGCCGTACAGCCAGACCATAGTGGACAGCTGGTGAGTAAATCAAGCTGTCTTGGAAGGTCCCTGGGAACTGGAGCACCAACATAGGTTTGTGTGGGAGATGCCGTTCGCTTGTATGGAACACTGGAAGTGATGCAGCAGCCATGGAAAAGCTCTTACTAGCTGCAGCAGCAGAGAAGGTGGGAAGTGGGGCAAGGGGCAAGCAGGCAGACCAAAGTCCAGGCCCAGAAGAGAGGACAGAGGAGCCCAGATGAGGCCAGTGGCTGTGCTGATGAAGAGGACTGTGCCGCCTCACACTGCACCCTCCGCTGGAAAGGGCTGGATGTGCCAGTTGTTTGAATGCAGGCTGAAGGGAAGGAGTCAATGACTTGTGGCTTGCACGAGGTGAGGTGGGGAGAGAAAAACTGGGGTGAAACCAAGCTTCCCATTCTGGGGTAGAGAGAGGACTCAGTGCTGAAGAGCCCTGGCTGCTCCTCCAGAGGACCTGGGTTTGATTCCCAGCAACCGCACAGCTAACAACCATCTGTAACTCCAGTTCCAGGGGTTCCGACACCTTCTTCTGACCTCCTCGGGTGTTACATGGCATGGGTGCACTTACACACATGTAGGCAATACACTCATACACATAAAATAAAAATAATAAATAAAATATTTAAAAAATATTTCCATCCTAATTATGTACATTTAAGAAATCCAGATAGAATTGCTGTAATTCAGTTGGATGGGTGAGTCTAAACCTTGGGAAACAGATATGGGCTGGAGATGCTCACTGGGCTCCTCAGAACAGGCCAATCATTCACAGCCTCTATACTAGGCAGAACCATGCAGGAGAGAAGGCCCTGACCTGCACTGTGAGCATTTGGGGTCCAGTGGCCCTTGGCTATGAGGGGCTACCCTGTGCTTTGCAGCACGTGAAGCTACCCGCCAGGCCTCTGGACACAAGACATGATGATCCCTAGCTGTGACACCCCCCGGCTACAATAACCAGAATTGTGTCCAGGAAAGAGACCCTGGTGAACCCAGAACAACATAGACATTTGGGTAATTGTGAAGAAAGGAGATTGGGACCAGTGAACTGTGATGAAAAAGGAAAACAAGACAAAACAAAACCCAAAAGTGACAGGGAGACAGAGTGCTCAGCTGAACCTAATGCCTCCAGCTCAAGCAAGATGGAACAGAAACTTCTGCCCACTTCCCTGGGGAATTGGATTCTGGGAAGATACCATCCAAGATGTATTCAATTCCAAACTTCTTCCCAGAGACAGCAGCAGGGGTGGGACTTAGCCCAGTGGTGTACCACTGGCCTGTTGTGCACATGATCCTGGCTTGGGAGAAGGGGAGGAGGAGAGAGAGAGGGAGAGATTGAGAGGGAGAGATTGAGGCCCACCATCTAGAGGGAAGTTCCTCTAGTCCTATGAGGTGAGCAGTGGGGACTGGTGGCTTAACATAACATAAACCCCTGGAGAGTCTTCCTTGTATGCTTCTGTAAGGAGCTGACAGACAACACTGGCTCCTTGTCAGCTCAGGCTCACCAAGGCTGCCTACCATGTCTGCTATCATCCAGGAATGCTATCTGTATACTACAACCTCAGCAGCAGAAAATAAGTCTACAGGCAACCAAACTTTTGGAAAAAGGTGGACAAAGTAGTCTCTCGTGTGTACTTAAGGTAACAGATTTGAGGATACCCTCTGTTTCTGTCATCAATTGGATCAAGGTACCAACTACCAAGTCTGGCAACTCGAGTTTAATCCCCAAGGCACATCTGGTGGAAGGACGGAACTGACTTCCCAAGTTGTACTGACTTCTGCATGCACACATGTATGTGCACAACCCCTACCCAACCACACAGAGTAAAAAATAAATGTAAACAAAGCAAACTCAGTGACTTCAAATGACTATTTTTTTCCCTCATCGTTAAGGTGGTGGCAATGCTCCAAAGTGGAGACACAGAAGGATGTCTGGGGATGGCTGCTCTTTCTCCTACAATGCTGCTTCCTCTGGCGAAAGCAGTGCTGTGTCTCACACAGCCAAAGAGACAGAGGAGGCAGCCTTCTTTGGAGCCCTCTGACCAGGGCACCAGTTCTATTCATGAGGCTGGAGTCTCGAAGTTCCAGCAGCTTCCAAGTCTGCTTCTCTTTGATATCATTACATTGTTCAGGGAAGCACTGAGATCCCTGTAGCTATATCTGGAAAAGTAGAACTGCAGAGACATTGAAACAATCAGTGTAGGGAAGCAGGGTCAAGCAGCCAGAGTGTAGGACTTTTAGGGAAGGGAACCTGGTCTGCAGTTCATGATAATGGATTCTTGCCATTATCCATTTGTCAAAAACCCAGAGTATGTATAACACTAAGGTTGAAGCCTAATGTAAACTATGGGACTTTAGTTGATAGTCTATCAATATATTACCTCATCAATGAGGTAGCATTGAAATTACACACACACAGTGATAGGGTATGGTCATCCATGTCAAGGTAGAGTTGTTATTTACTCCTTTAAAAAAATGAGGTGCAGAAGCTGGAGAGATGACTCAGTGGTTAAGAGCACTGCCTGCTTTTGTAGAGGACCTGGGTTCAGTTCCCAGTACCCACATGGCAGGTAGCAACCATCTGTAACTCCAGTTTCAGGGGATCTGATGCCCTCTTTTGACTATGGGCACTGCATGACAACACAGGTACAATTACATCCATGCAGGCAAAATACTCATACACATAAAATAAGAATAAATCAAAAAGAATTTGAAGCTGTACAGTGTGGAGTTTTTTCTTGTATTTGCATGCTATTCTTACCAACAGTGGCTGTGTCTGAAAAGGAAGATTCTGAGAGGGACGTAGACTATAATAATTACAAATTTGATTTTTTTACTTTTTTTTTCTTTTCACGGAAAAACAAAACAATACAAAATGACAGTAATAAAACAAAGCAATAAGAACCAAAAAAGGGGAGGATTTCCATTTCTTATCCTGGTGAAATAAAGAATCAATCTGAGGGGCTTTGTATGTACCTCTCTTTTTTTCCTTCTCTTTCTTTTTTCATTTCCTGTTCTTTCAGGGCTACCAGAAGGATATGTGTTTACTGGATAGCCTTGAGTTCTCAGTTGAGAAAGAGTCTGGTTAATTTGTGGGGGAGGATCTCATCCCTAAACTGCCTAATCAATTTCTAGCTCCTGTTTAGTTATGTTACCCTCTGAAAAGGGTCACACCAATTGCCAGAAGGGAATTGGGATACTGACCCCTCTGACTTCTTCCATATTGAAAAGGGACGTTGGGAGTGGCAACTGGGGTATTCCCCATTCAGAGGGTCAATCTAAGAGACCCCCAAGCATAGCTATAGAGGGAAAAAAAATCCTTGACAAGTGCCCATGAAAGGGAAATGAAGGCAGGAGTAGTTAGTACATGATCTAGGCAGGGGACCAGGAGAAGCAAGAACAGGGTGAATTCCAATGTCCAACTTAAAAGGCCATTAGAATTTCTTGACCAGGGGTTTCAAAGCATCCATTTTATTAGGTTTTTCCTACTCTTTATTTGGCCATGATGTCTGGACTCAGGATCTGCTTTTCAGGCTTTTTTAATAGTCAGGATATGAGTTTCCACTTAGATACTTGCTAGAAAGAAAGAGAAAATTTTATTATTGAGCATTAATTAACAACAATAGTGGACTTGTCCTTTAGCTGCAGGTGACCCTACTCTGTTAAGGCAAAGATCTAAGGTTTTTATGCCTGTTTAACATTAATTCATATAACTTTATACCCAATATGTGGAGGTGCAATTTTTCAGGTTTTAAAAGAAATATATTGACTATTTATCTTTTGGTTTCTTTTTGGGTGTTTAAGTCCACACAATTAGCCAAGATTAACCAAACTTTGTTTTATCAAGGTAATTTGAGGTTTCTGGCCTTCAGGGGGCACTTGGGGTTTTTTTTTTTTGGGGGGGGCAGCGCCTAGATCCTGGCCATTCTTAACCAGTTCCATCTACTGAGGAAAAGGTCAGGTCTTGCTAGACCAGGCTTCCCTTTGGAGCACAAGGTAACTTTCCTCTATATTGATCTTCCTCTTTATAGACTGGACACTGGCTAGGTTATGTTAGTGGATCTCCAAGACCTCCCTGCACAGGAAGCCTGGTGACTCACAACTGCAGAACATTTTAAGAGATACCCCTGTACAAAATCCCCTGAGACCAATTGACCTCAAAGGGCAAGGAACAAAATTGTCCCTTAAATCCCTTGGCTGCATTAGTATGGGCCTTAGGTATAGCCATTAAGCATCCAAAAAAGTTATGTTACACCAATCTGGTACTTTAGATAAAACCTGAAGAAAAGCTTTGCATAATCATGAACTGGAAGAAATATAACACCATAGGATAAGCAGGGAAAGCTGATAAGAAACATTTAAACAATATTAGGTGTATCTTAAATATAAATGATTTACTACAAACATAAGTATTCTCTTTACTTTCCCAAACCCCATTTCCTGGTTTGTAGTTTTTCAATAACAGAGAACATACCTATTGACCAGAATTAAGCTGAAAAAATTTACCATGTCTGTCCAAAACTCTCTCCTTCTGGGGTACATGCCACTAGTTCAGGGAAGTAAACCTAGCTTTTCTTAAGTCAAGTTATCTTGAAATGGGCAGAACAGATATCAAAAGTAACACTTGCATAATAGACAGAGACGAAAAAATATCTTTCAGTAGTCAAAGGTAACCCATTACTTGTCTATGCCCCTTTAATCCAAATCTACAAGTGGAAGTCCAGTACAAGCCAGGAATGGACCAAAAACCAACCACAACCCTGTGTGCTATAATCCTAGTTAGACCATTAGTAAACCACTTCAGTCCAGTACAAGTATCTTGTTTTCTACTAAGCTTTGTAATATTTAGCCCATCCACCCAAACGGGACAGTTCCCCCAAACACATCACCACAAAATAAAAACCTTAAAGTGACCCTGCAAGTCCCGGGGCCAACTCCAGAAGACCAAATCTTTCCAGATATTCAGAAATGCACCACATAGGCCTGACAAAAAGCCTGTCTATCTGCCCCAAAAATGTTCCACCTAGTTCTCAAATATCCCCCACACAAAATACAACCAAAGGCCTTGAATTCTATTTTATCTAGTATTATCATAGTGACTCCTCTTTCTTTCTTAGTGCCATTTATTTGTATTTATTTTTTTACCCTCCTTTCACCTTTGGATAATATCTTTAAAGAAAGGTGAGGTAAGTTTCTTGGAGACAGGAAAAAAAAAAAAAAGATGGGTTTTGTTTCTTAATCCATTCTACTAGTTCTGTCTCTTGTTTTTTTTTGTTTTTTTTTTTTTTGGTCTTTTTGATTGTGATCAGGGTCTCACTGTAGCTCTGGCTGTCCTGGAACTCACTATGTAGACCAGGCTGTCCTTTAACTCACAAAGATCCACCTGCCTCTGCCTCCCAAGTGCTAGGATTAAAGGTGTGTGCCACCACACCTGGCTAGTCTCTGTCTCTTAATTGGAGAATTCACTCCATTGATATTTAAAACTGTTGTTGAGAGAATTAAATTGTTTCCATTCATTGTGATTTCTAGTACAATCTTACCCTAGATTTTTATTTCCATAGTGGCTGTGTCATTTGTTTTCTGGTGTTGATTGGTTATAGTCATCCCTGCCCTCTGCTCTTTGTACTGCTTGAAGTATTCTCTGCAGGCATGGCTTATTGGAGAGGAATTATTTCAACTTATTTATATCATGCAACATTTTCCTTTCTCCTTCAATTAGTCATTTTTGCTAGATAAAGTACTCTGGTTTGGCATCATAGTCTTCTAGAACTGGGATTATGTTAGACCGGGCTCTTTTGGCTTTCATTGTCTGCATTGAGGAATCAGCTGCAATTCTGATTGGTTTTCCTCTGTAGGTAACTTGTTGGGGTTTTTTTTTGCAGCCCTCAGTATCCTTTCTTTGCTTTGAACACCTAGTGTTTTTACTATGATATGGCATGGAGAATTTCTTTTATGGTTCTGTCTGCTTGGCATTCTATACGCTTCTAATACTTGTATAGGTAACTCTTGCTTTAATTTGGAAAAATTTTGCCCTAAAATTTTGTTGAAGACCTGGGCTATATCACCATCTGTGAGTCTTCTTCCTCTTCTATCCCTATAATTTGTAGGTTTGATCTTGTCATAGTATCCCCAGTTCCTGGTTATTCTATTCTTGGGTTTTAATTTTTTTTATAATCTTTATTGATTTATCCAATTCTTCCATATTGTCTTCCAGTTTGATGTTCTATTTTCTACTTCATCCAATCTATTATTAATTCTATTATTATTCTCCCATCCTTTCCAAGTTGTTTGTGGAATTGTTGCATTTCTTTTTTCATTTCAACTTGAATTTTCTTCACTGTTTCTATATCTTTTATAATTTCATTCCAAAATTTATCATTGTCCTCTTTCAATTTATCCCTGTCTTCTTTTAGATTCTGAACTTCCTTGTTTATTAAATTCTCTCTTCTTAAATTCTCTCAACTCCTTAATTTCTCTAATCATATTCATAATTGTTCTTTTGAGATCTGTATCCTGAGTTATATCCAATGGGTCTTCATTGGAGGGTACTTGAACAGGGGTATTGGTGTTTGGCGGAGATCCACCTGAGTCTTTTGTTGCTTTAAGCATTTGGGTAGCCTCTGTTGTGAGTGGTTTCAATGTGAAGCATAGGTGCTTATTGAGCTGATGTTGGTTATACTCTTCAGGTGTTTGTTGACGTCCTAATTGATGGACAGGTGTGGACACTCTAGGCTTCAAAATCTCAACTCTATACTAACACTGTACAGAACAACACCCCTCATCCAACCAGCAAACAGTTTGCCCAATGGACTAAGCCATGCAACACCCAAGCTGGCCCGAACCCCCCCAGGCATAGGAAATCTGCACCCCCAGGGCTCCAAGCACTCCTTGTCCTGTGGGCTGGAAAGTCGCAGTGCTTCCCCTGCAATGTAGCCAGAGTTCTCCACATCCAAGTGGGGTGAACCCCAATCACCCACCTGGTGAGATGTACTCAGGGAACCACCTTACACCAGCCTTAATCTATCAGCTGATCCTCCTGGGCCTGGTCTCAAGGTCTGTACCTGGGTTCAGTAGGAGAAAGACTCAGGGGCTTTCCCTGTTGTCTCCTGATAATGCCCCCAGGGGATGTCTATAGCAATTGTAGTCCCTAAGGATCCAAATGCCCTTGGACCACCTCCAATGCTTCCCAACACTCTTGGGGGCCCCTAAGTCCCCTTCCCCAACTTTGCCCTTAGCTGCTCAGAATGCACCTGCTGCCTCCGGAGATGCCATCTTGAAAAGCCATATATATATATATTTCTTTTTTTTTTTTTTTTGTCTTTTTGAGACTGCATCTCCCTGTAGCCCCAGCTGTCCTGGAACTCACTCTGTAGACCAGGTTCAAATTTGATTTTTAGAGCCCATATAACTATATGACTACCCTTAATAAATAAATATAGCTCAACAAAAAGAAAATAACAGAAGAGAGGATGGTAGCCATGCATAGATGTTGCTATGAAGGAGAGTGCTGGATGCTAACAGAAACCATACCAGAGAAGGAAGATACGGGTGGGTCCTCGAGGTGTACAGGAAGCACAAGGGAGGCATGCCCTGGGGCCCTCCACCTGCAGAGGGACGAGGGAGCAGGTGAGGGCAGAAGCAGAAGTCCAGATGCAATATAGACTCATAACTTCTATCCTTTCCCAATCCCCCAGGAGCCTACGGAGCTCAGATGCTATTCAGTCAGTGGCCAGGAGCTGCCTTGGAAGGGACCTGCCATTCAGTACTGTGGCTCTCTGCAAAGACCTCACAACTAGAAAGGACAGATGGGTGGATAGCATGCTGGCAACCTGTACAGTGAGAAAAAGGCATCTTTGGGGTGAGGAAGGCAGAGATCTAGAGCACCGCTGGTTTGCTTCCCTGTCCCTTCTTCTCAGCTGTGACAGGAGGGAAGCAGGCTGTAGAGGGTGGTGATGAAAGTGTGATCAGTGCCCTGCAGGCCACGTGTTCTCAATAAAATGCTGTCTTGGAGAGTTAAGAAAGGCTTATTTTAGACACCATGTAAGGGTAATAATACAACTTTATGTTCCCACAGGAAGTTTGTATCAGAAAAGTTAACCAGTCCATTCTGCCATTTGTCCATTAGTGCAGCCACTCAGCCTGGAGAGCTAAAGACAGAATTGGTTGCAACCTTCCCACTGCTAGGAGGAGAGAGGAGAGGACCTGCAGTATCGAAGCTCAGAAAGGTTGAGGGGCTTGTCCAAAGTCACTCCCCCAGGAAAGGAGAGGCAAATTAAGAAAAGCAAAGCAGGCCTTTAACCCCAGCACAAGTCAGAGACAGGCAGATCTCTCTGAGATCGAAGCCAGCCTGGTCTATATACGGAACTCCAGGCCAGATGGAGCTACGGGGAGACCTTATCTCAAAACCAAAACAAAACCAAACAAACAAACAAAAACAAACAGACACAGGTGGGGAGCATAGTCCAGGGTCTTGGAAGGAATTTTGTACCTCCCAGTTGGGAAAACTGAGGACCCTGGGGATAGAACTTGCTGACAGGAACAGTGACTTCCAGGGCAGGGAAGCATCCAGGGCTAGGTGTCCTCCGGCCTCCCCATCTCCCATCCCGTGCCCAGGTCTCCAGGAAGTGCAAGACTCCTGGCCCAGTGCACAGTGGAGAAAAAGGTTGCAGAATCAGCGCGCCACTTTTGCTCTCTTGGCATAAGACACCAACTCAACTTTAAACTTCTTTTACTTATAAAATAAAGGACAAGAATCTCCCTTGTGAAGCTTCCAGCTGGGTCCCCCAGAGGGGCGTGCGCTGCGTTTAGCGAATCCGGCCGGCTGGGGCTGAAGTGCGTCCTCCCACTCTCCTCTTGGAGAGACCCTCCAGCCACTCTTCCGGAATTCTTCATTCCAGAGTGCCATCAGCTTGGCCTCTGGCCGAGGCGCTCTTCTACTTCCGGATAACAGGAGGGACCGCACGCAGCTCTTGTGACACTCAGGAGACTCCAGCCGCTGCAGGTCTCTAAGCCAAGGAAAAGCTGAGCAGACCAGGGGTCACCTCAGCAGCTTCCAGCGCGCGGGCGCCTACCGTCCTGGCCCAGTGGCGGCTCAGCGCCCTGCGGCGGGGCGCAGGCCAGAGCCCTCCCTGGCGGGCTGGCAGGGGAACTACAGTGACCACGCCCCCGGCCCTCCCTCCTGCCACCCAGGAGGGCGGAGTCGGCTCCCAGCTGCTCTGCCCCTAAGGATCGCGGGGCTTTCTGAGTGCGCTGCTGAGCATAGGGTTCCGGAGACAGGAACTAGGGCTCTGGGCCACAGGTTCCTGCAGCCCAGGAAATGCCTGCTCTGCGGTCCCGCGGGGACCGGCGGTGGGACAGCGACCAGGAAAGAGGCTTGTCGCTGGAGGAGCTGGCGGAAACAGCTGCTAAGGCCGGCACTCCAGAGCCTCAGTGGAAGTTCAGGATCACGCCCTACGGGATCGTTTAGCTCAAGCCAGTATATTTATAGATGTGAAATTTAGGGGCCAGAGGAACTCGGGTGGGATCACAACAGATTGTTAGCAACCAGCCCTGTGGGAATATATAAACCCCCCGCCATGCGTGTGCACCCCCATTTGGTAATCACCAATAAACTTACCCAAATAAAATGTAAACCTCACAGGTGTGCTTTAGTTGAATTCTCTCTTTAACATATTTTCCCCAACTGCATGCATTGTGGACACGTTTATAAAAGGTAAACCTTTCTTTCCGTTTTGGTCGTGGTGTTTGGCCAGGGCCCAGGATAAGGGCAGGGCTCCAGCTGGGTTCGAAGTCAGTGTGGCTATCAGCTCTGCGCAGGCTCGAACCCCAGGCTTCTCCTTCGCTGCGTAAAACCTCGGAGCAAATCTAAGATCTCACTCAAAGAAGCTGCGACTCAGGGTAATCCGGAGGTAAAAGGAGCAAAGCTTGGGGTCGCAGCCTGGGACAAGTTCTGGAAGTGCGGCTCAGACCCCGTCCACCGCTGACCTCGGCTTGCTGGGGCCCCGCCTGGTCGTGTAAAGGGAGAACTCCCCGATTGTTCTGGGCTGTGGGACTGTAGGGACGTGGAGTGGGCCGGATGGTGGCTTAGCCCCGGGGCGCTCAGATCTGCTCCGCACTCACGGCAATTTCCGACGCCCACACTCCCTGCCTTCCTCCCATCCACCCCTGGAAAAGTAACCCCAAATATATCCGGCGGCCTTGATTTGTAATCGCTCCCTTACCCGCCTTTTGCTAACCTAAAAGACAGGGACCATTTCTAGTCACAGTCAGGCCTAAAGGGAGCCACTTTGGAGCTAGGACTCGCCACAATCTCAAATCAACTTCCTCCCCTCTAAATAATGAGAATTTGAAAATACACCCTTCAGAGGCACTAATATTCTCCTTCGGATCTTAAAAAAAAAAAAAAAAAGTCGGGCTACTACTCAAAAATATATTATACACCATATTAGAAGTTTAAAATAATTTAATATTAAATTGATCAAAATTTTTTTAATTGATCAAATTTTATGAGGGCAGTTAAATCATTTAGAAGAACAAACATCTCCGCGAGAGCCGGAAAGATTCAGTTTTAGCTGAGATAATCAAAGAGAAGAAAAATCTGTCTTCCGACTAAATTATTTCCCAGGAAATTGTCTTGGACCGGAGGTAGTTACATAGAGCTGGCGCAGAACACAGCAGAGGTCCTTGGGTGGGGTCTGCTGAACCCTCATAGGTCCGAGCTGTGGCTAGGACGCACTGTCAAAGTAGAGATGCTAAACTCAAACTGGCTGTCACAGCTTGAAACCCAAGTGAGGGCGGGCGGCAAGCACTTGGAACATTTGAGTACATTCACTCCGGAAATGAGAATGTGTGTTGCTGGCTACCGGCACAGTGGTCCAGATAGCCAGGTAGAGGGACATAGGCTCAAATCGGTTCCGCAGCTCCCGTCGTCTCAGCCCACAGTGAAATGCAGGTCCCTCAGTGGCTCTCATCTAGTCACCTCCTGGACGCCACGAATCCACTGGGGCTGCACAGGGGTAGGGTCACTGTGGCCGCACAGGGGTAGAGTACTAAGAAAAATTCTGTCCCAGAACTATGCGCAGCGGGGATTTGGAGGTCTGGGAACCCCCGATCCGGACTGAGTTGAAGGCACAGAAAAGTTCCTAAGCACCACCTGGATGAACTTTAGAATCCCAGCCAAACTCTTAGGCAAGAATTTAGCAACGTGCAGCACCCACCAGCCAGCGGTGGCAGTTTTTTGAAAGACCCCCTTCCCTGCCAGTATCCCTGGACAGTCATTGTGCCAAACCAGAAAGAGCCTCTTTGAATGGATTTTCACTGTCGAAGGCTCTGCTCACGTGTTACTCATGGATTTGACCCAAATTGACATCTGATTTTTTTTTTTTTTTTAAAGAAAACTTGGTGAAAAACCCACCTAAGTCGGTGTCCGGGGTCAGAAACTAATCTGTGTCCAGAACATAGCAAAAGCTAGCTTTAGTGCTTATTAAAAAGGAGAACTTAGAAAACATGTTCTCCGGCCTAAAGTCGTCAAGAAACTCATATTCATATAAAAGTTTCTGTATGGGAGTTAACGTTTCAATCGGTAGACTTAAAACGACGTTAAGCAGATGGCCTCTGGGTTGATTTCCCCTACTCCAGGATGCTCCCCCACCCTTCTCCACCTACAGTTTGGAGTCCAGAGATTTTTTTTTTTCTAGAGGACAGATTACACATATCTCAGTTAACTCCTAGACACAGGGAAATGAGTCTCAAAAAAATAAAAAAAGTTTAAAGACTAGAAGGGAAAGTTGCCGGTATCTTCCAAACAGATTTTACCCCTCTACACTTCCTAACTAGGGGTCTGTTCCCCAACCCCCACCCCCACCCCCATGAGCCCGCGGTGTAGGACTGGGTTGGGGACTGGATGCATCCCCCCCCCCCCCCGTTTGTCTTCCCTCCTCCATCTCCCTCTCAACTCTGAAAGCCACATTTCTGGAGGCCGTGGGCGGAACATTATTAGGGACTTGAGTCTTGGCATACAGGCAATTACAGCCAAGACTGGCTGGAGGAGCGAGAGTAGAAGAGGCACGCATGTGCGGGAGCACACAGCTCAACCAGATCGGACTTCTCCGAGTGTCCAGTCCCTCTGGCATCCTTCTTACCATCTGCTCCAGTCACCAGCTGCTGACTCCTCCTCCCTCAGCCCGCCCCTTGCATCCTACAGCCAATAGTAACCTCGGACCGCTCTTTCCCCCTCCCGAACTCTTTCACACCCCCACGTTCCTTGAGACGATTGGCTCTTGAGACGGGCGAAGCGCCGACATTTGCATAATTCTAGTGGCTTTAGATAGGTAGAGCGTCCCATCACTCTGGAAGGCCGGTCCCGCCCACTCACCTCCCAGCCCGGCTCTCTTCCTGCGCAGTTCTCCGGCTGCCTCTGCAGGCAAGTGCCGGGGCTGCTCCGGATCTGATCTCCAGACCTCAAGGAGGCAACCCCGGAGAGCCGCCGTGCGCCCCTGCGGGTGTGGCCAGGGTGCCGGGTTCAGGGTCCTCTTCGCAAGAGCAGCGCTTCGGCCAGCAGTTCCTGCCGCCGCGACCTTCCGTTCCAGTTGCGGCTTCTGGTGGGCAACATGTCAAGAGCCGCAGTCACTCCTGCGGCCGCCGCCACCTGGGGAAGAACAGCAGGAGCGACGGCAGCCACAGCAGCGGCCGCAGGCATGCGGGGGCAATAAGCCGAGTCCCTCGGGAGCAGAGCCGACCAGGGGACCTTCCCGGTGCTCGCAGCTCCAACCGGACCCGCGCCATGTGCTGAGCCATGCCCCTGGCCGCGCACGCGGGCAGCGCATGGGGCAGCGCCTGAGCGGCGGCCAGTCCTGCCTCGATGTCCCCTGCAGGCTCCTGCCGCTCCCGCCGCCCCCGCCGCTGGTGAGGAGGAAGCTCGCTCTGCTCTTCGCCATGCTCTGCGTCTGGCTCTACATGTTCCTGTACTCCTGCGCCGGGTCCTGCGCTGCGGCGCCGGGGCTGCTGCTGCTGGGCTCGGGGCCCCGCGCTGCACGGGTTCCGCCAGCCCTGGTCACAGCTCCGAATGCGACATCCCCCAAGTTGCCTTTCCGGGCGCCGCCGTCCACCTCTCTGGCTGTTGGCAAGGATAAGACCCCAGGAGCCGAGAGTCAGGAGGACCAGAGTCCCGAGGTACCGGACACCCCTAGCCCCATCTCCAGCTTCTTCAGTGGCTCCGGGAGCAAGCAGCTGCCACAGGCCATCATCATCGGCGTGAAGAAGGGCGGCACACGGGCGCTGCTGGAGTTCCTGCGTGTGCACCCCGACGTGCGCGCCGTCGGAGCCGAGCCCCACTTCTTCGACCGCAGCTACCACAAGGGCCTCGGCTGGTACAGGTGAGCTTCCATTCCAGGGGCACTGGTGCTGGCCGCGATGCGCTGTACTCTGACCCCAGGGAGCCATGGCTGCTGCTGGGAAAAGTGGTAGGAAGACAGCTTTGGGTCACCGAGGCGGGGAGGACCAAAGCGTGCTCACACTGCTGGTGCGCCCAGCTGGGCTGCGTCTGCAACCTACAGAAACTGTCGCCGATCGCGGGCAGATTGATGTCCACTGCGCCCTAAAATCAGGGGACCTCCTTGCAAATAAGAGGGCAACTACTGGGAAGCGTCCGGAGGGAGGGGGGCCACTTCCAACCGTAGCTGAGTGCGCTGGAATCACTCCAGTGTGGCTAGGATTTTATTTTCGCTTTCGCGACCGGGGACGCAGGGAGCACTGTGAGCCTCGGGTCGCAGCCTCCTCCAGGCACCAACTTCTACAAGCAGCTTCTGCTGCACACATGGGGAGAGCGGGGCGGGGGCGATGGCGCCCCGCCTAGGCCGCAGAGAGTCCGTTAACTTTTTTTTTTACTGTTATTACAGTTCTTGTTACCGGAACCCGAAGGGGGTCGGACCCTCTTGGCTGGTGAGCGGCTTGAGCTCGGGTGGATGAGCGGGGCGGGAGGGTGGCGCGGTGGCTGTAGCGCGTAGAGCGTGGAGCTGTGCTGGTCTCTGTCGGGCAAAGGCGCGCACTGCAGCTGGCCTCTGCGGGTTTGAAGGCTTCTAGCCGCCCAAGGCGCTGCACGCGCGTGGCCGCTTTCCCGGTACTGGGAGGGCCATGGACAGCATGCTCCGAGTCCAGGGGTCTCTGCGGACTCTGTACGCGTCGGGGCCCAAAGAATACCCTGTGCCTATTGATTGAGAAATGAAGGTTGCTTTGAGGTCTTGGCTTCCGGAAATTCTGTTCTCAAATTGGGATGTGAGTCCAGTTCCAAAGAGACATAGGCCCTGGGGTCATAGTCACGACCTCTGCCCACTGCATCTCAGGCTGCTGGTCTGGCGGGAGGTGTTGAAGGGGTCACACTGTAGCCTCCTGAAACTTGGCCCCGGATCCCCATCCCCCAGGTCACCATCCAGCCTTCTCCACTCTCCCTTGAGTCTTCCCCAGACCCGACTACTTCCAAAGAGGGTCAAAACTTCAGAAAACAAGCGGAGACGCGAATCAAGCCCCTCTCCATGTCTCCATATTTTCCAGGACCCGGATGGCATGGCAAATAAAAAGGGCCTGACCCAGCGGATTAAAGCCGCTCCTTTCCCAGCCTCGCTTGCCCGCTTTCTTTTGTCCTTCTTTTCCCGGTAATTGTCAGGAGTTGCCGAAGTCTCCAGGCTTAGCCAGCCGTGACAGCTCTGGTCTCACCGTTCCCAGGACTCCGCAGGCTAAGAATGGGGACTCTGGGTGTGACGCCCAGAATCACTTCTGGCTATTCTATTGGACTTAGGTTCTCATCCAGGGACTGTGAATTACGCGGGTTCCAGCAGTTCTGGGAAAAGAGAATGTCTGGGTGCGATCAGGTGCAGGGTCGGCCTTGGGGTGAGGGGGTCCGCTAATTGTTGGCTATTGTCATTGATTGTATTGATGTCAAAACATACACACACACACACACACACACACACACACACACACACACACACACACACCTACCTTCCTTCTCCTCCCCCGCCCTTCTCATCCTGGAAGGTTGTTAATGATGTTAATCTCTACATCTCTTTCTGGCTGTACCCAGGCCAAGGCAGCCGGGTTTCTGAGATCAGACCCACTTGGAGCTGGCTTGGAGGAATTCAGGTCAGGGGCTTTCAGAAGCACCTGTGCGGCCTGTGGACGCCCACAGGAAGATTCTGGCAGTCTTGTAGGCGGCTGCCTCCTCCGGTCAACAGTCCCTGGGGCACGAAGCCCTGGCGGGGCGCCGGCCGTTGGAAATGCAGCCTGAAAGTATCCCGGCAGGAGCCGCGATCCGGAGCGGCACCGCGAGCTGCGGGATCTGCAGGCCGCCAGTGATCCACCCGACCAAGGGAGACCAGGGTCCTCATCCCTCGGTCGCCACCGGGAGACACAGGGCCGGAGGATGATCCGGAGGAGCCGACTGCAAGTGGCTTGAGCATGGCGTTCGGGTACTGCGCTTCCCCCCACCCCGTCAGGGCCTGGCAGAGTTACTGGATTTTTTTTTTTAAGGAAAAAATATTTTAAATACTATCTGCTTAATTCAAACTTTTAAGCCATTTTTAACTATTCTGGATGCCTGGGAAAATTTTTGTACTCCAAAATTAGTTTGAAAGCGACTTTGTAACTTTCAACTCTACATGCTAGGTAGGAGACGCAGACTCCAAGTACAGCACCCCAAATCTCGGGCCTTGTGCTTCCTTCCTGGCCATAGTCGCCAGGCTTCCAGAGCCCTGCTGCACGCCAGACCCAGCCTGTAGGATCCCTCCGGCCCTGCTGGGAGGCGGGCAGTCAAATGAAGAACAGTATAAATAATAATTAACCAGAGTTTGCAAGGCAGAATCATGGTTAAAACAAGTCCTCTAATCTGAGTGTGAGCGAGCGGAGACATTTTAAAGGCATCAGAGACAAAAGGGGGATGGTTGAGCCCGAGGGTCCGTAGGCAATCCGGTTTCACTTGAGGTAGTGGCTGTGTCTGAGCGAGTTTACTGGGCCTAACTAGTGGTCCAGGCCCTTGGTAGATTTGAAGAATGCCAGGGAATTTGACCTGCTTGACTACTGAGACACACACCATCTCTGACCTGGAGCACTGGGAGCCCAGACCCTGCTAAGGTGGCAGCTTGGGACAGACCACCCCCAGCCCCAGCCTCAGACTAGGAGTCTTTGCAGAGCCCTAGTCTGCAAATTTAACAAGGCCAGTTTTAGGTAGTTCTAGCATCTATCTGCTAGAGTCCCAGTTTGTTTCTGAGATCCGGGTACCAAGTTCTGAGCTGACTTTCCAGTTGCTGTCCAGGCTTTCCAATCAGCTCCAAACTTGGTGAATGCTAATGAGGTCCCCTTGGAGGGGGCTTACCAGCCATCTGGTAAAAAGTGGCCTTTAGGGGCTGGAGAGATGGCCTAGCGTTTAAGAGCGCCGACCGCTCTTACAGAGGACCGGGGTTCGATCCCCAGCACCCACATGGCGGCCGAGAACCGTCTGAAACTCCAATTCCAGGAGAACTCCAGTTCCAGGGGAATCCGAGACCCTCTTCTGACCTCCGTGGCACTGCACGACACGGGTGCACAAACTTGCATGCAGACAGTACATTCATACACGTACAGAAATAAAAAAAAAATTTTTTTAAGTGGCCTTCACCTTCTTGGTGCTTATGTAATGGTGTCAGAGAAGTTTGGGGCTGGGAGATAGATAAACTTTCTACACTCAAGGCAACTTAAACATCCACCCAGGACATTCAGGCTTGACATCTTGATTTTAACTAGTTTTAACCCCCACATAAGTTTTTGTATCACTCCATGAACTTGATGGCCTAGGTTTAGGAATCGTGTGATTGTCATTTGGCACATATGCCTTAGCATTTTCATACTGTGCTTCTCTTTTCATTTCTGGTTATACAAAATAAGCTGGCATGCCAGGGCTGTGGCCAACATGGAACTATGTGTGTGTGGTTTAATAGTGTTGATAAGCCGGGCGTGGTGGTGCACGTCTTTAATCCTAGCACTTGGGAGGCAGAGGCAGGCGGATCTTTGTGAGTTCAAGGCCAGCCTGGTCTACAGAGTGAGTTCCAGGCCAGCTGGGGCTACAAGGAGACCCTGTCTCGAAAAAGACAAAAGAAAAAAAAAATGGTGTTGATAGATAAACTGTATCATTTTCCCAATGTGCTAGGCACTGGTTTTACAGGATTAACAAGTTTAATCCTCATTACACTCCTGTGAAGTGTGTACTTTCACAGATGAGGAATCACAGAGATGCAGAGGTTAAGTAACTTGCCCAGGGTCCTCAGAGCTGGAAAGTGAAAGAGGTCCTATCTCACCAAGTCATTCTGTGACAGGCTCCTTGACTTCAGTGACCAAAACACATTGTTAGTCTTGTGTAATGGTTCAGTTTACTCAACTGAGAAAAAGATGAAAGACATGCATGGCAGAATGCATGATGCATGAGCTCTGGTGGGGTGGGGGGCAAGGACGGGGGAATGGGCCTAGATTTGATTGAGAAATGTTTGAAATGCACAAAACTTCAATAAAAAATTGGCTTTGGAGAAAAGAAAACAAAACAACAACAAAAAAATGGTGTTTACTTTAAGAATTTGAAAGTTTCCTGCCCACCTCCAGTGACCTCAGTCCAGATTGTCCACTTTGTCATGTATGTTAAAAACTCTGTGACTCCTAAACAGCTGACTTAGAACCACCCTGGGCTGGTTCATAACTAGAGTGAGGATAATCACACCATGCTGACAGTTTTATTTCTCTGCACGGGACATCAAGAATCAAAGAAGTCATTAAAATGACAAAAATATTCCTCAAACATAATGGCTAAGAAAACAGCCCAGTGTCCATCGAAGGAAGAGTAGGTTTATTCAGTGCCATTTGCCTTTTAAGATTGGGAGGCACAGGTTAAGTGACAAGGTCTCAGACTCCTTAGAATTAATTTGTTCATTTAAAAAGATAGAATGTTCCCAAGTCAAGAAAGACCCAATAATTACTTTGTGCTCATTAATCAGAAGACAGATGCAGCTACAACTCTGAGATTTCCTTCAGCTGTGATTCTAAAACCCAGTAATGATAAATGTCCTCTCTCTAAGACATCTGAAAATAGCAGTTTCCTCTCTATTTTTAATTTAGCGAGTATTGAGAACCCCCAACCCCAACCCCCATATTCCTAGACTGTTTCTAAAACCTTGGTGGCCAACCCTGTTTCTGACTTCACTGGAGGCAACCTAAGATAAGATTTGATGGGGTTGATTTGTTTCAAAATAATTGCTCTTTCTTAGTCCCAGAGTTTAAACCAAACATAAAGCTCACTTCCATACTGCTGGGAGAAGGTCAGAAATCTACATTTAGATGCAACAATTTGAAATACAGACTATCATGTTACAACGCCTTCAGGATTTATTAGGAAGACAGTGTAGCATGTGTTGAACTCTGTTTTTAATTAGGTACCTAAATTACACCATAAAATGGTTGATTAATCTTTTACAAGTTGAGGGGAAAATATAACATAAATTAACCTAATCATAAGTGTTTTCCCCAGATGCTCTGAGTTAATAAAATTGTCAATATTTAATAGCAACCTATTTGTTTTAGATAAATAAAATGCCAAAACATATGAATTAAATTACACTTATTATCTTCCAAATGATTTGTTAATACTCAGTGGATCTGTGAAAACTAGGTTACTTGTAGCCCATATCTTAAGGAATATTCTTAAAATGTCAACTAGTTTGCCTTTTGAAAGGAATCTGCTTCAAAATTAGTAATTGAATGGAGACTAATTTTGGTGAGATGTATTCCACAGTCAGCATTATCTGGTTTGATACTGACACAGCTCCTGTTTTTCTACTTTTTTTTTTTTTTTTTTGAAGAAAAACTTCTTTTTGATGTTTTGGAAACTCAATACATCACAAATCCTAATTCTAAATACGTAGGCTGCATTTTGAGCCCTTTGGTTTAAAGCACATTGTAAAAGACAGGGTTTTTCCATCATACAAAATGAATTATTAAAATGACGTAATTAAAAGTGAACTAGAAATAATTTTTTAAACAACAAACCTGCTTGCCTTAAAACAGGAGAGGTGGTGATTATGCAATGCGTCAGACCTGAATTTCAGCCTGAGATGGTCTGCCTGCTGCTTTTTGAGTCTGTTGTTCTTCTTGCCTTGTGTTCTGTTTCTGAAAACATGGAAGTCAGGCTGACTGACAGAAACACAAAATGCCCACTCTAAAGGCACAGCATAATGACTGGTTCTTTTGCCAAATAGACCCTACCTCTCATGTAACAGTGGACGATTTCTGACAGTAAGAGAAACGTCCGTGTGGAGCTGGTGGGAGAGACATAAATTCCCCCAAGAATGCTGCATATTCAAGGGTAATGAAAGCAATCTGCCGCCCGCCTCAAGTGAGAAAGCTGCTGTGACAGAGAAGAAACTGAATCCCGACATCTTTGAAGACTAATTGTACTTAGGCTCCAAAACATTTTATATTTAAATTACTTTGTAAGAACGCTCTCATTCCTTCCTCTCAAAGTACGCCCCCCAAAAAACATAGCCCCCCTCCCCCAAATGTTTGCAAATGTCAAACTTTTAGTTCTTTTTCTTCCCTAGAGGTTTAGGAGAAAGTTTAGCTTTGAGGATTGGTAACCATCTTAGTAAATTGATAGTAAATACTTTTTCATTACAGCCAAGAAGCCAAGTGGTACAATAGTTCTGATGGTAATAAGATCCAATATCAAGGTTTAGGGGCCATAAATAAGAGTAATATTAATTTTCTTTAAATTTTATCTCTTTTATATTCTTTTACATGTACATTTCATATTTTTCATGTCATGCGACATATTCAAAACAGCCTGTTACTGATTCATTCAAAAAGCTTTCTTCATTGTGTCCATAAGAAACATGTTTAAATAAAGCTGTACCTTACAGTCATTGCCTCCAAAAATTATGGAGTTCTGTGGCACCACGGGGGACAATAATGTATTACATATATCTGAAAATAGGAGAAATTTGCATGTATTCACCATGATGAAATAATAAAAGCTTTAGGTTATGGATATGCTAATTACCCTGGTGTATACATGAATTAAGACATCATATTCTTCCTCCTAACTGTGTACAAATGGTATGTGTCAATCAAAAACAAGTTTAAAAAAGGAGTGTGCAGGGCTGGGTGTGGTGGTGCACGCCTTTAATCCTAGCACTTGGGAGGCAGAGGCAGGCAGATCTCTGTGAGTTCAAGGCCAGCCTGGTCTACAGAGTGAGTTCCAGGACAGCTGGGGCTACAGGGAGACCCTGTCTCAAAAAGAGAAAAAAAAAAAAATGGAATGCATAGTATTAGAAATAGACATGGTTAAAGAGTGTGGGTAAAGATGAGTTTATATTTCTCAGCATTTAAAAGGACACACAGTTTGCTGTTAGAATAAAACATTTTCCTTGTAAACATGGCAAATGTTGATGGCACTTAAGTCCAAAGCAGACTACTCTTGTTAAGGGTGGTCCTTTGAACCACCTCGGACCAGACTGTTATCCATCCACCCATCCACCTGTGCCTACGATGTGGCATCTGTCCTGGCTTTGCCGGGCACTACCCAGCAGCCTAAAATGCTGGAAGATGGTTTGGGGCAGTGGGACTAGAGGGATGGAGGGAAGAGTGAACAATGCACTGGGAGGGGCGGTGAGGAGTGCATTTCCTACCCTGCCCCCGATTTAATGACTGGAGTGAGGAATAGGAGGGAAGCTGCTTCTTTTCCAGGCTTGGTGACAGAAGTGTCCCAACATGCCTCACACTGGCCTGCCTCTGCCACGTATGCGATCCTGGCGGCCAGGGGGCTGCTCCGGATAAGAAATGGCTCTCCCCGAGCGCCCTGGGTCAGCAGGACCCTGGTGTTACCGGGATCGCAGCATCAGGCGGAGGATCGGTGAGCCTCGGAGACCGAGGGCATGCTTCCCACAGAAGCAGGTGGCCCTGGCGAGGGGACCAGCCTCACCTGTTGTGCTGAGCAGCGCCGAGTGGCAGCCGCCCGCGGGTTGTTCCCGCTGATTGGTCAGAGGGACTTGAGAAAGACCAACGGCTTTGGCCCTGCACAAAGCCCCGCCCATGGGCTTTCGCTTTGGGAGCCCTGGGGAAGATAGCACTCTGGCTGGAGCTCCACGGCCTCTGGGGCCGTGCGTCTCTTCACTACGCTGTGGGACCGCATCAGATTCGTCTGTCTTGCAGTGCTGGCCTCTGGGACACGGTCCTGCATAGATTTAGAGGACACAAATTTTATTGTGTGGGGAAATTCAGTCGTTCCTTGCTCCTTGATGCAAAAGGTGCGGAAGAAATGCAAGATCTGTTCCGAACTTGCAGGATAGTGCAGTCTCTTGGGCCAGCGGATGCATCTCAGTAATGCTACCCCCTCCAGACCCCTCTTCTGGGGCCTTCTCAGCCTAGCGGCTGACTCCACCCAGCAGTTCCTCTAGACTTGCTGTTTGGCTGGTCCCTGGTGCCCTCCCATCTGATTGTTCCGGAGTCTCCTGGCACATAGCATATGCTAGTACCGCCAGTTAACACAGATACACAAAGAAGTAAACATCCTGTTCCCACCCAAGAGCTTCTCCCAAGCCCCGAGTGGGTGGGTGTGCTTGGGAGGGAGTGGAACAGCTTAATTTTGAGGCATGGTCTAGTCAAGTTACCCAAGCTGGCCTCTGCCTTGGGATACTTCTGGCTGCTGAGTGGATTGGATTACAGAAGTGTGTACCACCAGGCTCGATGAACAATGCATTCTTATAAATCATGTTTACCTTCTTTTATTTCATTGTTCTAACAAGGCTTTATTGAGCACTTGCCTTAAAAAGATAGACTTTATTTTCTGGAGGAGTTTTAGGCTCACAACAAAAACAAGTGTAAAGAAGCATTAGAGATTTCCCATGCTTTCCAAGACTCCCATTCTCCATCACGGGATGCATTTGTGACAGTGAGTGAGCCTATGTCAGCAGCTAATCACCTAGAGGCCCCAGTTTACGTGGCGGTACACTGGGAGCTTCTGAGGCATGAAGCTCACAGGAAGTTCAAGAGGCAAGAAGTTGCCCTAGAGGAGCCTGATTTAGTCAATGGACTAAAAGCTACTGGCTCAAAGTTGTGGTAGCCATTTAAGTGTGGATTAAGGAAAAATCACTATGGCTGAGAATTTTTCTCAGTGGTAGAGCTCTTGCCTAGTGTGTGTAAAGCCCTGGGCATCCTCAATAATGTAAAACAAAAGCAAATAAAATAAACGAGTCTTGTTAAATCACAGAAAAAAATCTAAAAAATCATTTTGGGAAAAAAAGGAAGCACATGTTACAATGTAGGCTTGGATGTTGTTTTGCTTGTTACTGTGGGATGCCGTAGGGGAAAGATCTCCCACGCAGGTGCCCAGGGCTTGGTGTGTGCAGGCCACTGGGCCAAGCATTTACTTAATCTGAGCACCCATCCTTGATTCTTCCTTGTAGGTAACCTTGTTTAGGAAAGAAGGAAGCTCATAGGTGTTTCTTGTGATTCTCCTGAATTGCCTGCCAGAGCTGGGATTACAGGCTTGTGCCACCACTTTTGGCTTTTCCTAATGGTTTGGCAGCAAGTGAGCAGCGCTGCCAGGGTTGATGATGGAGACTGCACACAGCTGTACAGATCTGCTACTGCGTTAGTAGAGGGTCCAGCTGGATCACCCTTCTTGGCTGCACCTGTCCCTGTCCCTTGTCTTCTCTCATATGCGGTCACTTTACTCATTTGTAACCCAACTTTGTGTGGAACTACAGGCTGTCTTCCCATGACATGAAAGTGCATTGTGCAATCAAATTTCCCCAGTCCATTTCCTCTTGGACATTCTGGGTGGGTTTTGCCATTAGCTCTTACCAGTCAACTCCATCTTTATCTCCCACCCCTATAGCTATCCTGGAGAAGGCTGCGGACAGGTCTGTTTGATGGGATATGGCATCCTAAGTAAATTTCAGTGAGAAATGTCTATGTTTAACTATTTTTTTAGTTGCCTAATAGAATCATCCAGCTGGTGCCTCCTACCCCACTCCCATACACATACTTTGCTAACCCTTAGGGTCAAGCCCTTTGCTACAGACACTTTATGACCCTGAACAACTCACCTTATTTCTGATGTCAGCATCCCCCACATGTGCAACAGAGATTGGGCCCTCGAGTGTGGCTGAACCAGAGTCAAGCAGATGAGTGTGGGACCATACTTTCTCAGGACTCATGGACTACTGTGAGGTGCAGTGAGGTTGTGAGGGAATAACCTGTTCCACTAGGACTAACCTTTCCCACTTGTGCTTCCTGTCTGCCTCTTGAAGTAAACACTATAGCCTTATCTCTGTCCAATGAGTTTGCTGGGTATAGCTATGGGTATTGAGGCAAAGTCTAATTACTTGTAATAGCTTTTAAAGCCTTGCACTTGGTTGTATTTAGTCTGAGACTTTGTAAGGAGAGTCTTTGAACTATACTTTAAGAAGGAGCACTGTCTGAAATTCTTTCAGTTAACAGAAAGTTCTAGAAAACTTAATAGGAGATGTATAGGGGAAATAATTCATTTTGCCATCTTAAAGTCCCTACCGTAAAATGGCTATATATATATATATATATGCACATACATAGTATATGCTTACTTTTCTTTAACCTAGCATTTTCTTTTGAGCCAGAATCTTTTTTCATTTGATCAACCATCATCCTTTTGAGTGTTTGACTGGATGCCAGTTTAGGGTGTTCTGGTGGAACAGACCTCTTGAGGTTTCTTGACCCTGATCTTGTTCTCTGTCTCTTTTTCTCCCTTCCTCTCTCCTTCTCTTTCTTTTCCCTAGGAACAGGTAGTCCCTTCTTATTGCTTGAGTCAGACTTACATATGTCTGACTTTTGGCATATCACCTCAAGCCTAATGTAGCCACACCTCCAAAGATGCCTGCTGCAAAATGAACAAGCTGAGAGGCAGCAAGTGGCAATCAAAGGCAGGGTTAGGACAACATAGGCCAAGGAGTGGGAAGCAGGCTTGCCAGGGAGGATTTCAAGTCAGGTCTTGTTCCCAGCTTCATTCACAGGCTTCCCAGTGTTGCCCCCTAAGCAGATTAATTGCAGGTTCAGCTTCTTCGGAGCAGCTTAGGTCTGCTTTCAAAGGTGAGTGTTCTGTGTTGGTGGTGTTTACAGAGCACGATGTTTGTTGGTGTTGGAAAAGATAAAGCCATTTCCACCCTGCCGTGAACAGTACTCTGGCGGTCTGTGTGTGTTTTATCCTGGTCCCAAGATCACTGTTCTTCCTGGATGTGATGCTGTGGTCTTTGCTAAATAATACAACTAACACATAGAAACATTGGCAGCCCGGCACTGAAAACAAAGCCAGTAACTTAAAAAAAAAAGAAAAAAAAAACACTTTGCTCGCATGTTCTGCTTTTGTGTCTGCAGCCCTAGGGAGTGCCTGAAAGCATACTAGATTCAGAGCCCTCACCGGAAACAGGGTAACTTTCAGATTAGGTGTCACTGGGACAGGAGGCAAGTGGAACCTTTTAGCTGAGGAGATGGGGGTTGATTTACTGCTGATGTACACTTAAGTTACTGGAGTATCTGCATTTCAGCCTGACAGGATCACCTTCTTTTCTCCAGGCTTAGTCTCTGGATAGGGTCCTCCTCTTTGGTGACTTGCTAACACCTGCCTGGTTGGCCCTCTCACCCCTGCTCTGGGCCCTGCTCTGAAGCAGGCCTTTGGCAAATGCAGTCTGCCATAGGGTAGAGAAGTGATCAGCCTCACATACCACACAGCCATCCGGATTACTGGTCCTCCACTAGGTTTTCACTCTTATCTTACATCCTTTCCTCAAAGTTCTATATCTGTTACTGGGATATTTAATGCCCTCTTTCTCCTTCTATGGGGCTTTGTGAAAACCTGCAGTTACAAGGCAGGCTTATTACCAGCTATGCCTAGGTGGCGATATGGATAAAATAATTACACCATTATTCAGTCATGATTTTCTCCACTAATATTTGAATACCTAGCACGGCTTGAGAAGTAAGCAAGTGCTTGGGAAAGTAAGCTATTAGGCCACTGTCTGCATCCTCAGGGAGCTTACAGCAATGGCCAAATCCCATCCAGAGAGAGACATGTAGAGCAAAGAGAGAACTGCTGCCAGCCCAAGCAGAGGCGCACCAGCGAGTTGGAACTTGGAGACCCTGCCGCAAGACCTGGGCAGTCGTTCGTTCTCCTTCCCACTGGCTGTCTGCTGTCACAGCACACATGTGCACTGCTCTCAGGTGCTCAAGGTATCAGGAAGACTCCTTCCTCCTCCACTTTGAAGCTCTATGGAGGAGGCCATTCTCCCCATCCACTTTAGAAGCCCAGGTGTACATTAAATACACATGGGCCACAGGCTGTGGCAGCCCTGCTGAAGACTTTGGCTGACCCTAACCTACCTGTGCAGCTAGGACTCTGGAGAGTCTGAGGAGGGCATCCAGCACAGTGAGTCAGGAGGCAGGAGAACCAGCCTGGGCAGGGTGATCCTTGACTCTTTCTTGGGTCTCAGACTTCCAAAGTCTGGAGAAGCCACACTGGCTGTGGATTGCCCAGGTTCCCACATTGCTTAAGTCTGTCCCTGCCCCTCAGAGAAACTCAGTTCAGCCCAGAACGTTTCCATGGGGCATTGTAATTACTCATCAGCTCTGGCCTAGAACTGGGCCCCTACATCCAGTATGCTGTGGTTGTAGGGGACCCCAGGAAAGGAAGGGCTGGACTCGGATGCAGTCCCTGGTGGAGGGCTGCCCCACCCCTGCCTCCCTCCCATCAGCTCCTCCACAAGGCATGGCCAGTCATTCATTTTTGCTATTTTTAGGATTGTGTTCTCTTCAATTGCAGCTGGAAACTCTAAAACAGACTCTCTATGACGATTTTGTGTTCCGTAAAAAGAACATTTGTCGGGGAACAGCCAGGCCAGCCTCATACACGGGCTTTCCTTCACTAGGAAGACTTTGAAGGCAGTTGCCTCACTTACTCATGTGGAGTTTGGGGGGGAGGGGGTGGGCTGACCAATCAGTCACCCAGCTGAGTGAGCTGTTTGTGAGTGATTGGCCTCCAGGTGTGGCAGATGGGTGGGAGGGCCCTAAGCTCTGGATATGGGATTCTGGGTTGCAGGTGATGTCTCCCATCAGTATCAACACCGTGGCAGGCTAAGGCAGGAGGATCTGGAGTTCAAAGCTGGTCTTATGTTTTGATGTGTGACTTTGTAAAGCATTTTCCACTTGCTTGCTTGTCGGTTGTATTCTGATTTGAGTTTGGTGGTATTTTTTCCCAATTATAAAACTTCTCTTTACCCCACAGAATGTGTCTCTGTGGAAGAGTCCTCCTTGTAGGAGCCTCAGAAGATGGCGCCCCTCAGAGCCAGCACTGTGTCCAGGGAGAAGGGGGAAACTGAGTGTTTTGTCAGTCAGCTTTCTGTTTTGTGTGATTTGAATGCCCACTGATTTTAGGGTTTTTTTGTCTTTATAATTGCTCTTGGTGTTTAGATATGAACATAGACTTAGGTGTTTAAACATTTGGTCCCCAGCAGCTTGGAAAGATTGTGAAACCTTTAGGAGGTAGAGCCTCTCTGGAGGAAGAGAATCACTGGGCCCCGCCTTGAAGTGTTATAGTTAGGCTCTGCTTCTTGTTCACATTGTGCTTCCTGAGTGGATGTACGATGGGGCCTGCCAACTTCCGGCTCCTGCTACCATGCCTTCCTAGCCTGTTGCCTTGTTTTACCCCCCTGATGGACTCTATCACCCTAGGACTGTGAGTCAAAAGAAACTCTTTCTCCCTTAGGTATCTTTAGTTCCGGGTAGTTTATCACAGCCAGGAGAAAGTAACTAAGACAGCTGCATACTGATATTAATTAATTTTGATGTTTTTGAGACAAGGTCTCACTGTAGCCCCAGCTATCCTGGAACTCACTATGTAGACCAGGCTAGCCTTGAACGCACAGAGCTCTGCCTGCCTCTGCCTCCCAAGTGCTGGGATTACAGGCATGTACCACCATGCCTGGCTACATACTGCTTTTTAAAAAGGTATTGAACATCCAGTTTTTAATACAAACTGGCTATTTAGATTTGTTCATCTCAAACATTGTGGAGTGCCTTTTTAAAAAATTATTTTATTTATTATTTTAATTTTATGTGTATGAATGTATTGCCCACATGTATGTAAGTGGATCCCTGTCGTACAATATCTGCAGAGGTCAGAGGAGGGTGTTGGATCCCCTGGAACTGGAGTCCACTCTGTGGATGCTGTGAACTGAACCCAGGTCCTCTGCAAGAGCAGCCAGTGCTCTTAACTGCTTTTATTATCCCTGTTTTTGCCAGGATATGAGGTGAAGATTTCTGTCTGCACACTCCTGGCATGGCCTAGCCTGTTATGCTTTTCTCTCCATATGACTTATCCCTTCATGGACCCTTCCTCCTTTTAAGTTGTTTTTTTTTTTTTTTTTGCCAGGTATTTGGTGACAGCAATGAGAAAGTAACTAACACAGGGTGACTAGTGCAGGTTGTCCTGTGGGGACCCCCTCCTCAAATATTTCAACTTAGAAGTAGAAATTGCAAGGATAGACAGTGTTCAGTAGGGATTGCTTTTTCTGGTAACCAGGAAAGATGGCACTCAGAAATAAAAGGCCAGTGCTCTAGAACCTCATATGTAAAACATTGTGCATCTGAAAAGCAGTTGCTTTTTGCTTGTTGGGATGTAGCCTGTCATTAAGGGAAAGCCGTGTAATTAGAAATTCCGTTTCTCAGTGTGATCCACAGCATCAGCAATCATGGAAGCTCCTTTCAGCATTCCTGGATGCTGACGAGGAGTGCCAGAGCACCAAGCCTGGAAGTAAGCAGGTGCATAGCAGGTGGCCATCTGTGCGGAGGGTGTGGTCACAGGGTCCTGCCTTGCTGACTTAGCCCATCACTTGGCCTTTGCAGGGTCTGTGGGGTGGATGGATATGCTTATTGACTCTCTCTCATCCTTTCTTATTCTTCCCAACCCCAACCCTTGGTTCCTTCTTTATGATTGGAACATTTATTCATTTTTTTTTGGGGGGGGGTCTTTTCGAGACAGTGTCTCTCTGTAGCCCCAGCTGTCCTGGAACTCACTCTGTAGACCAGGCTGGCCTTGAACTCACAAAGATCCGCCTGCCAATGCCTCCCAAGTGCTAGGATTAAAGGCGTGCGCTACCACGCCTGGCTCATTTATTTTTTTTCAATGCCAAACTTCTTTCTGATGATCGAACCTAGGCCCTTGCACCTGATAGGCAAGTGTTCTCAGACCTTGAGCCATATCCTCAGGCCTCTGTTGCAAATGTTGAACACTGTGCCTCATTAAAAAGCTGTCCGTAGCAGGGAGTAGTGGTACACACCTATATTCTCAGCACTTGGGAGGCAGAGTCAGGACGATCACAAATTAAAGGCCAACCTGGTCTATCTAGTAAAAACCCTGTCTCAAAATGCAACAGAAAATCTATCTCCATTATTTTGTCTCGCACGACCTCTATTTACTCTGCTTTTATGTGACCACCAAAGGAGAGGTTGGTGGGCCGGGGTGGGGGGACCACAGACAGTGTGAGAGCATGTTTAGTGGCTCATCAGACACATCCACTCTTCCTTCTTGTTTTATAGCTGGGCTATTTTAATTTCTAACTCAGAGGCTACCCCCCCCATGTGGTGGTAATCTCTGATAGTTAATGAGCGAGAAGGGGAGCCAGCCTACGGAATGGTGTCTCCCTCCTCACCTCAGTGGTTTAGCAGGACTGATTTATTAGGCACTTTTTCTTGGTTTACGTGGGCTAGTCAGCCTGGCACAGATTTCTTCTCTCCTCCCCTATTCGAAGGACCAACTGAGCTGTGGCTTCTGGCCTCAGCCTTTGCATAGCTCTTTTCCTTTTACAGCAGGGATTGAGTGGAAGGGAGGAGGAGTGCCCAAAGCACGGCAAGCTCATTTGGTCAGCTCGTCCACCCAGCCAGCCAATGAAACAACTCCAGCGCTTTATTCCAGAAGCATTTGTCTCTAGCCCAGCCAGCATTGAGCAGTTCTGGTCTGAAATTCTATCCCAACATTTGGGCAAGTGTTTTCCTTCTGCAGAAGGGTGACACGCCTGAGAAAAGGATGAAAGCCTGTGCTTAGAGTGGGAATGTGGGAGGCCTGGAGCTGGGAGGCAAAGCTGCTGGCTTTTAGCTTTGTAACCACTGGCTTTGGGGAAAGATGAACTGTAGTGAAGGCGGAAGGACATTTTGCTTCTGCTTCCTAAGGTAATCTGTCACCTTCACACACACACACACATACACACACACATGCACGCGCGCACACACACACACACACACACACACCACTTAACGATGTTCTGAGATATGGCTCATTACGCCATCACGCCCTTGTGTCAACATCTGAGTACACTTAAAGATACTCAGGTGATGTACCTCATGACTCACCGAGGCCAAATGGAACTTCTGTCATATATGTAGCCTAGTGAACAACTACCACTTCACACACATCATCTCATATATGGATATATGGCATTTCATGGACATGAATATATGATATATATACATATATATATATTCTCACACACATATATGTATATATACTACTATTTGTTTCATTATAATGTATAGTCCTTATGATTCCAAAAGACATTAATTATGGGCCAATTTTTTTCATTTCTGAAGGGCAGGCAGGGAAGGGCAGGTCTGGGTGACAGTGGATGGATCAGAGAGGAAATCAGGACTGTATTTCCACATTTTGATTGATCCCATTGGCCAACCTGCCTTTAGCTCATTAGCTTTTGGAGATTACAACCCTGTGGGGAATGGTTTTTCTTAGAACCATAGACTTGGGATTGACAGGGTCTTAGAAATCTAATGTTCTGGAGTCAGTTCCTGCTCTTACATTGCCCAGTACTGGATTTGGGGCCTAGGAGCCTGGCCTCCCTCAGCCTTACAGTCCCCATCTTTTTTTTTTTTAATTTTATTTATTTAATGTATATGAATGTACTGTCTACATGCAGGTCTGTGCACCCATGTCATGCAATGCCACAGAGGTCAGAAGTTCCCCTGGAACTGGTCAAAGACAGTTCTTAGCCACCATGTAGGTGCTGGGAATCGAACCCAGGTTCTCTGCAAGAGCAGTTGCGCTCTTAACTGCTAGGCCATCTCTCCAGCCCCAGTTCCCATCTTTAAAAGGAAAGACCCAGTGTGATCCCTCCTGTCCAGCCTTTGCCTCCTTGTCTGTAGGATTTGGTGGTGACATCCTCATGGCTGATGTAGAGCAAGAAGACTCTCCTGACGGCAAGAAAAGGCTGCTTCTTCACCAGAGGCAGGCTGCTGTTTCTTTGGCAGGGCCTATGAGCGTCATACAGGGGCAGTGTCTTTAAGATTTGGTGAAATCATGCAGACCATCTCTGCCCTAGCACATCCTTTCAATGCTTTTGGCAAACCACAATGGCCTTGTCCTAATGTAGATTATCTGAGAAAGAGCTGAGTGCATGATGCTATCCTCCCAGAGAGATGGAATCTGAAAACCCTGGTGAATCCATGTCCACTCTGTCCTGTTTGCTGACCATCTCAGCAGGCTATTGGCCAGTGGCTGGCTGGTGGGCTGACATCAAAGACCTGGGACATGCTGAGAAATGACTTCCATGCATTTGCTGCAAAGGTCTATCTTGCTGCAAAGAGAATCCTCTGTTTTCTCAGGCTCCTAAAAGCTGAGGAATTCTGTTTCAGGACACAGGATCTGCACATCTATCATTAGTTTCTTTTTGTTCTTCCTTTTTTTTTTTTCCTTAAGCCAGAGTCTGTGTAGCTGTGTAGCTCAGAATATTCTCTATCTCAAGACTATTCTGAAGAAAAGTAACCACCTCACAGCCTTCTGGAGGTCAGGCTGTACTGGGCGTAAGAGGTTGGAGTGCATAGAATCAGGCCTCTTTATACAGTGGTTGGTCCCAAGCTATCTGTGCTTAGGAGTCTTGACACCTCGCAGTGACAAGTCACTCTGCATTTAGCAAACTCCGGAGAGCTTTCAGCTTGATTAGTTTTGCAAACAGGCTAATGGGGCTGAGGAAAGCTAGTCTCTGTTCTTCCTTTTAGTTGGTATTTGCTGATGGGCTTAGTGTGTGTTCTCAGCCCGGGGACTTAGAATTGGATGCCTGGGGGACAACAGCAGATTAAAGATCTGATCTGGCTTTGTCAGAGCCGGGCTGAGGGAAGCAGTCGCTAGCCAGACCCTTCCACCTGCCTGACTGGCCTCCTCCTCAGCTTGCTAGCCTAGAGTCTGGGGCAGCGTTAGCTTTCCGTCCATCTCTGTCTGTGTTACCCATACCCTAGGCAAGACCTGAGTCTTCTAGGATTAGACCTTTTCTTGATTGACCTTCCACCCCCAAAACTTCCTGGGGGCTGGGTAGACTGTTCTTTCTGTAGGTGGAAGAATTTAAAGGACACCCATGTCATGCCCTTCAGCAGCACTTACTAGGCCAAAAGCCATCATCTGGTCATCGGTCATATTCCCCCCGCCTCTGGTGTTGTCCTCCTACCACTGCAGTTGTTACCTGTTTTCCCCCTTTCAAGATGTTTTTGAATGAGCTGCCCCCCCACTGCACCCCACTGTCCCCTCCCCATGCATTTATTTTTATATACTTTCCAGGAAGTTTCCTGAGGCATTTATTTTTTAGAAATATCCACAAAGATAGCCGGGCATGGTGGTGCACGCCTTTAATCCTAGCACTTGGGAGGCAGAGGCAGGCAGATCTTTGTGAGTTCAAGGCCAGCCTGGTCTACAGAGTGAGTTCCAGGACAGCTGGGGCTACAGGGAGACCCTGTCTTGAAAAGACCAAAAAAAAAAAAAGAAAGAAATATACACAAAGAACACACACATAAAATATGATACCAGCCAGGCATGGTGGCACACACCTTTAATCCTAGCACTTGGGAGGCAGAGGCAGGCAGGTCTTTATGAGTTCAAGGCCAACCTGGTCTACAGAGTGAGTTCTAGGACAGCTGGGGCTACAGGGAGACCCTGTCCCAAAAAGACCAAAAATAAAATAAAATAAAATAAAATAAAATAAAATAAATAAAATACGATACCAAAATAAGAAAACCAACAGCAAAGATATAAAACGGATTCAGGAATTGATCACCCACTGCAGCTTCTCACGGCTTGATGAGAAGGCGAGCCTCAGGTACACGAGCACAAAGAACACTTTTTGCTCAAAAGAAATAGTGATGTTTTGCTATTAAGTAAAGGAGGACTGGCCACTGGCGCCCAGAACCTCTAAAACCTCAGTTCATCCAGATTTTTTGTTAAGAGATAGTGAAAAGAAGGAATGGAGGGATGGAGAAAAGGAGGACAGAAGGATGGCCAGAGGAAAGGAAAGAGGGAGGGGAGGGACGGGAAGGAAGAAAAGGAGGAGTCGAGACTCTTAGGTCTAGATCTATAATTAGCCTTAGGCTTGATTTTCCCTATTATTAATGAAGGAAGTAAGCAAGTCTTATCAATTGTTTCAAAGGAAAAAGTAGTATATATATATATATATATATATATATATATATATGTTTATTTTTAGTAAGGGAATGTTGGCATACATTTACAAACAGACTCTGTCTGGGTGCAGTGGAAAGGGAGGTCCATGGCAGGGCCAGAGAGGATTGATGTGCATTTCTATGGCCAAGGTTTCCACACCATTGCTGTAACAAACACGCTGTAACAAACACTCTGTCACTGGAGCTGCCAAGTCACCAATGGCTGGAATTGGAGACCTTAACAATGCATAGCTCGTCACTGGAGGCAGCTCTTAGTGTTTTCTGATTATTCCAAATATCTTTTGTTCTTTGTTTTGTTTTGCTTTAATACCAATTTTCGGCAGGCCCATGGGGTTGATAGGTAAAAGGCCAAATCTCCTGACACACTAGAAAAGTTTTTATAACTACAGGGTGTCTCCGACCATCCTAAGATGGCATTCCATGTCACGTACTTCCCACATGAACAAGCCCTGTCAGTGCCTCTGAGGCCAAGGGTGGTACGCATGCTCTTGTTTGCTCCTTTACCCTTCGTTCCTCTAATAAACATTTTTATTTTATTTTATTTTATTATTTTTTGGTCAAGAGTGCAAATAAGGCACAGCCCAGTCCCCTCAGCCTCCCTAAGGACAGTCACAGCAGAGTGATGAAGGTTATGGCAAGGTGTTTTCTTTCTTTCTTTCTTTCTTTCTTTCTTTCTTTCTTTCTTTCTTTCTTTCTTTCTGGGAGGATGTTGAGAGGAGTGATTACAATAAGAGAGTAAGGATTGCAAATAAGTTTATTAGATTATTCCACAAAGAGGAAAGCCCATGGGAGCAAAAACATGTCATGATATATGACAGAACTGACAGGTACCTGCCTCTATCTGGGATGAGGTGGAACTGGCAGAATAGTGGGGAAGGATCTACAGAGGAGCTCAGAATTCATTTGGAGAAAGGCCCAGGTGGTGGGTAAGAGGTTGAAAGCTATGGTCAAAAAACGTAAGTAAACCACAAAGTTTCTAGAGTTGGCTTTTAGAAAGATCAGTGGGTGGAAGGATGGGCAGGACAAACTAGGACAGTTTCCCTAGGAGCAAAGGGAATAAGAGACAGTCTATTAGTCTGATGTGGTAGTCTTCAGATGTGATCCTAGTACTTGGGAGACTGAGGCAGGAGGATCCTGAGTTCTGGGCCAACTTGATCTTCCCAGTAAGATCCTGTCATCAAGAGAAAGAGAAAGAGGGAGAGGGAAAGGGAGGGAGAGGGAAAAGGAAGGAGAGGAACAAGATAGAGAGATTTGACATGTTCCACCTTGGAGGTAGTTATGTAAGCTTTTATGGTAAAAAACCTGTTACAAGTCAATGCACTTCCAAATATACTGGTTGGGGATATCAGCAAAGTAGGCAAGGGTAGGAGAGTTTAGCTGTAGAATTCAGATGCTATCTGATGACATTTTTACCTTCCGGGTTGGTGGCATCTAGTGGTCTGCTAAGTTAATAAAAATAAACACTTTCAGTCCAGGCTGAGTGGGTCAGTCATCCCACTGAACAGGTTTTGTACCTGACTCTAGGTATCTGTGGAACTGACTTCTTCACTTCCACTTGCCTTTGGTCTTGAAGTGCCACTTATCTGATGGAAACATTTGTGGGTGATTCTTCATTTCTCATTTTGAGCCAAGTAGTCACTGTCAGGAAGCTTCCTATATATGGAATGGCTCTCCACATCAACAGTATGTCGGTGGAGAGCAGGAATCCTCTCCAGAAGCTGCGTCCCTGACTTCATCCTCCACAGTGGCCCTGCTGTTTCAATGCTAGCTTGCTTTCTTCTTGCTGCCTTGGAGACATCTGGGCCATTTTAGCCTGGCGTCTCCTGATGGATGCCTGGGAGAGCAAGCTGATGTTAAGAATGACTAAAACAGCCTGATCCTCCTCACAGCTACTGACTGCATTGGTTTATAGGTTTGAACCAGAGGGCATGATTTATTACTGGCCACCAGAGGCAGGACATCTCAAGTTCAGTGGCAGCATTTGCTAGTCAGTTGTCACAGGCCCTCTATCTCACAGCACACTTGTTCTTTGCTTTTGCTTGGTATTCAAGCTCAAGACCTACTTTATATTGATGGCCTCTTAATGTAATTGTGTCACTTAACATAATGAGGATGGTGATACATAAATGTGTCATCTTTGAGTGTTGGAGGGTGAGACCCCTTGGTAATTTTTCATTGCCAGCTGCCCCCAGTCTCCCTACATGTCTGCCCCATGACCTTTCCTCAGCTGGAAGTGTAGCTCATTCATTCAAGCAATTTCACCAGACACTTACTATACCTGGTATTTTGCTGTTTTGCACAAATTGTTAAAATTCATAGCTCAAATGAGTACAAATCAAAGGATAGAAAGATGTATCCAAATATGTTGCTTTTAGATGTAGTCATTAGGCTTTGAAAAAAGTTACCAGGTTAGTTTTTCAGCACAACTCTTATAAGGTAAATGGCCAATTTCTTGTGATTCCTGGCTCCTTCAGTAGCCCTGTAGTTATATTTAGGCTTCTTGACACTTCTAATTTTATTCCTGTGAGGTAGCCATGGGGCAGAGAGAGGGTGCTTTCTCTAAAACACACAAAACATGCTATAGATTTTACTTGAAGTCTCATCAGTCGGGCAATAGCACCTACCAAAAATGTTCTATAAAACATAAGAAACAATGATCAGACATAGTACACAGTCAGATCATATACACAGTATTTGCCAGTAACTTCAGCCTTCTGCACCTTCCCTTGCTCATATCTGTGAATGTGAACTATGCGAGGAAACCTGGAGTCTGTAGAAATCTGTTGCAAATTTATTGAATCTCTACAAAACATGATCGACCATGACAATGAAAAAGTGAGCCAGCATGGGGCAGGAAAACTTACCTTCTCCTCCTGCTGAAGTTTGACCCTCGGAAGCTTCCAAACTTAACAAATTTCACAGAGGGCGAGCTTTTTCTTCATGGGGTTCCAGTGGGTTTTCCATTTTGTTGCTCTAAGGTTTTCCTGAGACTCCTCTTGATCAGCATCAAGTGCACAGACAAACCCACTGTGGAGAAGCAAGCACTGAGCAGACAAGTGTACAAGTTCCTCCTCTGCTCTGCAGTATCTATAGGTACTTCACCCTCTGAAGTGCTACAGAAAGGACTTCTTTGGTTTTCTAAAATGTTCTCAGGCTCTTTAAAGCCTGTGATAAGAATAGTTGATTTGCCAGGCATGGTGGCGCATGCCTTTTAGTCCTAGCACTTGGGAGGCAGAGGCAGGCGGATCTTTGTGAGTTCAAGGCCAGCCTGGTCTACAGAGTGAGTGCTACAGGGGACCATGTCTTGAAAAGACCAAAAAAAAAAAAAAAAAAAAAAGAAAAGAATAGTGATTTGTACCCATTTCTTTTAATTTTAGCATGTCTTTTTTTTTTTAATTGAACTGTTTTCCTTATAACCAGAAAGAGGTGGAGTAGGAAAGTCTGCCTGTTGAACTGAAGAGGAGCAGTGCTCTGGACGAGCCAGTATGAGCTGGTATCTCCATTTAACTCCCAGGAGAAGGAAGTGAGCTTGCTGTTGGCTCAGTGGGACTTTTCACTGGCTTCCCAAGGACCTCTGTGCCCACACTGTGCGACTAGATTAAAAGCTGAGCCACTCTGTTTCTAGCCTGGGTAGTCTTGTTGATTTGGTAATAACAAGTGGGGAGCTCAGTTCTCTGGCCTTCAGTCTCTACTTTGGGACCCAGAGAGAAGAGAGCACAGAATGAGAATAGTCAGGGAATCATAGCTCTCTCAAATGTTTGTTGTTAAATCTTTGGATTCAAGAACCCAGTTGGTGTCTGTTTGTCTCTAGCAGTCTGTCCCTGCCACCAGAAGGGATGAGAGGGGACACCATCCATCTTAACCTTGAGAGAGTGCTGCTGCTTGTGGAGCTCATTTACCTACAAACTATGTTAGATTCATAAAAAAAATAAATAAATAAAAGAAAGAATGAAAAACATAAAAGGAAAAAAATAAGTTTCCATTTAACAGAAGAAAAAAATCCAGTTTGTTGGAGCCACATTGAGGGACCTGGAACTTCACTTTGCTTTCTACTCCAACCAGACTACTTACAAGTAGGTGCCTCCACAGATACAAGTGACATTGACCTCTCCTGAATTGCATCCCTTGGTCTGCATGATGCTCTTGAGCTGCATTGTGTCCATATTCAACCATCAAGAGCTGACAGTTTCTGCTTAAGCTCTGCTGGCTTGTGTAAGGCTATTGCTCACGGTAGGAGAAGGTAGAAAGGGTGTGTGTAAGGGTCACTTTACAGAATTTTAAGCCCATTCATTAATTTAAAAAGGCATTTATTTTATTTTATCATTATTATTATTAGTGTGCATGTGTATGCAAGTGTATTTGCAAGCGTGAGCATGCATGCCATGGTCACCTTTTGGCAGTGTATCTTTCTTCCTCCATGGATCCAACTCGGGTCATCAGGCTTGATGACTAACTGTCTGAGCAAACTCAGTGGCCCAAAGCCATTTATTTTTATTCATAGAAAGACTGAGTTCAAGACTTGGAATGCCTTGCATGAGGGCCCAGCTTGCTGCCCGGGCAGGGCAGGAAGAAGAGTCCAGTTTCTTAGATTAGTGGGCTTTTACTTTGAGTGAGAAGCCTTCTGCCCCTGACCTTATATTTCCTTATGTGTCCTTGGTGGGATGGAGTATCAGTGAGTTTTACCAACTCTGTACTGACCAGAATTTCTGAAGCCATTGCATGAGTCTGTTCACAAATGCCTGCTCAGTGTCACCAATGGCAGGGGGCAATAGCTTGTCTTGGGATAGAGCAGAGAACTAGCAAGGAGCTAGCTGGAGCAGACTACCTCACCTTGGCCTCGTAGTGGGAAGGTGCCCCTACCTGTACTAACCCTGGGACCAGACATGGGAAGTCCTAGGATCCTGAGGTCTTTCCCTCTTCCTTTCCTGGTCTCAGGCTGCCTCCTCCCCTGTGTTTGGGCTTATTTTGCTATTCTTCCTAAAGGGTCTACTGGCCAGAAAACTCCTCTGTCTTTCTAATAATTTTGAGGTTTCTTTTTCCAGGAAACGTGAGCACGCAAGGATTTCCCAGGATCTGGCCCTCCAGGCCCACAGTGAGACCCAGTAAACAGGAGCAGAAGCCTAGAGAGCTGGAACACAACAGGCCATTAGCTTTTCACCCCCTCCAGTCTCTGCCCCTTCCCATAACAGGAACCCCAGCCCCTTTGTGAGGCATGCCTAAGACCAAGGCGAAGGCCTCTAGGAAGGGGGCTCCAGCTGGCTGGGCCTTAAGACACGCCCCCCACCCCCAACTATCATTCAAAAGCTTTTATTTCAGAGCAGCATTGAAATCCTGGACAATGGAGCCCAAATCCTTTGCTAGGCAGGGGTTGAGGGCAGGACTTAGAAAAGAGGACTGGGAGCCACCCTTTGTTATTTCTCTTCTTTCCAAATATTATCTTTTTTTTTTTTTAAGCAAAAGGAGGCATGAACTTTCTTTTAAGCAAAAGGAGGCATGAACTTTTTAAGAACACTGACATCACTTTTGCAAGACCTGACATCTATTTACAATTTTATTTGAAATAATTTTTAACTCTCCCAAAGGAGTGCTTTGATATGCAGACAACTCCCTAAAGGGAGATAGATAGTTGCTTATGGAGACAAGGCCCTTTGAAGGATTCAGTACTCTGGGCTCCAGGCCTTGGAGGAAGTTTAGGAAGCTCGAATCAAGGCCCAGCCTGATAGCATCACCCTTCCCCCTCCAAATGGAGCCCCTGAGAAGAAAGATAGGGGCTGAAGGAAGAGTCCAAGTTCAGATTACACTTCTTAGTCAGTGTCCAGGGATGGTGTTGCATTTCCTAGCTAAAGCGCCTTTTCACAGTCCTGGCTGGTGGTCTATCTTTCCACAGGGGAGAGGAGGGACTCACTTTTGTCCCTTTCTTTGCTCCAAGGCTTAAGCTCCCTGCCACTTGTACCCGGGAATTTGGAGGTTGCCTACTCAGGGCTGGTAGACTGACCTTCAGAGAAGATGTTACTTTAGCTCCCTCCTGCCACCTAGCAGAAGAACTGGTGGAACTCTTAGGAGGCTAGGACTGAAGGAAGTTAAGTCACAGAGTGTGCCCTTGAACAGGATAGTGGGATTCTCCCCACCATTTTTTGTCCCTGATCCCCAGTCGCTCCTCAGCTTGCTTCCCCATCATGATGTTTTGTCTTGCCACAAGCCGAGGCAGCAGGCCCAGGAACCATGGAATGAAACTTCTGCAAGAATAAGCCAAAACAGGCCTTTCTTCTTTATAAGTGGCTTCTCCCAGGTAGTTTGTCACAGCAATGGAAAGCTCACTGATGCATTCTGCATCCATGTTCTAGAATGTGCCCTGAAGAAAGATTTGGTTGCCCTGAAGCACGCATTCCACCTCTTCATCCCTTCCTGCCTCGATTCCCCTGGGGCCTTTTGAGTTTACTGCCCATGTCTACCAAACACTCAAAAATATCACTCTGTTTACTTCCGATGTTTTTTTAAATTTTGTTTTTGTATTATTTTTGTATGTGTATGAATGTACTGTCTGCATGCAGGTTTGTGCACCCGTGTCGTGCAATGCCGTGGAGGTCAGAAGAGGGTGTTGGATTCCCCTGGAACTGGAGTTAAAGACGGTTCTCAGCTGCCATGTGGGTGCTGGGGATCGAACCCAGGTCCTTTGCAAAAGCAGTCAGTGCTCTTAACTGCTAGGCCATCTCTCCAACCCCATATTTCCGATTTTTAAAGGCAGCTTGCTCATTGCTGGGACCCATTTGGGGCTGCAGATGCTAGGAACCAAGCTGTTTTCTTTTTCCCTTTAAGAATCGTGTGGGACAGGATCTTCCTAGAAATCTTAATTCTTCTGTTTGCCACATGTCTGTTTATGAATTGTCACAGGCTGGGTGTGAGCTTCTTGGAAGAGCTAAAGCTATGGGCTGTCACAGTTTCCTGTTCCTGGCCTGTGCCCTTGGGATTCTGGTCAGAGCCATGGCCCTGAATAGACGAAACTGCTTTGGCCTCCTATGCTAGTCTAATTTAATAGACATGGAATCCAAGGCCTGGATTTTGGGAACATGGCTAAGAGGCTGTGCCAATTAGAGAAGCAGAGATCCTCACAGAAAAACTTTATTTTAAAGCTATAAAAACTGGATATTACATCAGAATTTCTAAGTCTCTACTGATTGTTTTCTTAATTGCAATTGGATTTAACACAGAACAGAATCAAAACAGAGATTTGGTTTGTCAGCCTTTAAGCCCTTTATTAGTGAGCTTATCAAATCATGGTTGGAAAGGGTAGCCTAAAGGATTTGGGTTGTTCTATCTTTTTTTTTTTCTTTTGGTCTTCTTGAGATAGGGTCTCCCTGTAGCCCAGCTGGCCTAAAACTTGCTATGTAGACCAGGCTGGCCTTGAATTCACAGGGCTCCTCGAAGCATGCACCACCATGCCCCGCTAGATAAAATTCTTAGAAATGGGGCTGGGGAGATAGCTCGGCACTTAAGAATGCTTACTGCTCTTTCAAAACACTAATATTCAATTCCCAGCACCCACATAACATGGTGGCTCACAACCACATATAACTCCAGTTCCCACGAATCTGATGCTCTTCTGCCCTCCATGGGCTCTTGCACACATGCAGTGCATGTAAACTCATATACCCATATACAGAAATGTAAAAAAAAAAAATCTTCAAAAAAATCCTAGAATTGGAATGAATGATTTTTTCCTTTAAGTTGAGAAATAAAGGCACACGCCTTTAATCCTAGCATTCGGGAGGCAGAGGCAAGCGGATCTCTATGAGTTCCAGGGCAGCTAGCGCTACAGGGAGATCCTGTCTCAAAAAGACCAAAAAATAGTCTTTGTTGGAGTTCAATATGGGGTATTTCTGCAACGCCGTAATGAAATGATTCTCTCCATGGAGGTGCAGAGTGGGCTGGGCCTCATGAACACTGTCTTCCCAGCTCCCCTTAAACCAGACCCATCTAAATCAATGTGGCCAATAGCCTCATCTTTCTGAAGTTCATTAATTCACATCAACTGTTTTTCGTGAACTTCCTGGCATCTGGTGGATTCTAGTGAGTAAAGTTAAGCCCATTTCAATAATCGTCCTTTGTGTTGTGTCATTTACCCATTCAAACAGTAAGTTCACTTGTTGGATGGTCAGACTGGGGTTACTACTAGAGGGAAAAAAGAAGCAAAGAAAGAAAAGCAGGGCAACATTTGGTGCTGGGAAACAGCAGAATTAGGAGTTTTGTGGAACTTCTCAGAGCCATTCCAATTTCCCACTTCTTCAGGCTTTTTTTTTTTTCAAGGTCATTCTTTTTTTGATTAGTCTTTTTTAATATATATATTTTATTGTTGTTAAGCTTTTTCATACATTATTTGTCAGTCCAATTTAGACTCATTTCCCTTTCCATGCCCCCCCCACCTGAGTTCATGCATTCTGCCATATATGTCTTGCATCTTTTTCTGAGTCTTTCCAAAGCTTTTTTCAAAGCAGAGGATTATTGTTTCAGGGACAACTTCACTGTTTCAGTTGTTTTTTTGTCCCAGTTCTTATGTTTTTGTTGTTCCCTCCAACTTGTATTGCTTCAACATATATATATATATATATATATATATACTAAAATTATGTCATCTGAAAACAAACTGTATGTTATTTCCAAATCATATTTCAGGATTTACATTTTTCCCTTTTGAGTTTATATTACTCTAAAATATGCATACATACCCTCCACCCATATACCAAAATTCCAAAGTCTGAAAATAAATGATAGGTTAATTCTAGAACCTGTTAAGGGATTCATATTATAAGAGTACAATTGCTTTCAGATAATGAGGAATATAACATTAATGTTGCTCAGTTCGATGAGGGATACAATACGTCCTTTGTTTTTCTGGGACTATGTTACTTCCTTCACTTAACATAATATCTTCTTTGTTTTTAATTTTATTTATTTTTGTGTATGAATGTACTGTCTGCATGTAGGTTTGTGCACCCGTGTCGTGCAATGCCTCGGAGGTCAGAAGAGGGCGTCGGATTCCCCTGGAACTGGAGTTATAGGCGGTTCTCAGCCGCCATGTGGGTGCTGGGGATCAAAACCGGGTCCTCTGCAAGAGCAGTAGGCACTCTTAACAGCTAGGCTATCTCTCCAGCCCCACCCATTTACCTGCAAATGTCATGATGTCATCTTTCTCTACTGTTGCATAGAACTCCATTGTGCAGATGTACCACATTTTCTCTATCCACTCCTTGGCTGAGGGGCACTTGGGTTGGTTCCAGCTCTTCACCATTGTGAAGAGAGCTTCAATAAACATGAATGTGCATGTATTTCTGTGGTAGAATGAGTCTTGTGGGTATATACCCAGGAGTGGTATGGCTGGGTCAGGTGGTAATCTCATTTTGAGTCTTTTAAGGGTTCTCCACACTACTTTCCACAGCGGTTGTACAAGTTTACATTTCCACCAGCAGTGGATGAGTGTTCCCCTTTCCCCACAACCTCTCCAGCATTTGGTATCATTTGTTTTCTTGATCCTAGCCAGTCTTATCGAAGTGAGGTGATACCTTAAAGTGGTTTTAATTTGCATTTCCTTACTTATTAGTGACATTGAACACTTTTTAAGATGTTTCTCAGCCATCTCTATTTCCTCACTTGTGAAGTCTCTGTTCAGTTCTTTACTCCATCTTTTGAGTGAGTCATTTGTGTTCTTAGTTCTTTGTTTTTTGAGTAATTTATATATTCTGGAAGTTAATGCTCTGTCAGATGTACCAGCAGTGAAGGTTTCCTCTAACTCACCACTCTGTGGGTTTTCTCTTTACTTCCCTGATTGTTTCTTAAGCTGTACAAAAGCTTTTGAGTTTAATGAGGTCCCACTTGTCAACTGTTGACCTTATTTCCTGCCCAGCTGCAGTCTGATTTAGAAAGTCTTCTCCTGTGTCTGGAGAGATGGATCAGTGGTTAAGAGCACTGACTGCTCTTACAGAGGACTGGGGTTTGAATCTCAGCACCCACATGGCAGTTAAGAACCCTCTTAGGCCGGACGTGGCAGCACATGCCTTTAATCCCAGTATTCATATTTGGGAGGCAGAGGCAGGTGGATCTCTGTGAGTTCCAGGCCAGCCTGGTCTACATAGTGAGTTCTAGGCCAGCCAAATGGGACTAAAGGGAGACCCTGTCTCAAAAAACAAAAAAGAAAAAAGAAAAAAAAGAAAGTCTTCTCTTACACCTATGTCTTGTAGGTTGCTGCCAATGTTCTCTTCTATCACCTTCAGAGTTTCTGATTTTACCTTGAGGTCTTTAATCCATTTGGAGTTGATTTTTGTACAGGGTGAGAGGTAAGGGTTTAATTTTATTCTTCTACAAGTGGCGATCCAGTTTTACCAACAGTATTTGCTGAAGATGCTGTCTTTCCTCCATTGAGTCTTCTTGGCCCCTTTGTCAAATACGAGGTAGCTGAAATTGTATGTGCTCAAGTTTGGATCTTCAGTTTTGTTCGATTGGTCAACAGGTCTGGTTTTGTGCCAGTACCAGGCTGTTTTTATGATTATAGCCCTGTAGTATAGTTTGAAGTCTGATATAAAGATCCCCCCAGATCTTTTCACTCAGGATTGTTTTGGCTATTTGGGGTCTTTTGTTTTTCCATATGAAATTAAGGATTTTTTTTCCAAGCCTGTGAAGAAACTCTTGGGGATTTTAATTGGGATTGCATTGAATCAGTCTTTTTAAAAATAGTCTGCTTCCACCAGGCATGGTGACGCACGCCTTTAATCCTAGCACTTGGGAGACAGAGGCAGGTGGATCTTTGTGAGTTCAAGGCCAGCCTGGTCTACAGAGCGAGTTCCAGGACAGCTGGGGCTACAGGGAGACCCTTTCTCGAAAATACCAAAAAAAAAAAAAAAAAAAATAGTCTGCTTCCAGCAGCTCTTAGAAGACACACCAGGACTTGAGGTGTCCCCTCATGAATTCTAAACCTCTTCTGGGGAGCAGAGATGGGCTCCTATTCTGGGCTGAATCCTCCAGTCTACAGACAAATGCAGAAAGTGGTTGATCCTTGACCTTGTCCACTCCAGGGAGGAGTGTATCCTCTCTGCTTTCTGTCACCTGCTTTCATTGTTGGCACAGGTGTGTTCTAAGGGGCTTTCCCAGGACCTGTGAGCAACATGTCTTGGCCTAAGGTATCCTGCACCCCCAGTGTCATAAATATCTATTAGTGATGCATCCTGGGTTTCTGTGCTTTTACAGAGGTATACTTTCCTGTCCACATGGCAAACAGAGGTGAGGCCCAGCTAGGGGTGGTAGAGGGCAGTGGCTGTTGCAACAATTGGTAATTTTCCAGGCACCATAAAATGCTGGTAACAATGGGAATATATGAACCAAAGAGGTTTATTGTTATTGTTTCAAAATCTGACTCTTATTTGAGCAATTATGATCCACAGTGATCTGATTAGCATTGATTACCTACTATTAAGATCCTAATCTACAAACCAGAGGAAGACACCCAGCTACCTAGAGAAAGACAAGAACTTTCTATATGTTCTTGATCTGATTAAGAAACAGGGAGAGTTGAGAGGGAGACATCCTGGTGGATAGAAGGGATGCACTAGGAAAGCTTAGTTCCAGCTCTGTGACCCGAAGGCTAGTGACCCGAAGGCTGGTGACCCAGCTCCAAGTGTCACCCTTTCTGCTTCAGATTTGGCTTCTTCATTAACAAATTAGGAATTATAGTATCTACCTCAAAGGCTTGTGGCAAGGGATTAAATCAGATAATACATGTGAAAGTTTCCTTGATAGCTCCAAATCACAACATAATTATTATCTGTAACTATACATTTGAGAAACTGAGCTTTCTTAATGAGCTGCTCAATTACCCTGTGGGATGCACTCTGGAGGAGGTCAGCCTGGGGCTACAGTGGCCACTGAGATACCTGGGATGGGAAGGCGGCCTGTTCAGGAGAGGAAATCTTTTTCTTGGATGCTACAGTATCCTTTCTCTTCACCGTTGAGCTCTGAGAAGTCATGGAAGTGTGTGTCACAATCTAACCAGAGAAGTGGGGAGGAAGGCAGTGGGATCAGGAGGTAATGGGAAATACTTGGCTCTGGGATCTGTGGCTGTAGGGCTGCGTGTGGTGAAAAAGACAGCTCAAGGGGAAGGAAGGGACCTGCCTGTGAGCATCTGGAAGGTTTTGTGTAGGGATCCTTCATGTACTTACAGGTGGTGCTTTGCACTTCACATGATGAAATAAAAGTTCCATGAGTGGCCAAATTTTAGTCTGGGCCCTGAGCCTTCCTTTTGGCCTACTGTGCACTTCCTTGTAAAATCCACTTTTGGCAAAGAACCTTGGTAAGATCCCCCTTACCCCCACCATCCTAGCTAGCTGCTCTATCTGATAAGTGCTCTCCTTATCCTTGTCCCCCTCCTCCGTCCTCTCTCCTGTGTCTCCTGAGTGGTACCTGGCCACCCTGGCTCATATTTGGTAAGAATCCTATTAGGTCTTATTCACCGGAATTCCCTTCATTAGCATTGACATTTCCACTTAGGAATTTTCCATCTACTTATTGCCACCCAATTCCTTTTCTACCTTTATTCCTGGCTTTATTTCACTCTGCCCTGCTGTACTTGAAGTTGAACCCACAGTCTCTCACCTGCTGTGAGACTCCACTGTGGAACTCCAGACTGTGAGCACCATACCTGTTGTGATGCCCTTGAATAATGTCCTTCCCTCATGGTTACTTAGCTAAACCATTGTGTAGTACTTTTCTTGTCAAATAAATCCATCTGTGTGCCTGGGAGATGCTAGGTCTGTTAGATTCTAGTTCCCACTACAGACAGACCTGAAGCCCCTAGAAAGGGCTCAGAAAGCATTTAATGATGGAGAACCCAAGTGTACACTTCCCTTCTGACTCCCCATTGTCAGTAACAAGCACACCCAGGAGAGTGGCCCAGGCTGCACTGAACCAGGGCTGGAGTCTCACCATCACAGCAGTTAGTCCCCTGGCTCCAGTACTTTAATAACCATCAAAGATGGGTTGGAGAGATGGCTCAGTGGTGAAGAGCACTGACTGCTCTTCCAGAAGACCAGGGTTCAAATCCCAGCACCCACATGGCAGCTAACAACTATCCTTAACTCCAATTTCAGGCCCTCTTCTGGTCTCTGAGGCCACTATATAACACAGGCATAATACTCATGCACATAAGCTAAAATATTTAAAAAAAGAACCATCAAAGAAAATCTATGGTTGGAGGGGTGCTCTCATGCATGCAGATACAGCCCAGATCTTCCTACGGACAGACGTTTCCCCCAGTCATATTCCCTAATGTTCGAGGGGACCGGGAGATAGTTAAGCACAGTAAGTGGCCCCAGCCAATAGGCTTTTGTCTATGATTCATTATGACTTCCTATTTATAACTGCCAGTTGAGCCTCTCCAGAGGATTCAGAGAGGGCTATGAACCTAGGCAGACTGAAAGCAGATCATTGTATCCCTGGGACCAAACCCCGATATACTCATTGCTACCATGGTTAGAACTAGGTAAGCGACCATTTCCCCTTGCAGATCTTCCATTTTCTACTACTTGGCAGCAAAAGATGATTGAGATACCATTTTCCTAGTTCCAACAAAATACCAATCTGAGTACCAAAGTAAGCTTCCCAGTCCTCTTAAAAACTATAGGAGGGGGACACCATCCTTGTTCTCTGTATTCAGATGAGAAAATGCAACATGGACAGGTCAAGTGACTTACCAGGCCCACGCACATGGCAGTCCAGAGAGCTACCCCAACAGCCAGACTTCAAAGTCCATACCAAGTTAGCAAGAGTTTTCAAAGGCAAACTCTTTACACACCCTTCCCAGGGGCCCTGGGGAGTGGATCTCTCCTAGCTTAGCCGTCATGTTTTCATTCTGAGTATAGATTTTCAGTCATGGATGGGTCAACACAGAGAAGAAACTTGGCCTGGATTTAAGCTGACCTGATTTTTTAAAGAGAAATGCCAAATGAATTGAGAGTTGAGACTCCTTAATCCTTGATCATCTTAGTCTGATGGCACTGCTATACTTCTAAGTGGCTAATGGGCAAAGTGGGTCAATCTGGCTTTAGCAACCAGTGGGGCTGTGAGAAGGTTTCTTTAAGGCTAAGCTAAGTGAGCGCAGGTCCCTGTGGGCTTGTCCTGAAAGGTACTCCTTCCACCAAACCAGTCTTTCTGGCTTGTGTTTATATCCTCATTTCTAAAAATGTGCTGTAATTACTGCCTCAGGCAATAGGACAGCTTAAAGCTGGAAGTTAAAATGCTCTACTGAGAAGGTATATTTGGTCAAAAATTAGACAAATTAGAAAATTGTCTTTTTTTCACCACTCTGTCCAGGTGAGAATCAACCAGAATCTCTATCTCATAGCTAAAAGGTGATCTGTCACCAAACCTAGTGTGTGGTTATTTTCTATATCTCCTTTAATGAAGCTACACTGGTGAGGTATACATAAATGCTTAATTTGTGTTCTATCGTGGACCCTAAAGTGGGTATTGTGAAATTTAATGAAGACGATAGTGGTAGTGGTGTGATATTTATTGTGCCTGCACCAGACAGGATGAGCATATGTCAGACACGGTCTAAGCATATTGTGATTACTGTTTATATCCTCATTAAATCCATCCATGAGGTGGATATTGTTTTTCAGAGATGAAGAGAAGAAGAGAGGCTCAGGAAAGTAAATCATTTTGCAATAACAAGCAGCAAGGCAATCTGACCTCCAGACCCACATTCCTCAGCTCTAAGCTTGGCAAAAGTTATTTAACAACTAAATAGGAAGATGGAATTACTTCCATGTTTGCATATTAGGTAACCACACCTCAGAGAGGTTAAGTAACTCATCTTGTGGTTACACAGCTCTTGAGCAGTAGAGAGAAATTCCAAACCCATTCCATCCACACTCTGAAATGAAACTCATACATATTGTGTTTAATATTTCCATCTGGGGGGCTGGAGAGATAGCCTAGCGGTTAAGAGCACCGACTGCTCTTGTGGAGGACCCGGGTTCGATCCCCAGCACCCACATGGCGGCTGAGAACCGTCTGTAACTCCAATTCCAGGAGAACTCCAGTTCCAGGGGAATCCGAGACCCTCTTCTGACCTCCGTGGCATTGCACGACACGGGTGCACAAACCTACATGCAGACAGTACATTCATACACATACAAAAATAAATAAAAATTAAAAAAAAATATTTCCATCTGGGGCTTACTAATTAGCCAGACCACTTACCCATCATTGTTTTTGCATTTATGATTCTCTGCACCAAGTTAAGTGCTGGAGATAGAACAGAGGGTGAGACATTTTTCGTCACAGGGGAATGTGTCACTCAGCCTTCTCTTTCTCCCTGTCCTTCAATTTGCCATTCTCAGAGGCATCATTGAATCTTAACCCACAGGCAATGTCTCTATGATTCCCCCCACCCAGGATTTCCTGATTCCTTTTCTTCTGTCCCCTTTGATTGTCCTGACTGGTGCTGCTTCTACTCCCTGGAACCCCTTCAACCAATTTACTGAAAACATAGAGCAGATTGGCAGAACCTAGACTCCTCCATTCTATATTCAAGGCTCTGTCTCCCGACTCCCAGGTCCATAGCAGCCATAGTGCGATTATATAACAGAATCTATGAAATAACAAAAAATGCTACAAATCATGTATTTCATCTGGCTTTTGATTTCATCTTGTGTAACCAAGGTGCCACAAGGCAATTTGTATAATCAGCATAATCAACATGGTTATCATTTCCCAACAAAACTGCTTTTTGGTCCAAATAGTCCTATTATTGACTGGAAGTTACAACAATATTAAATTAATACTGTTATAGATGTCTTATAATTTTTTTTCAATTGAATGAAATCTAAAGTATATTTGGAAGCTTCTAGCATTAATTTTTGGGATTCTTCCATGGTATGTTTTCATCAGTTTGTACTGATTTCATAGAGTTGTTGCATGCTGCTTGCTTTGTTGCTTTTTGAACCAAAGGCATTTTTCTCAAGTCACAAAGTGGCTGCACAAGGGGGACATTCTCAATTGCCCAGTGTACATCTGGGCTTGGAGGATGGGTGATAGATTTATGGACAGGTAACCTGAGGTCCAGGTGCTGGAAATTTTGGAGGATAGTATCTAGAGGTGAAAGACTGTATGTTTTGTTATCTGGTATGTGTGCCTATGTGAAAACTGGGTGCCCTGAGTTAACTAAGGGGTCAGGGTGACACCCACTTCAGGATCTCAGGGAAACTAGGTCGCACTTTTCTGGTTCAGGGAGAGAATATGTGGGCTCCAAGCCTGTGATTGGACATTAATGCACCATAACGCCAAAACCCTGATACATTTTTGTTTCAAAAATATTCTAGTATGGGCTGGAGAGATGGCCTAGTGGTTAAGAGCGCCGACTGCTCTTGCAGAGGACCCGGGTTCATTTCCCAGCACCCACATGGCTGCTAGGAATCGCCTTTAACTCCAGTTCCAGGCCGTCTTCTGACCTCCACGGCGTTGCACGACACGGATGCACAGACCTACATGCAGACAGTACATTCATACACATACAAGAATAAAATAAAAAAAATAAAGAAATAAAAAAATATTTTAGTAGTAAGGAGGATCATTAAGACAAGAAGCCAAATAAGCGCCACCTTCTAACACCAGGGTTTTTTTTTTTTTCCTCCCCAGGGACCTGATGCCCAGAACCCTGGAAGGCCAGATCACCATGGAGAAGACGCCCAGCTACTTCGTGACACGGGAGGCACCTGCCCGCATCTCAGCCATGTCCAAGGACACCAAGCTCATCGTGGTGGTGCGCGACCCGGTGACCAGGGCCATCTCGGACTACACGCAGACGCTGTCCAAGCGTCCCGACATCCCCACCTTCGAGAGCCTGACGTTCCGAAACCGCAGCGCGGGCCTCATTGACACGTCGTGGAGCGCCATCCAGATCGGCCTGTATGCCAAGCACCTGGAGCCCTGGCTGCGCCACTTCCCGCTCGGCCAGATGCTCTTCGTGAGTGGAGAGCGGCTGGTCAGCGACCCGGCGGGCGAGCTAGGCCGCGTGCAGGACTTCCTGGGCCTCAAGCGCATCATCACAGACAAGCACTTCTACTTCAACCAGACCAAGGGCTTCCCGTGCCTCAAGAAGGCGGAGGGCAGCAGCAAGCCGCACTGCCTGGGCAAGACCAAGGGCCGCGCGCACCCGGTGATCGCCCGCGAGGTGCTGCGGAGGCTGCGCGACTTCTACAGGCCCTTCAACCTCAAATTCTACCAGATGACCGGGCGAGACTTCGGCTGGGATTGATCACCCTGGGCCGGCCACTTCCCCGGTTGCTATATATTGAGAGAGATTATATGTATGTAAAATGTACAGAAATCTATTTTATAATAATTTATTTTTAATTCATAAGCAATCTATTCACTAAGCTGCCTAGCCACACTCTTTTTAGAGAGTTAGTGTCATGATGTTAACATTCCAAAGTGTTTAACTACTCTGATGCTCTGTTCTATCCCTCACTGATGGTGCTTCCATTTTTTTTTTTTTCCTCTCCTCCCCATTATATTTAAAAAGAAGAAAAGCACAACTTGAGATTTTTGTTACGGGTATTCAGCCTTCAATCACCTTTCACCCCCCACCTGCTGTCTCTGTGAGTCTTAGTCTGCTGGAGCTCTGGGTCCTTTCCTGCCTTCTTAGTCTGTTGGAGCTCTGGGTCCTTTCCTGCCTAGGTACCTCAGGAGCCTGGAGCTGTCTCTGCAGCACCCAAGTCTGAAGGTCCCATTCATATAAGCAGTTTCCTGACCTTCAGTGATGTAGCAACCAGGTGGGTTCCTCCACCTCTCTTACACCTACATCATTAGGGTCTGCATTATTTTAGCTTTTCATGGTGGAGGATAGCCCTGTGTCCCCTTCTGCCTCACCTCTTGGTCTATTAGCCAGCTTGAAGTATATGCAAATGTTAGTTCCCCTTTCCCAAGTCCCATGTGTGAGATGCGTGGGTGCTGCTTTACAAATAAACATGATGTCTCCTCATGTGCATGAGAGTGTACCATGCTCTTTTTCTCCAGGCACACAGTTCTGCTGTGACACACCAAAGAACCCCCCAAACTGAGGATGCTGATGACTAAACCCATAGGGGTCAGGTGCATCCCTTAATGCCAGCATCTACTGAGGTGTTGCTAGGTATAGATACCAGTGGTGTCGGGCAGTGGGCTCACAGCCTCAATAGAGAGAAAAGACAAAGACTCAAACATGACAGGCAGTTTAGCAGAGGACAGGAATTCCTGGCACCACAGCCAAATGCCTCTGGAATTTCTAGTTCGTCCCAGAGGGACAAGATGGTGTGAGGCTGTGACCACAGCAGGGAAGAATTGTTATTTTGAGTTTCCTTTCATCAAGGTATGTAGATGGGAAGATATACATGTGGTTGAAATGGCTGCATTGTGGTATTTGTTAAGGATTCTTTTGGATGTTTTATGGGATAATTTGGGTGAGAAAAGTTACATGGAAAGAAAAGATAATTCATCTTTAGAAACTGGTGAGAGGTGTCACTGGTCCATAAGTGATATTTTGATAATCTGATCTGGGATTATCTAGCTAGCTTATGCTCAATAACAAAACTGTCATGGGATAGGCCTGGAAAGGGAGGAAGGTGGTTGTAGGTTCTGTGCATTTCTCAGATGTTGTATCCATTTTTTTCTTCTGCAGAAGTATGGATGGAAACCTGGGCCTTGCACATAGTAGACATGCTCTGTACCACTGAGCCACATCCCCAGCCCATTTCATAGTTTGTTTATTTTTTTCCTGTCTATACAAAGTAATATGTTACCTGCACTTAAGCCAACACCATAATCTAGCATAGTTCTCCATGCTGACTGTTTGACTGTGAAAAACCCTGCATTAAGGGTGCTTAAGGGATATGCAGCTTTCTTTCTCTTTCTTTTTTCTTTTCTTTCTTTCTTTCTTTCTTTCTTTCTTTCTTTCTTTCTTTCTTTCTTTCTTTCTTTCCTTCCTTCCTTCCTTCCTTCCTTCCTTCCTTCCTTCCTTACTTCCTTTCTTTCTTTCTTTCTTTTCTTTCTTTTTTTTTTGCCTGGTCTACAAATCGAGTTCCAAGCCAGCTGGGGCTACAGGGAGACGCTATCTCAAAAAGTCCCTCCCCCCCAAAAAAGGGTATGCAGTTTTCTTTTTTGGAAGGCTAATGGAGCAAGCACACAACCCCTCCCAAATGGCACAACGTTGCTTGCAGGCAAAGGCAGTGTTCAAGGCCTTAACCCAGGCTTGCCAGGGGGCTTTCTGGCTGCTCTGAGTCTGACATAACTCATGATGTAAAAGTGCGCAGAGTTCACTGAACCCCTTCAGGGTCCTGCCCTCTTGCTAAGCTGGACACTATTTGATTATGCTGTATATTCCTTGCTTCAGAAAATAACTGAAACAGGACATTTTGAGATAGAAGGCGGGTCATTTAGTCATGAACACTGAAGTGGAACAAAATTCTATTCTGGGTCAAATCCTTGAATCCAAGCAGATGTCGGTAATTAGTACTGATGAAATAGGGTAAGTTTTTCACAGTAAGATAAATAAATCAAGCAGCATGTTTTCTTCATCGGGCCCCAGATAGCTTATAGATCCTGACTGATCCGGATGTGGCATTTGCCCCAAGATGACACTTCATCATGTGATAGTCATTACCGACCCACACATCCTCTTCTCAGAGAACTTAGGCAACACAGAGAATTTTAGCCTCATGTCTCTTCCTGTCCCGGCCAGCTGCAAGGCCACTGAACTTAACTTCTGAGCTGCTAGAAGACAAACACAGGTTCACGCTTTGGCAGTTTGTCCACCACATGTTTGAGGTTTCCTCCAGTTTGTAGGGAAAGCTCTGTCATTTACTGAAGAGCTTCATCACTCATGGTTTTGTTCTTTTCTCATTTGAGAACAAAAAAAGTTAATGAAAGTGTGATTTGTATTATTCTTCTTTGTGGATTGCCTTCCTTGAAGTATTTGTGTGCGGGTATGCTCACTTTCTATGTGGTACCTGGAAAGGTGTTTTTAGGCATAGTGGCTATGGAATAAACTCTTAACTGGGTGGCGCAAGAGGAGAGATTTTCTTGAGCGATTCTGTTGGAGAGTCATTTTGGGTGACAGATACACTTCAGACCTTTGGAAAAACCCAGTTGCAGATCCTGCCTGGATATTCTCTTAAGAAAGGAAAATGGAAGGACCTAGAAACAGTTTAATATCCAAGATGTTGGTACAGAAGTCAATGCCATTTCTCTCTTCATTTTTTTCAGAAATAACGGTTAATAAAGTTTAAAGGTGTGGTTAGTTTTTTTTTTCTTCACTTTTGTAACATTAATTTAAGACTGAGTTTCATTCAGCCCAGTAATCGAAAATACTGTGCAAATTCTAGCAGTATGTCTTCTAGAACTTGGATGTTAGAATAGCCAATATGTACAAAAAAAATTAAATCAAGTATTTTGTCCTATATAACACAAATTAATTTTACACAGAGAAAAATATTTCTAGGAAAATGAAATTCTGGTAATTCATACTATTTCTTTGTATGAACAAATAAAATATATTTTACCAACCTGTGGGTATGTCCATGCTTTATTAGATATGGCAGATGGAGAAGGTAGTAATATTTTATTCAGTAATTCATAGCATGTGGACACACATTTGTATATTCACAACATCATTCAGAGGCAAGTGGACTTTTCTAGTTTTGGGTTTTATTTTTGAAATGATCTCACAGCATAGCTTAGGCTGGCCTCAAACTCACAGCAGTCTTGCCTCCTGAGTACTAGAATTACAGACTGTGCCATGCTAATTTTTTTCAATATATATTTTTGTTGAATTTTTGTGCATTTCATTTATGATATTTTAATCATATTTAGACTCCTTTTCCTATCTACACCTCTCCATAACCCATCCATCAGATTTCATGAATTCTGTCATATATGTTAAGCCTATCCAATCAAGTTAGTACACCCAGATATCCCTCAGTGCAAGTTCATCCACTGGGGTCTAGTCTATCAACACCACTGCCTTAAAGATCAACTCTCATTCACTCAGCAGTGAACAGCAATAGTTCCTCAGCTAAGGTTGAGCCCTCCTATCCATCTCCCCAGTTCATGCCTAAGTTTTAGTCTGGCTTGAGTTTGCCTGGGTCTTGTCCATGCTGTTGCCATTGCTGTAAATTCACCTGAGCCAGTTCCTAGAAGCATGAAAACTGGTTTCCTTATGATTGTCATTACCCCTGGCTCTTTTAATCCTTCTGCCCCTTCTTCTGCAATGGTCCCTGAGCCCTGGGTAGGTGAGGTTAATATAGGAGTCCTATCCAGGGATAATTATATATTTAAAATGTGTGTGTGTGTGTGTGTGTGTGTGTGTGTGTGTGTGTGGACAACTTGTGGGAACTGGTTCTCTCCAGCTATGTGGATCTCAGGTTGTCAGACTTAGCAGTAAGAGTCTTTACCCACTGAGCCACCCAACCAGCCTTGATTTTTCAGAATTTAAAGGTGAAATACAAGACCCAATTAATTTGTAAGTATTGAGGATACACATTTTAGTAAATAGCTCTGAAAGCAAGATAGGGTGAGTTGGGGCCCTGCACTCTAGGGAAGTTTCCCATCTCTCCCTACCAAGTCTTTTATTCAGGACCCCAGAGGTACTGAAGCTACTGTGTATGAAGGTTTCCAGAGCCACGGTGGGTAGGAGAGGGTAGCTACACATCTTACAACAGGTATGGTGTTAACAAGGACTCATGGCTGGGGGAATTAGAATAGCAACACCCCCTTCTCACATCTGCAGAGTGTTCTCATGTTATATGGGCTCCTGATATGTGAGGAAAAGAAGAGCCACGATGAGACGGTCTGTATCTTTAGTTTGACTCAAATCACCTTTTGTTTCCTTTCAATAATAATTATTTCTGCACAATTATTATTACTTTAAACATGTTGGTAAACTATACCTTGACTTAAATTTGAAGGAAATATTTCAAATGAAAATCTATGAGGACTAGCCAAATGAAGTTAGTCAAACCAGGCATGGCGGAGTGTAACTATACTCCCAACACTCAGGAGGCTGAGGCAGAACCATGAGTTCAAAGCCAGCCTGCACTGCTTGCCAAGACCCTGTCTCAAAAAAAAAAAAAAAAAAAAAAAAAAAAAATCAAACAGCTGCTCACACAGTAAAGATAAATTGATAGCATTAACTTCTTGCTAGATGTGTAACAAAAACCTCATCACATTAGTCTTGGCTTGGGATGGCTGCTACTTGTAGAGGCTTTGCTGGCCAGACCAATACCTGAGAGAGCTCTGCCTTTTGCAATGGAGAATGGAAGAACATTGAAGAAAGAATGCTCAGTATTGAACTCAGGCATGTGTCATACATGACCTTTCCTTCCCCCAAATCATCTCCTGTATCCTTGGCTTTCTTACTGTGGAAACTCTTGAGTTTCATGAAGAGAACCCTTGGGTAGAAATACATTGCTGGGAATTGGACTGATACTAGAGGAAGATGGAGAGAAAGAAGGTATTAATGGAAAAGACAAATCTGTCAGACTTCATTCAGATTTATGGAGGCTAGCTCCTTCATACTAGGATCGTGCTTCCAGGTGATGGTGACATGTGTGCTCTAGTTTTAATGTGACCTGGCACCTCATTCAACCAATTATGCTTCTTCTATAGAAAGGTAATGAGGTGGGTCTACAGTCCACTCACCAACCGAATGGTGCATGTTAGAAACATATTTTTCAAGTTTAGGCAAATAGATGAGCTGGCCTTATTCTAAAGTCCAAACACATCTCAGACTGTTCTACACTTAGAACCTCTAGGAGGTGAGACCTGAACATCAGTAGATAGGGGATCTCTAATCTAAAACTCTGAAATCCAAAATGCTCCAGAAAACAAAATCACTTCAGTATCAACATGATGTCCCAAGTAGACAATTCCACATATTACTAAGAAGTATCTGATACGGAGATAAAGGCCAAATCAGTCAGAATTAAAAGTAAATAAAGGCAAGTTTTATTCCAGGAAATGGTCTCTCTCTCTCTCTCTCTCTCTCTCTCTCTCTCTCTCTTCTCTTTCTCTCTCTCTTTTCCATGGCCATCCAGGACCATGAGAAAGCGAGCATCTAGGAGGTGGGTGGGGAGAGCCTTTTATGGGGGGGGAGGGATGGTGACATGTTGGAATCTGGCCAGTTAAGCCAGGTCAGGGGCCCAGATCTGGAGGTGGGTCTCAGGTCCAGAGGTCTCATGGGAATCTGGCCTGACCAGAAAAGAAAGGAGGGTCTTTCTGGTCTATGCCATCTTGGCTTTTTGCCCCAAGCCACAACCCAACAATGACCTCATGTCACATTTAAAGCACATGTTAGGTATAATTTCCTTCAACGATGTTTGAGAAGTATATGGGACATAATGAATATTTCATTTAGATCTGCATTTTACTACCAGGATAGTCCTTGTGGTCTGTACAAATGTTTCTAAATCCAAACACACACACACACACACACACACACACACACACACACAATACAAACTCTGAAATATGCTTCTATTCCCAAACCTTTCAGATAAGGGATTCTCAGCCTCCATTTAAAGAGCTTCTTAAGTCATTTGTGGTCTGCAGTGGTTCTCAAAGTGGGGTTCCCCAACCTCGTTCACACCACTGGAAAATGTAACAGACATGCAAGTTCCTGGCCCCTCTTCAAACCTCCTCAATCTTTTTTTTTTTTGGGGGGGGTGTCTTTTTGAGACAGGATCTCCCTTTAGTCCCAGCTGGTCTGGAATTCCTTATGTAGACCACGTTGGCCTTGAACTTACAGAGATCTGCCTGCCTATGCTGGGTTTAAAGGCATGTGCCACCATGCTGGGCCCTAAAAAGGTTGTGTTTGTTTGTTTGTTTGTTTGTTTGTTTTTCAAAGATGACCCTACAAAGGTTTTATAAGCCTTCCAGTGGGTATACTTATTCCTGTGATCAAATACTTGAAAAAATTTGACTTAAGGAAGGAAAAGTATATTTCAGCTTCCATCATGAAGGGGAAGGCAGCTGGTCACACTGCAGTCGGGGACAGAGTGGATTATACAGTCTCAAGTCCCAGTGACCTACTTCCTCCAAAGAAGTACCACAAATATTCTACAACCTTCCAAAACAACACCATTGGCTGGGGAGGAAATGTTCAAACACATGAGGACTATTCACAAGGTGTTCTGATTTATACAGAAGTTGAGAATCTTTGTGTTGGAACACAGATGTCATACCATTTTAAAAGTAGAACGTTGGATTTTAATTTTTTTCTTCTGTTTCATGCTTTCTTTTTTTTTGTTTGTTTTGAGACAGGGTTTCTCTGTAACACCCCCCTCCCCCAAAGCTGGTGAGTTCACTCTGTAGACGAGGCTGCCCTTGAACTCACAGAGATCTGCTTGCCTCTGCTTCCATAGTGCTGGGATTAAAGGAATGTGCCCCCGTGTCTGGCCCGTACCATACTTTTCCATCATAAGATGTGTGTGTTGGAGGGGCTGCTATTATAATGTCCCTATCAAAGATGTATCTGGAGAGCAGTGTGAGTAGAGCTGCTATGGGTTGATGTCGTGCATTGGTCACATTCTCCAGGGAACTATATTGAATAAATACATGCATTTCTTAGATTGACTCCCGGGGTCATGGAATTTGAAATTTTTACTATAGGCCATTGTCAAGCCAGGGACCAAGAGAAAAATGGCAATGTGGCTCAATCCATGAAGTTTCAAACCCCAGAAACAAGGCAGGGGGTTGAGGACACCTCTGTCTTCTCTAGTCTGAAGCCAAAGGCCTGAGAGCCCTGCAAGGGCTGATATAAGTCCAAGAGTCCAAGGGCAGGAACATGAGACCCCAACCCCCCCACACACACACGTGGGACAGTAAGAGTGAGTGCCCTTCATTTTGCTGTTCTGCTCCATCCATCTCTATCTTTCCCCCTCCCCCCACAAAACAAATAAATGTCAGTTCCTTTTGTGCATTTTAGTTGTGTGTATCCAGCCTTATTTCATCCTTTCCTCTTCTTGGTTCCCATGGTCCAACCACATGATTTTTCATCTTCTGGAAGGGGCCACATTCCTGTGATGAATTCATTTTGCCCATCTCATTCCCTGTCTAACTCACACTCCATCAGACCTCCACCTTCCCTCAAACTCCATGGCTTCCTCAGTCCCCACGGAGACTGCTGCTCCCATGAATCTGACAGTCATAGCCTTGGCTGCCTCTCCCTCACTGACAGCCCTGGGCTGGTGACTGCTTCAACAAAAAGACTCTAACAGGAACACGACTGTCCTCATTCCAGTTCAGGCCCTTAATGGCACGGTCATTTCTCCTTCCTCTCTGTGGGGAAGCTCTTTCTTCGAACTCTGAAATTTGGAGCCCAGCTTAAGTGATATGCTGTGAGAAGCACAGACCATACTGAGTGACTATGTGTATGTACTTCGGTCAGCAGCCTTCTTGAGATCATAGCAAGCAGCTGTCACCCATGGCAAGCCTCTTGGATATTCTAGGTAGTTGAGTCCTCAGTTGACCACTGGGACAGTTGACATTTAGAGGAAAAGAGACCACCACCCATTCCTCAGCAGGTGTTTGTGTGGCCCCTAGGATATGCGATTTTCCCTTGAATGAGAGAACAAAGGGCCTGAGTTTTACCCTGAGGGCTAAAAGATAAAAATCTTAAACAAATGAGTGACAGTTTCAAGAGGAGGGAAATAAAGTAAGTGCTTGAAAGCTAATTTTTTTTTTTTTTTGTCTTTTTGAAACAGGGTTTCCCCGTAGCCCCAGCTGGCCTGGAACTCACTATGTAGACAAGGGTGGCCTTGAACTCATAGAGATCTGCCTGCCTCTGCCTCCTGAGTGCTGAGATTAAAGGTATCTGCCACCAAGCCCACATTAAAAGGCATTTTTCATTTTTATTTTATTTTATTTTATTTTATTTCATTATTTTGGTCTTTTCGAGACAGGGTCTCCCTGTAGCCCCAGCTGGCCTGGAACTCTCTCTGTAGACCAGGCTGGCCTTGAAGTCACAAAGATCCACCTGCCTCTGCCTCCCGAGTGCTAGGATTAAAGGCGTGCGCCACCACGCCCAGCGAAAAGGCATTTTTAAATGACTATATGGGCATGATACTTTCTGAGTAGAAACAATGAGGACTTGAGATTCTGAAAAGGGAGCTTCATGTGATGGTACTTGTAATCCCGGAACTCAGGAGGCTGAGGGAGCAGAATCACAAGGTGGAGACCAGTGGCTGACAGTAAAACAATGTTAGTGAAAAAAGGGTTGAGGGAGGGAGGAAGGGAGGGAGAGAGAGAGGAGGCACTTTGGTCTTAGCCTGACTGAGAGATTAAAGTATAACGGGGCCTAAGACATAACTCAGTGGTAGAATACTTGCCTGTCTCCACTGGGAAAATGTGTTTATATTGAAAAATAGTACATCAAATATGACTACTTTGGGCAGTGAAAAAAATTATGAAGTCATTTGTTTGTTGTTTTGAGACAAGGTCTCAAATATCTAGACTGTCCTTGAACTCTGTAAGTAGCAGAAGATATCCTTGAACTTCTGATCCTCCTGCTCCACATCTTGAGTGCTGGGATTATAGGCATGGGACACCATACCTGACTGACATGGAACAAATACAGAGCTCCTGAACACCAGGCAAGCACTCTAGCAATTGAGTTCTATCTCCAGCCAGATGAAAGGATTTATATTTCTTTAAATATTCTCTAGAGGTAGGCATTTATGGAGACAGCCACAAGAAGAGACAGCTGGGGGACTTGGAGCAAGGCCAGGGCTCAGGGGAGATGGAAACCCCCTACAGGGAAGCAAGGTATGCTGAGGACCAGTACTAGTCTCTGACGGCTGCTGTGTGGAGTGCTTCAGAGTGGGTGGCTGAAAACAATAATTTATTTTTTGCAGTTCTGTGACCAGTCATCTGACATCAAGAAGCTGGCAAGAGCGTGCTCTCCAGAAGCTCCTGGGACTCTGCCTTACCTCCTTCAGCCTAGCTTGCATCCAATATTCCTCGGCAGGCGGCAGAACTCCATTCTCTACCTCTGCACTACACGCTGTGTCTTCACAAGGCATTCTCTTCCCTCTGCGTCCCTGTACGTTTTCCCCTCTAAAGGACTCAAATAGGATAGGAAATAATCCCAAGAACTGAGAAATAAAGATTTTGCATAGCAGAGGAAACAATCATGAGTGAAGAAACAACTTACAGAATGGGGAAAACTTTGCCAACTGCTGTGAATGTAGAATATAAAGAACTGAAAAATTAATAACCAAAAACTCATCTAATCGATAAATAGTCTAGAGAACTGAATAGATGGATTTCATTTTTTAAATTTTTTTACTTTTTTATTTGTTTATTTGTGTGTGTCTATGATAGCTTTTAAAAAAATCAACTTTTGTGCTTTTATTGATGTTTTGTGTATTTCAGACATCATTTTTCAATTCACTTTAGGCGTATTCCCTTTTCCTTTCTCCCCACCCCACCACAGATCATGCATTCTACCATAACCGTCCTGCATCTTTCTCTGTCTTTTTTTTATGCTTAGAAATTCACGTTTTCCTCCATTAATTTTATATTACTCTAAAATATGGATACATACTCTCCACCTATATACAATAATTACAAAGTCTGAAAATAAGTAGTGGGTGGATTCTAGAGCCCCTTGAGAGATTTACATTATAACAACATAGTTGCTTTCAGATAAACAGAAATGTAACAATAATGTTGTTCAGCTTGCCTTTCATATGGGGGGGATTTGGTATTAGCACCCACGAATGAAGGAAACCATTCACCCTTCGTTTTTCTGGGACTGTGTTACTTCACTTAGCATAATGGCTTTGAGCTCCATCCATTTACCTGCAAAGTTCATAATGTCATCTTTTTTTTTTTTTTTCTTTTCGAGACAACTAGAGTCTCTCCTTAGCCCCAGCTGTACTGGATAACCCTGCTCTGTAGATTAGGCTGGCCTTGAATAACTCACAAAGATACACCTGTTCCTCTGCCTCCACAGTGCTTAGGATTAAAGCGTTTTGTGCCACCACACACCTTCATTCTGTCATTTTCTTACCATCCGTCCTTACCCTCGACTTATACTCCACTTGTGTAGTTGTACCATGTCTTTTTGTATCTCGCTCATCTGTGAGGGGCATTTGGGTTGGTTCCAGCTCTTCGTTATTGTCGCTAAAACAAGCTGCAACTATCATATGGATGTTACCAAGTATTTCTTTGCAGAAGGATGAGTCTTTGGTATATACCACGAAGTGGTACTGGCTTGGTTTGTTCAGGTTAGGTTCATTTTGAAGTCTTTTAATGGGCTTCTCCACACTTGCTTTCCATCAATGTAGTACAATGTTTACATTCCTACCCACCAGATGGATGAGTGTTTCCCCTTTCCTCACAATCCTCTCCAGCATCTGGTGTCTTTTGGTTTTTTTTTAGCTAGTCAAACGGAGAGGCAGTTGATGTCTGAGGGGAGTCTTTGATTTCATTTCCTTAATGACTAATGATGTCCAACACTTTAAGATGTTCTCAGCCATCTTTAATCTTTCACTTGTGAATGTTCTCTGTTCAGCTTTTTACTCCATCTTTTTGAGTAGTCATTTTTTTTTTTCTTTTTTTTTTTTTTACAAAATGTTTTTATTGTAGATATACAGTATATAAATCAGGGCATGAAATGAACATGATTTGATAGATTAAGTAGGCTAATTTCAATACTATAATAAGGAACAATTCAAAGATTCCACAATTTGTTCTCACACCCACAAAAACCACTTCAAAGGGCATTAACGATCTCTCAAATCTGATCAGTTTTGTGTCAAGTAAAACCTGTTTCTTTTAAAATGTTTTTGTGCCCTTGTCCCTAGGCTCCCAAGGGATTATTGAAATCTAGCGACATAAAGCCCATTACTAGAGGTAGAAAAAAAGGCAATTACTTTACGGAAACAATCATCAACTTACGTTAAGGATTGTTCTGTAACAGACCAAATGGATAATTCTAATATTGTAACAACTCAATAATTACTGAACAAAGTGCATTTCTCAGTATTCAGTGTTGCTATTCAGTTTCTCAACTTTAAACAGCCTATTATAACTGGCATGCCAAAGAAGGTCCTGCAACATAGGGGACTGCCTTGCTGAGAACCATGATGTAATTATTGCATGCTGCTAATATACTATCAAAACATTAAAGATATCTAAAATATTTGATGGTAGACTCGTGATTAAGACATTACACTACACAAAAAAAAAAAAAAAAAAAAAAAACCTTATGTAGAAGGAAACCCTTACTGACGTGCTTCTGCTTTAAATATTGTGCCCCCAAATGAAGTCCAGTAAGCTCATGTCCTGTCTTGATCCCCCTGAATTGGCCTCCATGATACTGCCTAGGTAATCCAACAATGGCAGTCCATATTCTGAGGAGGCCGAATTTCCATTAGCTGCTTAGTTCACAAGCTGAGTATCTCTGCAGTCTTCAGTCTACATTGGAAGGCTAAAAAGTAAAAAAGCTGTATCTCATGTCTTTGAGGAGTGCCCAAAATGGTGGCATACATAGAGCATATGTGCCTGCCTGTAAGCATTGTAGACAGGCCAAACAATGGTGCTCTCTCTTTTTTCTTTTTTTCTTTTTACTAAGCTCTCAAGTTTCGTGTCTGCATTACAGTTTCTCTGGTCTTATTTATTATTTATTTCTGGTTGTACTTTCCTTCTGGATGCTTAAGGCCATACAGATAGCCCAGATTAACGAAGGTTTTGTTTTGTTGAGGTCGGTTGAGGATCTGGTCCTCAGGGGTCTCTTGGGGTTTTTTTTTGGGGGGGGTGGCAGCCCCTTGCTTCTTTCAGCTCCTCAACCACCAGTTTCTTCCACAAGAGGACAAAGTCAGGTCTTGCTAGACCAGGCTTCCTTTTCTGAAGGATGAGCAGACATTCTCTTTATAGACTGGACGCTGGCTGAAGTCCCCTTAGTGGCTCTCCAAGACCTCCCTGGGCAGGAAGAATGGTGACCAACCTCTGCAGGACTTTTCAAGAGATGCCCCCACATATAATCCCCTAAGACTTGGCTCACCCAGAGGTGAAGGAACAAAATTTTCCCCCAGTTCCCTTGGCCAAATTGGTAGGGACTTCAGATATGGTCGTTAAGCACCCAGAAAGGCTAAGTTGCACCGGCCCGTTACATTGCACCTATATTAACATTGTATCCTTTGGAAACAAACTGTATGTTATTTCCATAGCATATTTCTTGATTCAAATCTTTCCGTTTCAATCCCATATTACTCTAAAAGTTGCACACATACCCTCCATCATATTCTAAAGGTCCAAGGTCTGAAAATATTTGTTAGGTCAGCTCTAGAACCTGTGTAGGGTTTCCCAATACAAGAGCACAGTTGTCTTTAGATCATGAGGAATATAATATTAATGTTGCTCATTTTCTCTTAACCTAGGTACTTGGTACTAGCATCCACAGATGAGGGATACCATTCTTCTTTTGTTTTTCTGGGACTGTGTTACTTCACTTAGCATAAAATCTTCTAGTTCCATCCATTTACCTGCAAATTTCATGATGTCATCTTTCTTTACCACTGCATAGTAGATGTACCACATTTTCTGTATCCACTCATCAGTTGTGTGGCATCATGGTTGGTTCCAGCTCTTTGCTATTGTGAAGAGAGCTGCAATAAACATGGCTGTACATGTATCTCTGATGTAGGAAGACTCTGATGCATATATACCCAGAAGTGGTATGGCCAGGTCAAGTGGTAGGCTCATTTTGAGTTTTTAAGGGTTCTCCATACTGCTTTCCATAGTGGTTGTACTAGTTTGCATTCCCACCAGCAGTGGATGAATATTCCCCTTTCCCCACACCCTCTCCAGCATTTGGTATCATTTGTTTTCTTGATCCTAGCCAGCCTTATTGGGTGAGATGATATATTAAAGTGTTTTTAATTTTCATTTCCTTAATTACTAGTGACGTTGAACTCATCCATCTCCATTTCCTTGCTTGTGAATTCTCTGCTGTGGGTTTTCTCTTCACTTCCCTTATTGGTTTTTTTTTGCTGTACAAAAACTTTTGAGTTTAATAAGTTCCCACTTGTCAATTGTTGACCTTATTTCCTGTGCAGCTGCTGTCTGATTTAGAAAGTCTCTTCCTACACCTATGTCTTGAAAGTTGTTGCCAACTTTTTCATCTAACACCTTCAGGGTTTTGGGTTTCAAATTGAGGTCTTTGATCCATTTGGAGTTGATTTTTTGTGCAGGGTGAGAGGTAGGGATTTAATTTTATTCTTCTACAAGTGGTGATCCAGTTTTGCCAACACCACTTGCTGAAGATGCTGTCTTTCCTCCACTGAGACTTTTTGGCCCCCTTGTCAAATATAAGGTGGCTGAAATTGTATGTTCTCAAGTTTAGATCTTCAGTTTTGTTCCATTGGTCTACAGGTCTGTTTTTCTGCCAGTACCAGGCTGTTTTTATGACTATAGCCCTGTAGCGTAGTTTGATGTCTGGTATAGAAATTCCCCCTCTATTGCTGTTTTCACTCAGGGTTGTTTTGGCTATTCAGGGTCTTTTGTTGTTCCATATGAATTTAAGAATATTTTTTCTAATCCTGTGAAGAATGTCTTGGTGATTTTAATTGGAATTGTGTTGAATTGCTATATTGATTTGGGTAGAATGGACATTTTTACTGTATTAATTTTCCAATCCATGAGCATGGGGGGGTCTTTCCATCTTCTGATATCTCTTCAATCTCCTTCTTCAGGAGTTTATAATTTTTGTTGTAGAGATCTTTGGTGTCTTTGGTTAGGTTTATTCCTAGGTATTTTATTGTTTTTGAGGCTATTGTGATTGGGAAGGTCTCCTTGTATTCTTTCTTCAGTTGCTTGTTGTTGGTGTAAAGAAAGGCTACTGATTTTTCTAGGTTAATTTTGTAACCCGCCACTTTACTGAAACTCTTAATCATTTCTAGAAGTTTTCTGGTAGAGTTTTTAGCATCCCTTAGGTAAACTATCATATCATCTGCAAAGAGGGATAGTTTTACTTCCTCTTTTCCAATCAGTATTCCTTTGATTTCCTTTTCTCACCTTATTGCCCTAGCCAGTGTTTCAAGCACTATATTGAAGAGGAGTGGTGACAAGGGGCAGCCTTGCCGGGTTCCTGACATTATGGGGAATCCTTCTAACTTTTCTCCATTTAGGATGATGCTGGCTGTGAGCTTCTTGTATATGGCTTTGATTATGTTGAAGAATGATCCTTCCAGTCCAATTCCCTCTAGTACTTTAATCATGAAGGGATGCTATATTTTGTCGAATGTTTTTTTCTGCATTGATTAAGATGGTTGTATGGTTTTTGTCCTTCAGTCCATTTATGTGCTTTATGATATTTACTGATTTTTATATGTTGAACCATCCTTGCATTTCTGGTATCCAACTTGATCATGGTGGGTGATCTTTTTGATGTGGGTCTGTATTTGGTTTGCAAGTATTTTGTTGAGGATTTTTGCATCTGAGTCCATTAATGAGATGGATGGGTCTGTAGTTCTCTTTTTTGGTTGCATCCTTGCCTGGTTTTGGTATTAGAGTGATGCTGTCTTCGTAGAAGGAATTTGGGAGATTTCCCTCTGCTTGTATCTTTCTGAACAGTTTGAGTAACAATGGTTGTAAGTCCTCTTTAAATATTTTATAGAATTCTGCTGTGAAACCATCTGTGCCTGGGCTTTTTTTAGTTGGGAGATCTTTTATTACATTTTCAATTTCTTCATATATTATGGGTCTGTTTAAGCTGTCAGTCTCTTCTTTGTTTAGCTTTGGTGATTCCCTGGATTGCAGATATTCATCCATTTCTCTTAGGTTTTCAAATTTGGTAGAGTATAGGTTTTTGAAGTACTCCTGTATGATTGTCTGGATCTTTTAATTGTCTGTTGTGATATTTCCCCTTTCATCATGAATTCTATTGATTTGGAGTTGCTCTTTCTTTCTTTTGGTTAATGGGTTAGAGGTCTGTCTATCTTGTTTATTCTCTCAAAGAACCAACTTTTGGATTCGTTGATATTTTGTATTGTTTTCTTTGTTTCTATTTCATTGATTTCTGCTCTGATTTTTGTTATTTCTTCCTGTCTGCTGTGTTTAGAGTTCATTTGCTGTTGTCTTTCAAGTGTTTTTAGCTGCCGTGTTAGCTCATTTATTTGTGCTCTTTCTATTTTTTTTAATATTGGCACCCAGGGCTATAAACTTCCCTCTTAGGACTGCTTTTAAAGTGTCCCATAGGTTTTGTTGTGTTGTACTGTCATTGTCGTTTAGTTCCAGGAATGCATTTATCTCTTTCTTTATTTCCTCCTTCACCCATTCATTATTCAGGAGTGTGTTGTTTAGTCTCCATGTGTTCCTGTAGGTAGCAGGGCTTGTCATAGTGTTGATATTGAGCTTTATTGCACTATGGTCTGATAGAACACATGAAATTATTTCAATTTTTTTGTATTTGTCAAGGTTTTTTTTCTGTGTCCAAGTATGAGTTCAGTTTTGGAGAATGTTCCATGGGGTTGAGAGTAGAAAGTATATTCTCTGGTGTTTGGGTGGAATATTCGGAAGATGTCTGTGAGGTCCATTTGTTGTATTGTATTCTTCAGTTCAGATGTCTCTCTGTTTATTCTTTGCCCGTTTGATCTGTCCAAAGAACTGAATGGGGTATTGAAGTCCCCTACTATGAGTGTGCTGGGATTAATCTGTGCCTTAAGGGCCTGTAGAGTTGTATTTATAAAGATCAGTGCACTGGAGTTTGGTGCACATATATTCATGATTGTGAAGTCTTCATGGTTAATTTTCCCTTTGATAAGGATGTAATGGCCCTCTTTGTCTCTTCTAATTGCTTCTACTTTGAAGTCTATTTTGTCTCATGTTAAAATAGCAACTCCTGCTTTCTTTTTGGTACCGTTTGCTTGAAATGTTTTTTTTTTTTTTCCATCCTTTCACTTTAAGTTGGTGCCTACTTTACATCATGCAAAATTTTTCTCTTTCCTCCAACTAGAATTGACATTTTTGCTGGGTTTAGTAACCTGGGTTGGCATTGATAGTCATTTAGCACTGGGACTGTGTTGGCCCACATTATTCTTGCTTTCATAGTTTGCACTGAAAAGTCAGCTGTAATTCTGATAGGTTTCCCCTTATATGTAATTTGTTGTTTTCCTTTTGTGGCTTTCAGGATTTTGTCTTTGTTTTGGGCATCTAATGTTTTAACTATGATATGGTGAGGGGAGTTTCGTCTCTGGTCCAGTCTATTTGGTGTTCTATGTGCATCTCGTATTTGTATGGGTTTGTGTTTTTTTAGTTTGGGGAAATTTTCATCTGTTATTCTGTTGATGATCTGATCAATACCATTCTCTTGATGCAGAGGTTTGATCTTTTCATCATGTCCCACATTTCCTGGTTATTCCATTCTTGTGTATTTTTAAACTTTTCATAATATTTACTTAAGCTTTTTAGTTGTTCTAGGTCTGATATTGTTTTTTCTGCTTCCTCCATTCTGCTTCTGAGGCTTTTTCCCATTGTTTCCTGTTGATTGGATGTTTGATTTCCTTTTTTATTTCATCGTGTGTTTTCTTTATTATTTCTACATCCTTTAGGAGCTTCTCAATCTTTTCTTGTAGCTCCTTGTTTTGCTCGTTGGTTTCCATTTTCATTTCAGTATGGGTTATTTTCAGTGTTTCTACTTCCTTCTGGAGTTTCTCATTATCTCCCTCTAGGTCCTTTCTGAGTTTTTCATCCTCTCTTCTTAGTTCTATGACTTCTTTGAATATACCTGTGATTGTTAATTTACAATCTGTAATTGGTCTATCTCTACAGAGATCCCATTGAAGGGGTCCTCCACAGGCTCTGTAGAGTTTGGTGTGAGGTTATTCTGGGCTCTTCCCATACTGTTTTTTCATTGTGCTTTTGGCATGTCATTTACTTTTTGCCTGTATTCTGGTGCGAATCTCTAGTGTCTCTTCACCGTGTTGGAGGATTACTTTCCTTGATTCCTTCAGGTACCTTCGTTGTAGTCTCCTTATTTGTGGAGTGTTGACTTGCTTAGGTTTTGGGTTTTCAATTTTGGTTATATATTGGAAGGTATAGTTCATTCTTCCCTTTCTGTTTCACAAGAACTGGGTGGGTAACAGCTCAAATGACACCTTCTCAGCACAGTAAGTCCTCTGCTGCCAGCCAGTTCTTCTGGGTTGGTTGTAGGACTTATTGGAACCTCTGTCAAGAGTTCCAGTTGGCAGGGGGAGGGGTGTTCAATTTGCCCATGTGCTAGTACCCTGCACCCCAGCTCTCTGCTGTGGCCCAGTAGCAACCTCTATCCAACCCAGGCTAAATTCTGCATGGCTCACGTCCCAGGGTTCTCTGATCCTGGCTGGCCCACCTGCCCACCAGCCTGTACTGAGCCCCAGCCTATTTGTTTATTATTTTTTAAGGGATTCACAATATAAGAGCACAGTTGTTTTCAGATCACATTGGCATTGCTCAGTTTACCATACAATTAGGTAATTCGTGCTAGCATCCACACATGAGGGATACCATTCATCGTTTGTTTTTCTGGCACTGTGTTACTTCACTCATCTTCTAGCTCCAGCCATTTACCTGCAAAGCTCATGATGTCATCTTTCTTTATCACTGCATAGAACTCCATTATGTAGATGTACCACATTTTCTCTATCCACTCGTCAGTTGAGGGGCACTTGGGTTAGTTCCAGCTCCTTGCTATTGTGAAGAGAGCTGCAATAAACATGGCTATGCATGTATCTCTGCTGTAAGATGAGTCTTGTGGGTACATGCCCAGGAGTGGTATGGCTGGTCAGGTGGCAAGTTCATTCCAAGTCTTCCAAGGGTTCTCCACACTGCTTTCCATAGTGGCTGTACAAGTTTACATTCCCACCAGCAGTGGATGAGTGTTCCCCTTTCCACACAACCTCTCCAGCACTTGGTATCATTCATATTCCTGATCCTAGCCAGTCTTATTAGAGTAAGATGATATCTCAAAGTGGTTTTAATTTGCATTTCCTTAATTATTAGCGATGTTGAACACTTCTTAAGATGTTTCTCGGCCATCTCTAATTCCTCCTCTGTGAAGTCTCTATTCAGATCTTTGCTCCATCTTTTGAGTGATTCATTTGTTTTCTTTCTTCTTTGTTTTTTGAGTAGCTTGTATACTCTGGAAATTAATGCTTTGTCAGATGTATCTGCTGTGAAGGTTTCCTCCCACTCTGTGGGTCTTCTCCTCACTTCCTTTATTGCTTCCTTTGATGTACAGAAGCTTTTGAGTTTAATGAGGTCCCATTTGTCAATTGTCGATCTTATTTCTTGTGCAGCTGCTGTCTGATTTAGGAAGTCTTTTCCTACACCTATGTCTTGTAGTCTGCTGCCAAGCTTCTCTTCTATCACCTCCAGAGTTTGGGGTTTCACGTTGAGGTCTTTGGTCCATCTGGAGTTGACCTTTGTACAAGGTGAGAGGTAGGGGTTTAATTTCATTCTTCTACAAGTGGTGATCCAGTTTTGCCAGCACCACTTGCTGAAGATGCTGTCTTTCTTCCATTGTGTCTTCTTGGCCCCCTTGTCAAATATGAGGTGGCTGAAATTGTATGAGCTCAGGTTTGGATCTTCAGTTTTATTCCATTGGTCAACTGGTCTGTTTTTGTGCCAGTACCAGGCTGTCTTTATGACTATAGCCCTATAGTATAGTTTGATGTCTGGTATAGCGATCCCCCCTGTATTGCTCTTTTCACTCAGGGTTGCTTTGGCTATTCGGGGTCTTTTGTTTTTCCAAATGAAATTACAGGAATTTTTTTTCCCAAGCCTGTGGACAGAAGACCTCTTGGAGATTTTAGTTGGGATTGCATAGAATCTATACAAAGGGCTTTGGGTAGACTGTACATTTTTACTACATTAATTTTCCCAATCCATGAGGCATAGGAGGTTTTCCATCTTCTGATATCTTCTTCAATTTCCTTCTCAAAGGGTTTAAATTTTTGTTGTAGAGAATCTTGGTGTCTTTAGTTAGGTTTGTCCTAAGGTTATTTTATTGTTTTTGAGGGCTATTGTGAGTGGGAACGGTGTGGTGGTTTTGAATGAGTGTCCCCCATTAGGCTTCGAGTATTCAGACATTTGTCCCAGTTGGTGGTGGCTTGTCTGGAGGTCTGTAGCAGGTGTGGCCATGCTGGGGGAAAGTGTGTCACTGGGGGCTGGGTTAGCTTAGTGAGCTTAACAAGCCTCAGCTCTCACAGTTTGATTCCTCTCTGCTTCCTGGCTACAGAAACAACATGGCTAGCTTCGTCACACTCCTGCCACCAAGCCTTCCACCACAATGGACTAATTCCCTGGAAACACCGCCAATTGTAAGTTCAAATAAACTCTTCTTTTATACGTTCCTTGGTCTGGTTTTTTATCACAGCACAGAAACTGGATAAATTTACAGTTATTGGTACCGGAGAGTGGGCTGTGGGCTGTGAAGAACCTGACCATGTGTTTATGTTTGGCGAAGTGTGAAGACTTGGAACTTGGGCTGGAAAAGGCTTGTTGACTATTATAAGCAGAGCTTAAAAGGCCATTCTGGTGGAGTGCCCTGGAAGAAAGCATGGCTGCACAAAAGATGTGGTCCCAGGGGGAAATAAAGACTTAGGAAGCAAACCAGGATATTTTGTTAACGAGTCTGGCAGCAGTTTGCCACAGCCCCAGATTGCTTGCCTGATGCTCAGTTGAAAACCAATGGAATAATTTCTTTGGGTTGGAGGTCTTTCAAGCCGCCTACTGGTAGAAATTGTGGCTTGGCTTTTACTGGTTCATATTATACAGGATTTACCGTGAAAAAGAGCAGCTTGAGCAGAAAGAAAGATATTCAAAATGTACAGTTTGGCTCTGATAACTGCACTAGGAAGATTAAAGGTGGGGCCAAGGCATGTGAAGGAGAGGTTGGATCTGAAAACTGCACTAGGAAGATTAAAGGTGGGGCCAAGGCTTGTGAAGGAGAGTTTCCTTTTGATAAGGAGTTTAAAGTGATTAAGGAAGGGCTTCGAGATTTACAAGTAAACAAAAGAATCAGTACCTTCAGGGCAAGACCACACCCAGCTAATCCTCCAGCAAGTCCAGGGCAGAGAAAAGTAGCAAATGTGGTTGAAATGGGCCAGGGTCTGGCCCGAACTTGCAGCCAGATTCGGCAATTTCATTCACGTGGTGCTGGCTTTAGAGACATGAAGTTTGCAAGAGTGAAGGGGTCATCAGCTCTTCCTCCACGGTTTCAGAGAGCCAAAGAGGCCAGGAAGAGTACAGCAGGGGTGTCCCTGAATAAAGAAGGCCGTGATAGGCCACTGCGTGAAGCTGTGAGTATGAAGCCTGGTTGGCAGCGGAGACCCCAAGAAGACTTTCGAGATGCCAGACCTGTGAGATATTTGCCAAGGAGAGCTGCATACGGGGAGTGGTACCAGCCTAAGAAAGAGATGTATGTTGCAAGCAAAGCTGGAAGAGCTGAGCCGTGTAAGCCCTTTGGAAGTCAAGTCCCAGAAGTCGCATGTGGAGCTACAGGACTTGGCGTTTGCCCTGCTGGTTTTCGGTCTTGTTTTGGTCCAGTATTTCCTCACTATGCCTCTATTCCTCCCTTTTGGAATGGGAATGTGTATTCGGTTCCACTGTACATTGGGAGTATGTAATTTGCCTTTTGATTTTACAGGAGCTTACAGTTAAGAGATTGGCCTGAGTCTCAGAAGAGACTTTGGACTGTGGACTTTTGAATGACATTGAAACTGGTAAAGACTATGGGGACTTTTAAGGTTGGACTAAATGCGTTTTGCATTTTATATGGTCAGGAGCCTATGGGGGCCAGGGAGTGGAATGTGGTGGTTTGAATGAGTGTCCCCCATAGGCTCTAGGTATTCAGACATTTGTCTCCAGTTGGTGGTGCTGTTTCTGGAGGTCTTAGAAGGTGTGGCCATGCTGGGGGAAGTGTGTCACTGGGGGCGGGCTTAGTGAGCTTAACAAGCCTCATGCTCTACAGTTGCTCCTCTCTGCTTCCTGTGCTCTTTGCAATATGTGACCCTCTGTTTGCTGCTCTGGATCCGGCCACCACGCCTCCCGCCACAATGGACTAATTCCCTGGAACCGCCAATTGTAAGCTCAAATAAACTCTTCCTTTTATACGTTCCTTGGTCTGGTGTTTTATCACAGCAACAGAAAACTGACTAATACAGAAGGTCTCCTTGAATTCCTTCTTCAGTTGCTTGTTGTTGGTGTCAAGAAAGGCTACTGATTTTTCTAGGTTAATTTTGTATCCTGCCACTTTCCTGAAGCTGTTAATCATTTCTAGGGTTTTCTGGTGGAGTTTTTAGCATCCCTTAAGTAAACAATCATATCATAAGCAACAAGGGATAGCTTGACTTCCTCTTTTCCACTCCTTTAATTTCCTTTTCTTGCCTTATTGCCCTGGCAAGTGTTTCAAGCACTATATTGAAGAGGAGTGGTGATAGGGGGCAGCCTTGCCAAGTTCCTACCTTTAAAGGTAATGCTCTGTCGTTTCCACATTTAGGATTATATTGGCTGTGGGTTTCCTGTATATGACTTTGATTGCATTGAGGAATGATCCCTCCAATCCAATTCCCTCTAGGACTTTAATCATGAAGGGATGCTGGATTTTATCAAAGGCTTTTTCAGCATCAATTGAGATGATTGTGTGGTTTTTGTCTTTCAGTCCATTTATATGCTTGGTTATATTTCTTCATATGTTGAACCATCCCTGCATCTCTGGTATGAATCCAATTTGGTCATGATGGATGATCTTCTTGATGTGGGTCTGTATGCAATTGCCAGTATCCTGTTTAGAATTTTGGCATCTGTGTTCATTAATGAGATGTGTCTATATTTCTCCTTTTTGGTTGTATCTTTGCCTGGTTTTGATAATAGAGTGATGCTGGCTTCATAGAAGGAATTTGGGAGAATTCCTTCTGTTTGTATCCTTCTGAACAATTTGAGTAATAATGGTTGTAAGTCTTTTTGAAATGTTTTATAGAATGCTTCTGTGAAACCATCTGGGCCTGGGCTTTTTTTTAGATGGGACGTTTCTTATTACATCTTCAATTTCTTCATATATTATCAGTCTGTTTAAGCTGTCAATCTCTTCTTGGTTGAGCTTTGTTGATTCCCAGGATTTCAGATATTCATCCATTTCTTCTAAGTTTTCAAACTTAGTAGACTATAGGGTTTTTGAAGTATTCCCATATGATTTTCTGGATCTTTTCCTTGTTTGTTGTGATATTTCCCCTTTCATCATGGATTGTATTGATTTGGAGTTGTTCCTTCTTTCTTTTGTTTAACTGGGCTAGAGGTCTGTCTAGGCCATCTCTCCAGCCCCTATCTTGTCTATTCTTTCAAAGAACGAACTTTTGGGTTCAGTGATTTTTTTTTTTGTATTGTTTTCTTTGTTTCTATTTCATTGATTTCTGCTCTGATTTTTGTTATTTCTTCCTGTCTGTTGAGTTTAGGGTTCATCTGTTGTCTCTCAAGTGCTTTTAGCTGCAGAGTTAGATCATTCGCATGTGCTCTTTCTGTTTTTCTAATATAGGCACCCAGGACTGTAAACTTACCTCTTAGGACTGCTTTTAAAGTATCCCATAAGTTTTGTCGTGTTGTATTATCACTGTCATTCAGTTCCAGGAATGCTTTTATTTCTTTATCTCTTTCTTGACCCACTCATTATTCAGGAGTGTGTTGTTTAGTCTCCAGGTGTTCTTGTAGATAGTAGAACTGAATAGACAGATTTTAAAAGATGAAGTACAAATGTCCAAAAATTACTTTAAAAAGTGTTCAACATCTTTAGCCATTAGGGAAATGCAAATTAAAAGGGCTTTGGTACTGGGCACAGTGTTGCCCACCTGTAATCCTAGCACTTTGAAAGTAAAGGCCGGAGGATTAGGAATTCAGGGCAAGCCTCAGGTTTGTAAAAATATGAGACTATCCTATGCTATAAGAAACCCTGTCTCAAAAAAGACCAACAGCAACAAAACTGCTTTGAATTTCCTTCTCATCCAGTCAAAACAGGTATCATCAAGCGAACAAATGGCCCTGGGCATGGTGGTGCATGCCTTTTGTCCCAGCACTTGGGAGACAGAGGCAGGTGGATCTTTGTGAGATTGAGTTGAGCCTGGTCTACGTAGTGAGTTCCAGGCCAGCTGTGGCCACAAGGAGACCCTGTCGCCAAAATAGAGAAAGAAATGCTGACAAGGACATGGAAAAGAGGAAATCTTATCCATTACTGGGAGAATGAAAATTTGTGCAGCCACTAAGGCCATCAGTAAGGAGGTCCTAGAACTACCATATCAACCCATAATACCACTCCTGGGCATATACCCCAAGGACTGTGGATCAGGACCCACATAGATACTTGCATATCCATGTTTACACCAGACTCTTCACAATAGCTAAGAAATGGAATGATCTTAGATGTTTATCAACAGATGAATGGATAAAGAAAATGTGATACATCTACACAGTGGAATTTTATCCAGCAGCAGGAAAAAGGAAATCAGTACATTTTTAGGAAGATGACTACAATTAGAGCTCATGAGGTTAAATGAAATAAGACAGACCAGAATGAAATAAATGTTTTCTCTCATGTATATGGGGATAGTGTGTGTGCACGCACCTGTGTTTGTGTGTGTGTGTGTGTGTGTGTGTGTGTGATCAAAATAGAAAGAAGACCAGGAGAGGAGGAGAGATTCTAAGGGAAGTGTGAGGGGATGGGGTAGAGGTGGGGAGAAGGCAGTGGAACTCATGTTACATGAAAAGAGAAGAAAGGACTATCTGTGGAAAGTAAAGGGACAGCAAAAGGGGACACCAATCAGGAGGTGGATGAATAAGAATAAAATATAATGACATTTGTATACCACACTGCCAAAATGAAACATTACTTTCCATGCTAACTTAAAAACTAATTAAAAAAATTCTCTGTATGTGGGGTGTGTGTATGCACACACATGTGTGTGGGTACATGTGCATGTATGTGGAGGCCAGAGATGGGTGTCTGGTGTCTTCCCAATTACTCCCAATCTTATTATTTTTTAAGATATATTTTTATTTTTAATACTGTGTGTGTGTGTGTGTGTGTGTGTGTGTGTGTATGTGTGGTATGTACATGTGCCTCTTTGTGGTTATGCACATATATGAGTGCAGGTGCCCAAGAGACCAGAAGGGGACATTGGCTCCCTTAGGACAGGAGTTCTACCCAATGTGGGTTCAGGGAATCAAACTATGCTCCTCTGCAAGACCAGCGAGTGATAACTGCGGAGGTCTCTCTCCAGCCCCCTACCAGCTTATTTTTTTTCCGTTATTGTCTCTCACTGAATCTGGAGCTCAGCGGTTCAGCTGAACTGGCTGCCAGTCATCTCCAGACACTCGCTTATCTCTGCCTCCCTGGCACCAGGATTACAGATGTGTGCCACTGTCTCTGGCTTTTTATGTGAGTGTTGGGGGACCCAAACTTAGGTTTTCATGCTTGTGTGGCAGGCACTTTACTGACTATGCTATCTCTTCAAGCTCTGAGTTCACATTTTAAAGAATAACATCAGGGGTCTAGGAAGGTGGCTCTGTGGTAGAGTAACTGCCTAGCACACCTGAGGCCCTGCTCCCAACACTGTATTTTTAAAAAGTTTCACATAGAAAAGAAAGACCCCAATAATTTTTTTCAGGCATGGTGGCACAGATCAGGCAGGAGGATCATAAATTTAAGGCTAGCCTGGGCTACATAGTGAACTCATAGCCAGTCTGGATTGCACAGAGACCTTGTCTCAAAAATAAATAAAATAAGACATCAGTAGGACTAGATTAGGCTCTGCCCTTGAGGAAGAAAGGGGGGTCTTAGGGAATGATCTCATTTTAACCTAATTAGAACTGCAAAGACTCCATTTCCAAATTAAATCACAACCAGTCACTAGATATACTAGTTAGCTTTCTGTTGTTGTGATAAACCACTTTTACCAAAAGCAACTTGGGGAAGAAAGGATTCAGATCACCTCACTTATCTCCCCTATACTTATACTTCCAGGTAACAACATGTCACTGAGGGAACTCACAGGAGGAACTCAAAGCTGGAGCCTGGAGGCAGGAACTGAAGCAGAGACCATGGAGGCATGCTGCTTACTGATTGGCTTCTTCTGGCTTGGTCAGCTGGCTTTTGTATACAGCCCAGGCCCACCTCCTTAGGGATGATACTGTGCACAATGCATTGGGCTCTCCTACATCAATTAGCAATTAAGAAATTGTCTTATAGCCACAGACCTGTCTGATGGAGGAAATTCTTTAGTTGAAGTTCCCTCTTCCCGGTTAACTCTAATTTGTGTCAAGTTGCCAAAACTAACCAGCACATGTAGGTTAACACTTCAATACATCTTTTTTTTTTTTTTTCTTATGTGTATGAGTGCACTGTGTCATGCAATGCCACAGAGGTCAGAAGAGGGTGCCGGATTCCCCTGGAACTGGAGTTAAAGACGGTTCTTAGCTGACACATGGGTGCTGGGAATCGAACCTGGGTCCTCTGCAAGAGCGGTCAGCGCTCTTATCCACTGAGCCATCTCTCCAGCCCCTCAATACATCTTTTTGAAGGGACACCATTCTACATTAAAAGCCTGAGCCTCAGTGTGTCTAGTGGGGAGTACTCTAATTTCCTTCTGGTATGCAACTCAAAGCCTGGCTTGACCTGGTAGCTTTGTGATCCTTTACAGTGAACTATCAAGGGCCTCAGCTTTGCCTTTGGAAAAGAAAGGGACCATTTGAGGAACTGTATGAGAGGGAAGCTATATACCACAAGACCCCCAGGAGATGGGGGCCTTGAGTGTAGAAGATAAGCATGGCCTTCCTGCAGTTCCAGTTTAGTTATTTTATTTGGCTGTGAAAGAAATGTATGAACTTGGAAGTCTGTGAGACTTGGGAGAAGCTCAATTTGCAATCAGATTAGCACTTTAGAAAGATGATGCTGGCTGGTATAGAGAATAGATTGAAGGTTTAGGACCAGAGGCAAAAGGGTCTCTTGGGGACTTTCAGGGACTCAGAGGGGTGTCTGGTGACCAGGATATTGTAATGAGTGGGAAATAGAGGGAAGCCAGTGGTTCGGGGAACCACAGAAAGCAAACGGAAGGAATTAGAGGGTAAACAGGCCCTAGGAGGACAAACGGGCAAGGCTTATGACTCAGAAGCTTGGGCAGATATCAGTGCTAGGGCTTAGATGGGAACCAGTAGGAGGAGCTCACTGCGAGGAGCTCACTGCTGCAGTGATGTAGACACTAGCGTCAGGAATGGGTAGGTGACTGGGCAGGGCTCTGTCTTACTGACTAACCCTTGCTTTTCCAGTTAGCTTGCCACCCAGATGTCCCAAGATGGGCACCATCAGATTATATGAGCTCTTAGGTGCCTAGGAAGCTGAAGGTCAGGTGGTAATGTTGGCAGTTAGAGAACTGCAGCATCAGTCTCCTGGGAATTGTAGGGGAAAGTATACAGACATGCATTGATTTTGTTTTAGAGTTTTAGAAGTAATTGGATTACACATTTTCCCTGGAATGAGAGAATACCGGGGACTGTAATTTGGTTGGGATCAGCATTAGCCAGGTTTCTGTTACTAACAAAACACCTGAGATAGTCAACAAATAGAGAGAAAAGGGTTGTTCTGGCTCACAGTACCCCCCCCCCAGCATTTTCTTTTTATTGAATTTTTGTGGCTTCATACAGTGTAATTTGATAGTATTTAGATCACCTCACCTATCTGCACCTCCCCTCAATACCCCTATCCAACTTAATTTACTGTATTAAGTTATTCTATTGCTTACAGAGTCTAATTTGTATTCCCAAATGTTCTTCAGTGCAGGAACATCTACTGAAGCCTGGTTAACCTACCAAGAGTGCCATGCTTGAAAGAGAATACCTCTGCCCCTTCCAGCAGCCATCAATTGCCACAATTTCCTCATATCTATTTTGTTTGGTTTTTCAGTTTTGAGTTGTTAGTTCAAGACTAATTGGCATCATGGTGGTGGCAGCATATAGCACAACACAGCCTGTACATCCAGCTGGGCAGTGTAGGACAGAGACCAGCACCCCACAAACCTCATTGATGAAGCACTCCAATGACCTGACACCTTTTCCTAGGCCCCATCTTGTAAAGGTCTATACCACCTTCCAATAAAACCAAGCTGAAGACCAAGTTCCTGACAAGTGGTCTTTGTGAAACATTCCATCAGTAAATGACAATAAATCCCTAACACCCTGGGTAACTCAGACTGACAATTCTAGCCTGAACAAGCAAGATTCAGCTTAATCCAAACTTTAGGCTATATTTTGTATCCAAGAAATTTCACATTTAGACAAGAGACTTATTATCTTGAGTAAGGAAGTTGATGGAGAAGGGCCTGCACAGACCTCAATTTGAGAAGTGTATACCACAGACTACATTATGCAATGTACCTGACAGCAGGTAGTGTGGACTGCAGTCAGCTACTTTCTATTTTCCCATCACGTACCAATCAGGAGCTGCTTTTTCTTTGAAAACTTGCATAAGGTGAGCAGTCTGGTATTATCCACATTCTGCAGGGACAGATGCTGTGGTTTAAGAAAGCTAGGTCATATGCCCAAAGCCACAAAAGTAAGAAGGCAGGACTCATGCAACTGACTGACAGCTCAGATAGACTCCTATTCTGAACAAGAAGGACTCCCAAATTTCCATCCATTGGTATGGTCAGTTTACTCCTTTGATCCCAGCACTCGCGAGGCATAGGCAGGCAGATGTCTGAGTTCAAGTTCGGCCTGGTCTACAAAGTGAGTTCCAGGCCAGCTGGTGCTACAGGGAGACCCTGTCTCAAAAAAGACCAAAAAAAAAAAAAAAAAAAAAAAAAAAAAAGAAACTGGAGGGGCTAAATGGGCTAGAGGGGCTGGAGAGATGGCTCGGTAGTTAAGAGCACTGGCTGCTCTTGCAAAGGACTTGGGTTTGGATCCTAGCACCCACATGGTGGTTAACAACTTTCTTTAACTCTAGTTCCAAGGGATTTGATGCCATCCTCAGGTCTTCTCAGACACTGCACACATGGGTCCATTTACCTACATGCAGGCACAACATTTAAACACACAAAATATAAATAAATAATAAATAAAAATGAATCTTTAAAAAATGGGGAAAAAAGAAGTTACATATTTTTGGGGGGAGCTGAGCAAGGATATCAGAGCCCTTCTGAGGTCTGTTTGCTTGACCAGATAATCTATCACCTCAAGTTTAAAACAAACAAACAAATAAACAAGCAAACCAGCAAACAAACAAGCAAGCAAACAGAGGTTTTACTTGGCATTGTGGCATACATCTTTAATTCCAGTACTTAGGAGTCAGGAGGATCTTTTTGAGGTCAAGGCCAGTCTGGTCTATGTAGTGAGTTCCAGATCAGGGACTGTAGGGGGGACCCTGTCTCAAAACAAACAAAAATAGAGGTCTTTTATCTCACCATTAAAATGTCACGAATTAATCTTATCATCTGGGATCTTGTTCCTGTGGCCAGAAAAGTTTCAGGCTTTGTTCATCATAAGTATAAAAAAATAATCTGATATACTTGTTTTTCATTGCTGTGGCTTCCTGAATCGAAGCAGGTGAATTTGACACAAGTTCAATGTTACTTCTCCAAGTATGAACCCACTTTTCTGGGCTTGATATGATGATCAAGCAACACTCAGCCTCAGCCTCATCTAGCCCCTGTGGATGTGCTTTGTATCCTAGAAATTTTCGATTTCCACAACAGATCTATTCTCTGGAGAGTAAGGAAGTAATTGGAGAATTGTGTGCACAGACCTCATAGTGGAGGCTTGGTCATGCTCTGTACCTGGTTAGAGATAGTATGGGCAGAAGCCAGCTCCTGTGTCTCCACCGCTTGCCAAATTGGAGCTTCTTTTTCATTCCAACAGGCTGAGTTCTATTCTACATTCATGTGGAGTCTGGTTCTCTACTGACTTCCTAAAGTGAGGGTGACTTAGACAGGACACCCAAGGCCAGCAGTCTGGTCCTGCAGTGACTATCTTCTGTGTAAGTGGCTCACCCCATAGTGTTCTTCTCTCTTCCTGTCCTCTCTCCCATGTCTTTGTGGGCTGGGATGCTTTAGAGTTACATTCCAGATGCTGAAATTCATTCCGTTTCTTCATGGACCATCACCATCTTTTCTTTTGCTTGGTGTTCTATGATAGGCTGGACTGCATTATTTAGAAGCAGAAGCAAGTCTGGCTGGAGAGATGGCTCAGCGGTTAAGAGAATAAACTGCTCTTGCAGAGGACCCGGGTTCAATTCCCAGCACCCACATGGCTGCTAAGAACCATCTTTAACTCCAGTTCCAAGGGAATCTGACGCCCTCTTCTGACCTCTTCGGCATTGCATGACCTGGGAGCATCAATCTACATGCAGACAGTACACTCATACACATAAAAAAATAATAAATAAAAAAGAAGCAGAAGCAAGTCTCTGAAAAAAAATTTTGACCTCGACAGTTTGTAAAACCCAATTCTCCACAGTCTTTGATCATCTGCAGTCCCAAAGCTGGTGAAATAACATTTCAAAATGTCATCAAAAACTTGGCCTGGATACAATGACTGAGCCACTGGCCTGACAGCTCTGTTACTTAGCTTGAGATTTATGAAGCTGAAGATTATAACTTAACCCAAGAAAGTTTCTTTTTAAATACTACTATTTCTACCCAATTAAGAACTGTCACACCATTATGATTTATTGACAGCTATCCTTCATGTAGAGAGTAAAATGTTCTGGGTTAAAAAAAAGAATCTAATGATTTTTGTGCATTAACTCAGTCAAAGACATTTCTAAAAGTCAAGTGATTCCTTCTGGGTTAAAAATTTAATGTCCATTTATACAAAATTCAGAAATTACATATTATACTAAGAATATAAAAATCATTAGACACAACCAACAGTGAACACTCTAAGGGTAATATTTTCTTTTTTTGTATGTGAATTTATATGTGTGGATTATAAAAATGGAAAACACGATTTTGGATTCTGCTATTTTATTTTTATTTTATTTTATTTTTTGGTCTTTTTGAGACAGAGTCCCCCTGTACCCACAGCTAGTCTGGAACTCACTATGGAGACCAGGCTGGCCTTTAACTCACAGCTTGCCTCTGCCTCCTGAGTTCTGGGATTAAATAAAGCAGAGAGGATTCTGCTTTATTTATTCAACATTTTATTGTATGTTATCACCCTTTATAAATTAATACTCTTGAAACTCTTGAAAAGCAATTTTTGTGACTTCAAGCAGGAAAGTTTATGGATTTGCCAAAGTTTATTTAGCTGTTTTCTTATTAGAAATTCTAGTGCCTCTAGTTTTTTTTTTTTGTTTGTTTGTTTTTTTTTTTTTTTTACTATTAACAACAAGGTTTTAATTACAATTTTATGTTCCTACTTCAGATTATTTCCTTAGTCTTATAAGTAAGTTTGGTAGAATGAATATCCAATAAAAATTTTTGACTTTTAAGACTTTGTGGAAATAATTTTTTTTCTGGTCTTTTCGAAACTGGGTCTCCCTGTAGCCCCAGCTGTCCTGGAACTCACTATGTAGACCATGCTGGCCTTGAACTCACAGAGATCCCCCTGCTTCTGCCTCCCAAATGCTGGGATTAAAGGCGTGCCCACCACGCCTGGCTTGTGGAAACAACTTTTATTTCAGTCATGGTCTCATTGTGCAGCAATAGCTGGCCTTATCTGGGATCATGGTGTGTGCCCCATGCCTAGCATTATTTTTTCTTTTGTAGAAGTAGTTACGTGAGAGAAAAAAAAAGGTTGTAAGGCATCTGATGAAAAAAGTAGGGTGTGAAGTTGTATCTTCATTAACTACTTAAAACACAAAGAAGATACTGGGGAAATATACTTCAGCTATTATGTGTCAGAACATTGAGTTGTCCTTTGGACTTTCTAAGACCTCCCTAGTCAGAGCTTCAGTGGCTGGTCTTTCGGACTTTGTCTTGCATGACATTTTTCTGTTATTATTGTGGCATTTCAGTTTTTGTTTTTTTCTCTTTGGGTTTCTTGTGCAGCCCGTAATGGCTTCCAGATCATTAGATAGCTGAGGATGACCTTGAACTCCTGATCCTCCTGCCTCAAGTACTTGTATTAAGCCACCATGCAGGAGTCATGTCATTCACACACACACACACACCACACACACACACACACACACACACACGCACGCACTTATGCGCTCACGGGTGCATGATTATTTCGATTTTTCAAAACACTGGGTTTCATATGGCGCTCTTGTCCAGCATCTAATGTACTTCGGTTGTCTGCGCACTCCTCCTCCATTACGTTCTCTTGTCCAGCGTCTAATGTACTTCGGTTGTCTGCGCACTCTTCCTCCGTTACGTTCTCTTGTCCAGCGTCTAATGTACTTCGGTTGTCTGCGCACTCTTCCTCCGTTACGTTCTCTCGTCCATCTTCCCTGATCTCCTTTCTCTCCCCACACAATTTTACTTTCGTGTTCTTTAAAGAAGATTCTAGATCGCCATATAAGATAAAGCTTTTTGTGCTATTGTAATACACTAGATTCATCTCTACCCATATCATGGTTTCTGTTATTTTTAACTTAAAATTTACTTCTTTTTTTTTTTTCTTTTGAAATCTCTTCAAGACTTCTAACTTAAACCACACTGCCCTGCACGACTCCTTTCTAATCCTCAGAGATGCTCAGATTCAACTTATTTTGTGGGTTATGTCATTTCTCATCTTCTCTAAATCTTTCTGATGTCAAATTACCCTAAGATCCCATTTTATTAGAGTGAACATAAATGAGTATTGAAGGCTCAAAGGATTTTTTAATATTAATCATGTCAAAAAAAGTTCAAGGTGAGTTAAAAGAAGCTTTACTCAGGCTGAGAAGACTGCCAGAACCAGGTCAATGTGTGATTAAGAACCATTAAATTTATGGGGAAAAGTACTCAATTGTATAGAACTCCACCAAAGAATTTTAGGTATGCTGCCTTTAAAAGGTTTGAATTAATACATTTATTCAGAAAATATGTTTTTGAAGACCAACCACATTACAGAAAGTTGTCTGTAGAGTGATGAGGAAGTGGCTGTGTGTGGATAGGAAAGATTGTATAGTGAGAGAGAAACCATGGGCCTAAGGGACAGGCTCACTCAGTATTATTTCTTTACTCTGGAGATTTTCATACATGTATACAATGAAATATGATCATATCCACCCCTAATTTCTCCCCTGAAATGTCCCCTGTATCCCCCCAACCACTTCCCTCCTAACTGCATGTCATCCTCTTCATCTAATTAGAGCTGCCCATATGTTCTAGGTAGGGCCACCCACTGGAAGCTTACTCTTTTTGCACTAGCATATTTTCATGGGGACTAACTGGGATTCCTCGAGAATGACATTTGTTTCTTCTGAACATGGCTCTGTTCCCAAGAAGCTAATTACTATTCTACCCCCCACCCCCGCTCCATCTTAAGGGTCCACTACCTCAGCACTGTCACAGCAGACACCAAGCGCCTAACACAGCAACCTTTGGGAGACACACTCCAACCACACCCAAGTCATTGCAGCATTTGGTGGAATACTATTCAGTCTCAAAAAGGAGAAAATCCCAAAACACAAACTGCAACCCAATGAATCCAAAAACACTATGGAGAGCAGGGAGAGCCTGTCACAGAAAGACTAATAATGTATAATTCCAATTCTATGAGGTGGCTAGAGAAGACAGCCATAAGATAGGAAGGATAATGGTGGTGGCCAAGGGCTGGGAGAAGGGAAAAGTTTTCACTTAATGAACAGTGAGTTTCTGTTTTTTAAGAGGAAGACATCTGGTCTAGATGGTGATAACAGTTCCAATATTGTATGCATATACTTAATACGACCAAACTGCACATATAAAATGGTCAACACAATGTATTATGTAAATATTATATCTATTAAAAAAAAAAGAACAACAACAATGGGAAGATTTCCTTAAGCTTTTACCTCTGTACCAGCGTTAGCTGGTGTACGTAGGCATGAGGTGGGCATCCCTAACAACGAAACCAGCCAGAGGGCACTGTCTCCACTGGAGAGCAGAAGCATGCCTGGTCTAATGGGCAGCTGCTCCTCAGCTCTGCAGCCGGCACACCAGCACAGGACGGCTAGCCTGGAGGCAGAGGTGCTCATTCTACAACCGAGTATGAGAAGCAGACAGAGAACACTAAACAAGGAGCCGTGTGAGCACCTAACAAAGGCAAATGGAGAGATAGGCCAGAAGAGTCGCCAGCAAAGCCTCAGAGAGGAAACTAGGAAAGGATGGAAGTGTCCCTACCAGAGATCACTGAAGAGCTAGGTGGGGAATGAGGCCTGAGTGGGGCCCTAGGGGCTGATGCTATAGGACTTGGTCATTGTTGGGACTCACGAGGGGCTGTAGATGCATTAAAGAACACACTGTCAGGGCAGAAGGACTCTGAGAAAGTATCAAGAAGCCGCTCAAAGATCCTGGGACAGACAGTAGCAGCAACAGGGCCAATAAGACTGTATTTACTCCCCAGATTCTTGACTTCCTGGCTGAAAGTCTGCCTCCCGTCATGCCCCTGCTTCTGATTTCAGCTCACATTCAGGGCCCTGCATGGGCTCCTTGCAGTCATAGCCTTCCAGGCCTCTCCGAGCCACCTACTTGCTCTCAGTTATGGTAGAATATCCACCTCACCTGTCTGGCTTCTATCTATGCCTCTGCCTTGATGGGTGGTTATAAATAGTGACAGTGCCTGTATTATACTGAATATTAATCTCCAGCATCGTGACTGCTGACTGTAGTGGAGGTTTCTCTAGACAGGGAATGAAGATGTCTAAATTTCAAAGCTCTGAAGCAGTCCCCCATAACATTCCTTCCTCTGTCCAAATCTCAGGGCCTTAGTTATTTTTTTTTAATGTTTATTTTATTTGTCTGTATGTCTGCCTGAGTGTATCTATGTGCATCATGTACATGCAGGTCTGCAGAGGTCAGAAGAGGGCAGAGGATCCCCTGGAGCTAGAGTTAAAGGTAGTCCTGAGTCACCCATTGTGGGTACTGGGAACCAGATTCTGGACTTCTGCAAGAGCAGCAAATGCTCTTAACCATCGCCCCACTTCTTCAGCCCTAGGGCTTCTGTTGTTGCGTGCACAGCCAAGAATGGAGTTCTCGGCTCTAAGGCACCCTCAAGTAGCATCTTCACATCCTACCTTGTTACCCTAACCAACATACATACATCTGATGAGTAACCAGGACTACATACACCTCTCTGGTCACTGGACAGACCCCCAGATTGCCTTCTATGATTGGGATTAACAAACTGCCTGATGGCCTAATGGTTACTTATGGAGCCCATGAATCACATTCAGGGACTTCTAAATGACAGTATTGTTACAATTGCTTCATAAAGGACAATATTTCAGCTGTAGTTACTGAACATTAACTTGGCTCGGTTAATTCAAATTCATTAGTTGAGGGAAAACAATCCTCTTACTAAGTTCTAAATAAATCCTATCAGTTGATCTTGTAGTCCCAGAAGAGATTCAGAAATGGCCCAAAGTGAAAAAAGTCTGTTGACGCAATGTAGATGGAGTGGCTGGTTGGTCTAGCTCAGTAGCCTTCTGTTTTGTGCACACTCATGCAATCATCATCCCCAGCCCAGCCCCAGGTCATTTTTGAATGTATCACACTGTAACTCCAACACACAAAGAAAGCTTGAGAATCAAAACCCATTGTAGTGAATGGGAGAGAATTGAGTCAAATTAGAAAACCAGTTCTAGGAACCCTTTGCTCATGTGTGGGAAATAAAGCAGGTGGTGAGGAGCTTCCTTTAAATGGCATGGTCAGGAAAGAAGGAGATGCCAGGAAAGTGGTAAATCCTAGTGGCAGGAGAAGATGACTGGCTTGGGGATCAAGGAAACAAAATTGTCCAGGTGTGGTAGTGTGGGCCCTAATCCCAGCACTTGGAAGGTTGAAGCAGGAGAATTATGAATGTGAGGCCAACCTGGACTACATATAGAGACCTTGTAAAGAAAAAAACTAAAACAGAAAACCAGACAAGACATCAGGCAGTGAGGGAAGAGCAGTATGAGCATACATGGCTTAGATCATATTCCAAGCACAATAGGAAGCCATTGGAAAGTCACATGTTCCTATTTCTGCTGCAAAAATATCACCATGGCTATGTTGTGGGCACACACATAATAGCCAAACAGAAGCTTTGAAACTCCCGTTTACTTCTCTGAAGTATAGTGTTTCCCAGACTACTTTGCTCATGTGTCTCTTCTCTCTCTGTGGTAGCTTTATGATATAGGTCAGGTGAGTGAGGCCCAGTGTAGTTCCCACAGTGTTTGTATTTCCCAATGAGTTTAAAGATACAAAAGTTTTGGGCACCTGCACTGAAGTAGTGGATATTTTCTAGAAGGTTCTAACAGAAAGGAAAAAAATGTCAAGTATGCAGTGAGCATGTTTTGTATCATTTGCCTAGGGATTATTTTAATCATCTTCATTTTCTACATAAGCAAAAGGAAGCTTTAAGCCTTGATCAGTTCCCTGAAATCACATAGCGGAGGCTGGTGGCAGCAGATCCGTGGCTGCCATGTAATAAGCACATCTTGATGTTTAGAGTAAAGAATCCGCTGTGGAAGCGGGGAGGTAGTTGACTACGTCCTCAGTGTCCCTGAAGAATGGAGGTCCCAGTGGTGTGGGCCCCGTCTTACTGGGCCTGTGGGAAGCTGTGGTACAGCTGGCTGCTGCCTCAGTGGCCCTGAAAAGTTGCCCTCTTCTGCCGATTTGCTCTGGGATTCATGGAAACAAATCGCTGCTCCAACCTCACTGCCTTCATTTTCTTTTTTAAATGTCCTCAGAAATCTTTCTAGTGAGTTGACATGCATAAAGTTCAGTGCATGTTTTCTATCCCACTCATTCTCTTAAGAGCTGTTATAAGAATAGCGGACCTGGTCCTTGGGGTCCCTTGTATTTTGTTTCATCATGCAATCTCCCTCTTTGGCACATAAGAGTTTTCTTCTTTCTTCTCTACTATGTTCCATCGCTCACAGCCAAGGCTGCCTTATCTTATGCTTTCTAAAACTGTGAGTGAAATAAACCTCTTTTTTTTTTATTAACTTTCCAGATTCAGGCATTTTGCTACTGCAACGGAAGTCGAATTAAGATGTATGTGTATACCACGTTTTATTGACTCTTTCTCTTGGTGACAGTCATTGGGTGCTTCCATCTTTTATGAATATTGTGTGTAAATATTTGAGTCCTTGTTTTTAATTATTTTACCTATATACCTTTAGATATTCCTTAAGGTGTATTCCTACTATTGAACATCATGGGATCACTGGCATATTGTTCTTCAGATCAAAAATAGAGGTGAAAAGGGCTTATTCTGGCATGGAAGTTCAGGGCACAGATTTCTGCTCCTTCAGGCAGCCAGGAGACCTTCCCAGAATGGCTCTCCCGGGTATGAACTGTAACAGTCAGCAAGTTAGTAATGGGGATTCTGGGTTCAATGTTACAGCTGACCTCTGCCACCTCCCTCTAAATGGTTGTACAGAGGGGTGTATGCTGGTGAAAAATTATTGTTACCTTAATTGTTTTCCAGTCTTGAAAAATTAATCAGTGTCTCTTGATGGCTGTTTATATTAGGCCATGTGAGATCCCAGCCCAGCACAGCCCAGGCAACTTCTCCAGCTGTTCCCAGATGTTGACAGGGGCTATTGAGAGCATCTGGGAGGTGCGAAGTGTGAAGCCCACAATATTTTATGAATGATGTGTAATTAGTTAAAATTTGATTATTTGGGTCTACCTCAATTTTAGTTTAATCTATGATCTTTATTAGCTCCGAAATGAAGGGATCTGAAGAGGTGCTGTGATGGCTGCACCCCTTTCAACATAGTGGTCTTCTTCCAGGATGAAATGAATATTCCCATTACTGGAAGAACACATCTGCATCATGAGGGTCTGGGTCACTGGAGACCTGTGTTGTTTAGCCACATGTATAACTCGTGAACAGCATTGCATTGTTTTATGAAAGTCAAAGGATGCCTGTTTACCCTCCAGCTCCTTTCTACTTATTCCGCCCACACACTTCTTTATATCAGTAATGTCATGTTATATATGAAAAAAGGCTTCCTGGACACTGTTCACAGACCAGCCATGGTGAGAATATATCTACTCATCCTTCCATCAACAAATCCCTGTCTCTGCACTGTTGGTCAAAATGGCTCAGTTGGTTCACCACACTATGGTCTCTAGAAGTTCATGATATATTTCAAAATAACTAGGAGAGTTTAAAGAGTCCCAAGACAGACATCATAAATGTTAATTACTCTGATTTTCTCATCATACATTGTATATGTGGACCAAATTATTACACTGTGCCTCATAGAGAGGTACAGCCATGATGCGTAGACTGAAAGTAACAACAGCAGACAAGAGTCTGCTAGAAGAGACAGGCTTTAAACAAAGACACACACACATGCCAGTCCTGACAGTTCAGGCCTGTATTCCAGATGCTCAATCTGAGGCACAGTCTAGGCTATTGGGTGAGAGACCTCATCTTAAAAAAAAAAGGAAAGAAGAAACACATAGTAGTTATAATTGTGATGGATGCTGTGTAGGAGAAATTGTAGCTAAGCATGCAGCACAGAGCCCAACATTATCTGAGGATTAAAATTCTTTTGAGCTCCGAATAAATGGAGTCCTGATTAGAACGACTTATTGAGTGACTGATGAAAGGGAATTTTTAAATTTGGCGTCACAACAAATCTCTGAGAGTTTTGGTAGTCATTCTCATCATCCCAGAGCCACCAAAGTCTAAACCAGGACTTCAGGCAGTTAGGTAATTCTAGAACATTCTAGCGGTCCTGACAACTTGAAATCATGCTAAATTGTTTTGCTTGGCCAGTTGGGCGGTTATGATGAAACAGTTTAACACAGAAATGCTTATTATTATTATTTTGGTCTTTTTGAGACAGGGTCTCCCTGAAGCCCCAGCTGTCCTGGAACTCTCTATGTAGACCAGGCTGGCCTTGAACTCACAGAGATCCTCTTGCCTCTACCTCCCACGTGCTGGGATTAAAGGTGTGTGCCACCAGGCCGAGCACAGAAATGCATTTTAAAAAGTCACCTTCATTTTGAAGTATAAAAATACAATTAAAATTTTTTTCATTTTATTTTTTAATCTTTTTTCATTTTATTTTTATTTTATGTGTATGGATGTTATGCTTGCATGTGTGTAAGTACACCTGTGTTGTGCAGTGCCTGCAGAGGACAGAAGAGATGTCAGATTCCCCGGAACTGGAGTTATGGACTCCAATTAGCTGCCATTTGGGTGTTAGGATTCAAACCCAGGTCTTCTGCAAGAACAGCCAATGTTCTTAACCTTTGAGCCATCTTTCCAGTCCTCAAAATACAATTTTTATAATTGGATGCCACTTTTTTTTTGAGACCGGGTCTCTTGGTAGCCCCAGCTGATCTGGAACTCACTTTGTAGAGCAGGCTGGCCTTGCACTCACAGAGATCCACCTGCCTCTGCCTCCCAAGTGTTGGGATTTAAGGCATGCCCCACCATGCCCCTGCTTAGATGCCACTTTTTAATTATAAAAATGATAATAGGTTTACTAGAGAATATTATATATAAATGTACAAGATATTTAATAGTTTATACATATATGACATGTATTTATATACAAAATCATTCCAGAGAAAAAATAATTGTTGAAATGTAGCTTCCTTCTTTTTTTTTTAGATTTATTTTTATTTTGTGTGTATGGGTATTTTGCCTGCATGAATGCTAATGGACCTGTGTATTCAATGCTCCTGAAGGCCAAAAGAGAGCTATGGACTCCCTGGAACTGGACTTACAGATGATTATTAGCTGCCATGTGGGTGCTCAGTCCTCTGCACGAATACCAGTACTCTTAACTGGTGAGCCATCTCTCCGGCCCTCTTCTTTTCTTTTTGATTCATGCATGTTCGGTAAATATTTGACAATCATCAGTGTAATTCAGGTTCCATTCCTGACAGATCTGAAAATCCACTGCAATTAGTAAGATGTAAAAATGCTGAGGTCTGCCAGAGAGACGAATCAGAAGTTCAGAGCAGGAGCTGCTCTTCCAGAGGACCAGAGCTCTGTCTTGAGCATCCATGTCAGGCAGCTCTGTAACTCGCCTGCCTGTGACTCTAGCTTTTGGCCTTCACAGCACTTGCACACATGTGTCATCCACAAACAAATACACATACACATAAACAAGCCAAGTTATGGAAATTAATGATGAACTAAATAATTATATGCTCTCCAATGAACAGGCTTATTGTGTGAGGAATCTTCCATTCTTTGATGGTAATTGTAAATTTGGGCATATGTACAAAGGCTTCCTGTCCTTCCTTATGAATGTTCATAGATATATTATCTATAAATGTCACAATCATGTGTGTACATAAGCATATGTAAGTACACATTTCTCAAAATTGAAATGATTTAATTCATAATTTTATTTATTTATTTATTTATTTATTTATTTATTTATCTATTTATTTTTTGGTCTTTTTGAGGCAGGGTCTCCCTGCAGCCCCAGCTGTCCTGGAACTCACTCTGTAGACCAGGCTGGCCTTGAACTCACAAAGATCTGCCTGCCTCTGCCTCCCAAGTGCTAGGATTAAAGGCATGCGCCATCACGCCCGGCTTATTTCTTATTTTTTGTTAAAATCACATTCTGAGAACTTCAGTTTTTGTGATAATTTTGATAACCAAATGGTGCTCAATAGCAAGAATATGCTGCAGTTTGCTTTTATGTTTAATTCTATTATTGGAATGTAGATTACCTCCAGGCTTGTGCTATTATGATCAGCACTGTAGAGGAAGTTTTAAAAAATCTTGGTATAGACTTATAAAACTGTAATTTTTGGGTAAAAGGAATGAACTTTTAAGGCGTTTAATTAATATCATCAAATTACTTTTCAGAAAAATTAAAGTATGGATACAAATTTAGAGAAATAGAGCTGGCTCTGCAATTACAGGTGTACAGAACTTGAAGCATACGGATTGGGGAAATTCAAGACCTGTGCTTTGGAGTACGATTTAGTTTGCAGTTGTGTTGGTTTGAGTCAGAACATCCCCCATAGACTCCATGTATTTGGACATGTGGTCCCAGTTCTCAGTGCTTTTGGGAGCAGGGTCATGGGACCTTTAGAAGGCGTGTTCCTGCTGGAGGAAGCACATCACCAGGGGTGGGCTTTTAGAGTTCCTAACCTTCCTCATTTCTAGTCTGAATCTTTCTGCTCTCTGTGCCTGCCTGAAGATGTGAGATTGCGGCCTTCTGCCCTGGCCACCTTTGCTGCCATGCCTCTCTGCCATGGTGGACTCTTACCCTCTGGAACTATAAGCCAAATAAACTCTTCCTTCTATAAGTTGTCTAGGTCATGGTGTTTTATCATACTAATAGAAAACTAATTAATATGCCAACCAACTAACCAACAAATAAAGAAATCAAACCAAATAAAACCTAATCAAAACCCCCCAAACTTTTGAGTTTCATGGATTTACTTCTTTTTCTAAAAAATTAATCTGGGGGGGGGGTAGGTGAGGTGGCTCAGGTGGTAAAGGTGATTGCTGCCTAGCTTGACAATCTGAGTTCAATCCCTAGATCCCACTCGATTGTTGGAAGCAGAGAACTGACTCAGATGAGTTGTCACTCTGACCTCCACATGCCAGCCCCAAATAAATAAATAAGAATAAATAAATAAATTTAAAATGAATCTATGTATAAACCCAGAAACTTTTATTTTAATTAGAAAAGAAAATGAAAAATATCAGTTGAACTCTTCCCAACACAGAGCTGAGATTTCTTAGACATATATATTTAACTAAAAGATATAATACTTTTGAACTGTTTCCTTGTTTTCATCTTCTCGAGCCATCCTCACTTCTGGTTTCAGATCACTGGCCTTGAGTCTTGTTGTGACTCATGGGGGGAAGCAGGTACCTATGTATACGTGTGTGTGTGTGTGTGTGTGTGTGTGTGCGCGTGAAAGAGAGAGAGAGAGAGAGAGAGAGAGAGAGAGAGAGAGAGAGAGAGGAAAGAGGGGGGGATCCTCCACCCACTTTCAGCATAGATAGGTTTTTCTTTGATTATTTTGATTTCAGCCAGAAATTTGAGGTGACAGAACACTGACAATGTTCCACACTAATTCTATGGATTCTCTCAGAGTTGTTTAAAAAACCCAATATATACTACCTAAAGCCTGAATACCTTATTGAGGGATTTATTTTTATTTTTATTTTTATTATTATTTTTTTTTTTTGGTCTTTTCGAGACAGGGTCTCCCTGTAGCTCCAGCTGGCCTGAAACTCACTCTGTAGACCAGGCTGGCCTTGAACTCACAAAGATCCACCTGCCCCTGCCTCCCGAGTGCTAGGATTAAAGGCGTGCGCCACCACGCCCGGCCCTTATTTTTATTTTTAAACACAATGTTAATGTAAACACAATGTTAATGTGTTTGTTTTTAAAACAGAACATTAAAAAAACTCTCTCTCTCTCTCTCTCTCTCTCTCTCTCTCTCTCTCTTTCTCTCTCTCAAGACATCAAGACCCCTGTTCATCTCCACCCCCCCACCCCCCACCAAGGAGAGTTGGAAAGCTAGTTTCTTTGTGGCAGATCAGAAGCAGGAGGGAGACAGGCAGCCTTGAACCCCTGTTCTTTCCTCTCTGCTCAACTCCATCAGCCTGCCCTTGTGGCCCTGTGAGTCCAGGGGTCAAATGGCCAATCAATACAAGTTAAACAAGTTACTTGCTTTAAAAAGAAACAAATTAAAGCAAACTTTTTTTAACCACTCAATTGAACCAATGAAATTCCCCTCTTTTTCTTTCCCAGTGTTTTCCTGATGTTGATAGCCAGTTCAGGCTGATAGGACAGGGACAGACTGGTGACTAGGACTAAAAGGAACAAGATAGCACTTGAAATGCTGGCAGACAGTGTGGTCAAAGGCCAAAAGGTTAAACCAAGATCAAGAGACATAGAAAACTGGGGACAAAACCCATGAAAATCCCTGGTCACCAGGAAGGTGGCAAGGTCTAGGACTGGGCTCATGGCCACCCAGCAGGGGTTGTTGGGCCCAAGGCATCCCTCTGCCAACCCAGCTGCACATTCTTCTTCACCCTTTGAGAATAGGTTCTCCAAGACTTCTACTTGGGAACCCTGGAGGTGTGAGAACCTGGATACAGCTGGCCAATGCAAGTGGGGACAGCGGAAATCCTAACCTTTGGTGAGTGTGGCACTACTGCTCTGGAAAAGAGCAAGCTTTGTTGCTTCTGCTCCATGCTATGCTACCTTAGAGACAGCTGGGTTCTGAAGAGAAGGGATAAGCTGTGAGGAGCAGTTTCTTTTCCTACTGGTCCTTGCTCAGCTATGTCTAAGAGAAACCAGCAAAAGCAAAACCAAGCAAAACAACGAACAGAAGAATGAGTTAATAGGAGAGACAACTTTTGACATGGGCTCCTTGAAGTTCTACCTTCTCTTTTGCAGAAGTGCTTGAGACAAAGCTTTTGTGCAAGTAGTTTGCTTGGGAGGTAAACTTAGGAAGCACCTGAACACAAGTGGGAGACAGACATCTCAGCAAACTCATAAAGCATGCATTGCTGAACAGATCAGCACAATGGCCAAATAGGCTCCAAATCCCCTGGGAATTCTAAGGGACAGAAAAGAACAGACCATAGAGTTTAGCCCTCCCAAAGGAAAGGGAAGAACCTTCTGTCCAGTTCTTGCCAAGCATTGCCAGGGCTATTTTCCCAGAAGAGAGTTCCCTGGCTTTTCCTCACTATGGCCAGGTGCACTTCAGAGGCCAGACAGAGCTCAAATCAGTGTCAAAGTGCAAATGGCAGAGGGGAAGGGCCCAGCAGGAGTCAGGAAACTTGACATTCCATTCAGGGGTATTCAGGACTCCATCTTGAAAGTCCTCAGTTCCACTGGTCAGAAAGACACCGGCACTCTACCTGTGGCATCATAGTCACTAGCCCTTCCATCAGGTTGGATGGCTGGTTACAATTTAGGAATGTATCTTGACTAAAGAGTTTTTGTGTTAATCACTCCTTTGTACAAATCCAGGATTACAGTGCAATGAAATACAAATGACAACTTCTAAAGGCAGCCAATAGAGGAATGAAGTCAGTGGGCAGCATGGAGCCACGTAGATCCATGGGCCAAGTTCATAATTTGTGAGACTGTGGTCTTTTGACAATTTTGATCTATGTTTCACATAATTGTCTATTATCTTAATTTGTACCATTTCTTTGAAACTCACCTGAGGGTATAATCCTTCAGAAGTTCAATTACCTGCAGTTGGTTGTCAGACAACACTTTTGGCAAATGGTTCTTGAGAAAACAGGATCTGCATTTTGACAGGCAGGAGGACATAGAGGATTCTCTCAACAGGTGATACTGGGAGGGCACTCTAGGAAAGGAGTAACCTCCTGGAAATTTCTTAAGGAATATAATGTATTGATGAGCATAGAGACCGAGGTGTCCACCTTTAATAATGAAAAATTTATTTTTGCTTTTATTTATGTGTCTGTGTGAGTATGTTCCTTGTGTGTGCAGTGGACAGAAGGTGTTGGATCCCCTGGAACTAAAGTTAAAGGTGGTTGTGAGCTTCCCAACATGGATGCTGGGAACTAAACTTGGGTCCTTTGGAGAGGAAACTGCTCTACACACCTTATCTGCTTTCTTTGAAGTTAAAAAATATATTGTTTTGAAAACAAATACATTCTTAACATGTTTAGCTGCTCAGTAATCTCTCAAGCCCCAGGCTTTTTAAAAATATGTTTTTATTTTCAAATTATTATTATTATTATTATTATTATTATTATTATTATATCATGTGTTTTTGAGATAGGTTCTTTCTATAGCCCCAGCTGGCCTGGACCTCACTATGTAGCTCTATGTGAAATGTTTTCCACAGACTTAGGTGCTTGAACACTTGGTCCCCAGCTGGTGGCACTGTGTTGGAAGGTTATGAAACCTTTTAGGAAATGGGTTACTGGGGAGAGGTCTTATGGACCCTGGCCCTGGCTCTGGCCTGTCTCTCTGCTGAGATGTGAGAAGCTATCATAAGGTCCTGTGCCATTCATTGCCCCCCAGCACAATGTACTGTATTCTCTTAAATTGTGAGCTCAGATATACCCATCTTCTTATCTTTTTTTTTTTTTTTTTTTTTTTTGTTTGAAGGCTCCTTGGCAACCCCAATCATCAGTCCTGCCCTTGTGCTCCACCACACTGGGGTTGTTTTTTTTTTGTCTTTCTGAGACAGGGTCTCCTTGTAGCTCCAACTTACTTACTTGGAACTTGCTATGTGTCTACAGACTGGACTTGAACTCACAGAGCTCTGCCTGCCTCTGCCTCTGGAGTGCTGAGATTAAAGGTGTATGCTACCATGCTTGGCTCCATCTCCTTTTAAAGTGTTTCTTGTCAGGCATTTGGTCCCAGACATGAAAAAAGTAACTAATACATATGCATATTTATGCGGTAAAATGCTTCAATACAGTATTTGTCATTTGGGATATAGCTTGTTTCATTCAACATAGTGTCCTCATTGCTCATCAATGTCATAGTCTGTGTCAGGATTTCCTTCCTTTTAAAAGGAAGATCATGCATAGCTCATGGCAGCCCTTGGTGCATAGGACACACAATCTCACTCTGCTCTGTGGCACTTAAACCTGGGCAAACTTCTAATAACATTTACAGACTTGAATGTCTGTTTGTATTCTAGATTTGTAGAGACAGGGAAAAGGAGTCCATTGTAGCTTTCTGATTTATATTTTAAATGACAAATTGAGCATCTTTGATTTTAAAATATAGAATCCACATACTCCAAAATGTAAAACTTTTAGGATATCACAGTAGAAAAATTTCTCAGTATCAGAAATTATTGAAAATGTCATATAAAATTGCCTTTGTGAATATATGATATATAGGAAGCTTAAATGAATTTTGTGTTTTGACCTGAGTCTTGTTCTCAAATATCTCATCCTTATGCAAATATACTAAAATATGAAAAATAAAATTGAAATCTGTAGCACTCTGGTCTCAAATATTTTTGATACAGGATGTTCAACCTGTAATAGTAGTTTTTTAAAATATATTTTACTATTTCTATTTCATGTGTATAAATATATTGCTTACATGTGTGTAAGTGTGCCCATGTTCAATGCCCACAGGGTTCAAAGAGGGCGCTAGATTTCCTGGAACTGGAGCTACAGACAGTTGTTAGCCACCATGTGGATGCTGAGAATTGAATCTGGGTTCTCTGCAAAAGCAGCCAATGCTCCTAACCATTGAGCCATCTCTCCAGTCCACTAGTAGTTTTTTTAAACAATTAAAACATTTTATTTATTTTTTATTTTATGTGTATGAGTGTTTTGCCTGCCTGTATGTAAGTATGCCACATGTGTGCAATGTCCACAGAGGCCAGAATGGAACTGGAGTTATGGATGGTCGTTAGCTGCCATGTAGCTGCTGGGAATTGAACCCAGTTTTCTGCAAGAAGAGGCAGGACTCTTTTTCTTTTTTTTTTTTTTTTTGGTTTAGTTTATTTATTATTATTATTTTTTTTTTGGACTTTTTTTTTCACATAAATTTATTTATTTATTTTTAACAAATCTAGACCCATGTTCCCGCTCATTCCCCCACCCCACCAGAGCTCGTGCATTCTGCCAAACATGCTTTCCATCTCTTAGTCTTTCTCAATATTTTCCATGGGGAAGTTGACTGTTTTGAGCAGAAGTTCACTGTTTCAGTCAGTTCTTTGATGCAGTATATTCTGTTGTTGTTGTTTCCAAAATGCATTATGCCCAACTGCTTTGTACAAAAGCTCAGGGGGCCCTACACAAGAAATACTTACAACTGGGTAATTGGCACTAGCATCCACAGATGAGTGATACCATGCATCGTTTGTTTTTCTGGGACTGTGTTACTTCACTCAGCATGATGTCCTCTAGCTCCAGCCATTTTCCTGCAAAGCTCGTGATGTGTCTTTCTTTACTGCTGCATAGATTTCCATTGTGTCGATGTACACATTTTCTCTATCCCTCGTCAGTTAGGGGCATTTAGGTTGGTTCCAGCTTCCTTGCTATTGTGAAGAGAGCTGCAATAACATGGCGTGCAGTGTATCTCTGTGGTGGCGTAAGTTTTGAGGGTACATGCCACGGAGTGGTAGGCTGGGATCGGTGGCAAGTTACTCCAAGTGCTGTCCAAGGGTTCTTCACAACTGCTTTCAAGTGGCCTGTATCAAGTTTACATCCCACAGGGTGATGATGTTCCCCTTTCCACCAGCAACCTCTCCAGCACTTGGTATCACCGTATTGTTTTCTTGTCCTAAGCCAGTCTTATTTGAGTAGATGAGATCTTAAGTGGTTTTGATTGGCATTTCCTTAATGATTAGTGATGTTGAACAGTTCTTAGGTGTTTTCTCAGACATCTCTAATTTCCTCACTGTGGAGCTGTCTCTGTTTAGTTGCTTCTTTGCTCCATCTATTGAGCGGGTGCCGCTTTGTTTTTCTTTTTCTTTGTTTTTTGAGTAGTTTATATATCTAGAAATCATGCTTGTCAGAGTATCTGCAGTGAAGTTTTCTCCCTTTTTTTTTTTTTTTTTGTGTTTTCTTTCCTCTTGTTTTTTTTTGCAGAAGCTTTTTGAGTTTGATGAGGTCCCATTGTCACTTGTGACCTTAATGTCCTTGTGCAGGTCCTGCGTGTCTGTTTAAGGAGTCTCTTTCCTACGCCTATGTCTTGTAAGTCGGCCATGTGCCAATCGTTTTTCTTCTATCACCTTCAGAGTTTGGGTTTCACGTTGGGTCTTAATCATCTGGAAGTTTGACTTTTTGTAAGGGTGAGAGGTAGGGGTTTAAATTTCATTCTTCTACAAGTGGTGATCCAGTTTTGCCAACACCACTTGCTGAAGATCTGTCTTTTCTCCATTGTGGTTTCTTGGCCCCCTTTTCAAAATATGAGATGGCTGAAATTGAATGTGCTCAGATTTGGATCTTCGGTTTTGTTTCCTTGGTCAACAGGTTCTGTTTTGTGCCAGTACCAGGCTGTTTTTAATGACTATAGCCCTGTAGTATAGTTTAAAATCTGGTATAGAGATCCCTCCTGTGTAGATCTTTTCACTCAGGATTGATTTAGCTATTCGGGGTCTTTTGTTTTTCCAAATGAATTTAAGAACTTTTGTTTCCAAGCCTGTGAAGAAACTCTTGGGGATTTTGATTGGGATTGCATTAAATCTATACAAGAGAGGCAGGACTCTTAACCACTGAGCCATCTCTCCAGCTCCCTGTAGTATTATTTTTTGATTACAGTATAACACATATAACATGAAATTTAGGAACCCACCCATTCTCACATTTGTAGTTGAGCAGTGTTAAGTGTTTTGACAGGCTTGATGGTGTGGTTGGACCAGTCCCAGCAGCCACTGGCAGAACTTCATGTAGCAAACTTGAAACTCTGCACCATCAAGCAGCCTCTCCCTATTGCCTTTCTCCTTTCTCCTAACTCTGGTATCTTTAGTTTTCTTTGTTTACGTAGTTCCTCATACAGTGACCTCACAGAGAATCACATAGTATTGTCTTTTTGTGGTTGTTACGTCAATTTATGTGTTGATTTGCTGACTGACAGCCAGTTCTGGAAAGCCTCTCTGGACGGTAGCAGGATAATTTAGTTTGAGTGTTTGCAGGAGGATAAGAGTAAGATTTCCCTGTTCCTGAACAAATGTGGGTATGAATGGGATGTGTGGGTAGTGCTTCTGCTATTGAAAGAACTTGTTTGTCTAAATGAGGTTTCCGAAGAAATGACATAGCATCACTGATAATCCGGGCCTCCGTGAACGTTTGTCAAAAGACAAGCACCTCAGGCATGTGCTTTTTTTCCATTTTTGTGGAGGAACATGTTGTTCCAGAGTAGGAGGATATCAGAGTCTCTGGCTTTCATAATCTTTACATTTCCACTCAAACCAAAGTTGGCCTGGCTCTGTTAGCTGGTTTCAAACACCTGCTCTTGCCTGTGGCTCAGATGTTCACATCCAAGCTGCTGGGTGAGGGACACTTAGCTTCTTTATTTAAATTAATTTATGCTTTTCACAAAACCTAGAGAATCCAAATACTCACAAGATCACAGAGTATGCTGTGTAGCAACTAATGACTGTATGTGTAGAGGAGAGATTGCTTTAATAGCAAGAGAATTTGACTTCTGGGCTTGCTTGAGCAGGGCATGCTAGTACCTATTACTAATCCTGTTTTACAGAGAAGAGAGAGGACAAAGGTGTTAAATAACTTCTTAAAATGACACAGCTCTAAGTGGAATTATGGGATTTGAATTCAGACTATACAGTTTTAGAGTGAGGAGTGGTTCAATAAACCATCCTATCATTTCTGAGATTGCAAATTTATTAGATTGCCTATTGAAGAAAACCTTTCAAAGTGTTATGCTTTGAATCTGGAATGCCCCAGACAGGCTCATGTTTTGAAATCTTGGTCCCTAGGTTGTGGCATTATTTTGAAGGCTGTGGAGCCTTCAGGAGTGGGGCTTGGCTGGCAGAAGTTGGTCACTAGGGATGGGTCTCTGAAGATTATAGCAGCCCCTGGCTCCTGCCTCATGGTTTCTGTTCCCCAGGCTGTAACACACTCATGCTACCAAAGGCCAAGCCAGTCTGGCATACCTCCCCCTCACTATGATGAACTGAAGACTCTAAACCATGAGCCCAAATAAGTCCTTCCTCTGATGAGTTGTTATATCATTTACTTAGTCGGCCCCTAACAAAGTAACTAACACAAGGAATAAGTATAGTTTTATTTTAATAAATTAATAAAGTACCAAGTTCTGGAAGTGATATTCACTGCTCTTATATAAATCCATAAAGAAAATAATTTAGTAACTTTAAAAAATTTGTTTATTTTATTTTATTTTTTTTAATTTTTTTAAATTAATTTTATTTATTTCTGTATGTGTATGAATGTACTGTCTGCATGCAAGTTTGTGCACCCGTGTCGTGCAACGCCGCGGAGGTCAGAAGAGGGTCTCGGATTCCCCTGGAGCTGGAGTTCTCCTGGAATTGGAGCTTCAGACGGTTCTCAGCCGCCATGTGGGTGCTGGGGATCGAACCCGGGTCCTCTGTAAGAGCAGTCGGTGCTCTTAACCGCTAGGCCATCTCTCCAGCCCCTGTTTATTTTATGTGTGTGATTGTATTGCCCACATGAATATAAATGCACTCATGTGGTGCAATGGCTATGGAGGCCAGAAGAGGGCATCAAGTCCACTGGAACTGGAGTTACAGATGGTTGTTAGCTGCCATATGGATGCTGGGAATTAAAGTTGGGTCCTTTACAAGAGCAGCCAAGGGTCTTAACTGCTGAGCTATCTCTCCAACCCCTTAATAACTGTTTTTGAAAGTATTAGAGGAATCCAGAAAGTAAAACCATGTAGAAATCCGGCTCTTGTTACAAATGGTTTGAGAAAAAAAGATGATTCAAATAATCTAATCTTATAAATAAGAAATGATAAAAATATTGAGATCTATCCAGTAGGTAGGCAATGCTACTTTAGAGATCATTTTAACTACCTGGAACATATCAATGTAATCTTAATCAAATCAGAAGGAAGAGACCTTTCTCAGTAGAATAGGAAAAATTCTTCCTTTATGAAACACATATTTGGGAATAATTCTGTTGCATGGAAATGTCACTAACTAGAGTGTGTAGGGTCAGCAATTGGGTTGCACTCAAGTGACAAGAGGTATGAGTAAAGAGGTTAGTGGGTTTTCCTCCTTGTAGATAATAATATCTGAAGATATTCACTACTTTTTTTGGTCTTTTTTGAGACAGGGACTCCCTATAGCTCCAGCTGGCCTGGAACTCACTGTATAGACCAGGCTGGACTTGAACTCACAGAGATCCACCTGCCTCTGCCTTCTGAGTGCTGGGATTAAAGGTGAGTGTTGCCATGCTGGGTGATGTCTAGTACTTTTTAAAGACCTCAAATTTAGATGAATAAGCCTATACATTTCAGCCAGTATCATGGCTATGTGTTAGGCAAGTCCCACAGAGAGGAGACAGCTGGTGTCTGGCTCCCAAACACCTAACAAAAATTTAAAGCCATTTTTCTGCTTTCAGATCTTTGTCACATTCTCTACTTCACAGCAAGAGGCAAATTATTCCAACCAGAGGGGTGCTGAGCAAAGAGGTTGTTAGATTCAATTTCAAGAGTATTTGATGACTTTGCACAGGATGTTAGAGCTGTGGTGCATAAAGACATTGTGGGGGGTTCAGAACCAATGAAGATAATGTACTGATTCTTAAGGAGTTTAAGGAAGGGAGGCACAGGTGTATGATGTCAAAAGAGGAAAGCAGGTGTGCAGGAGGAAGAAAATGAGGGGAAAAAAGAAGGAAGAGGAGAGGAGTCTGGGAAGGGAAGACAGGGGAGGGAAGACGAGAGGAGGAAGGGAGAGGAGAGAGAGAAAAGGGAAGGGAAACTTATATTGGGAGGCGAAAGACAAGAGTTGTGTGGATGGTTTTTCCCCAAAGCCAAGCAAAGCTATGGAATGGAACAAAGAATTCTAATTCAAGACAAGTTTCCTGAACTATACAAAGACTAGAAGCTATCCATTAAAATTCCCACATTCTTGAGACTATCAACCCCAAATGACCAGCACCAAGACATATTCTAGGGATAAACTTTCAGCTTAGGACAGGAAAAGAAATCTTTTGAGTAAGTGGCAAAAACTCAGAAAATACACTTAATTATCATCAGAATTTTTCCTGAAAAAAAAGAAACAACAACAGAGTAATTAGAATCTTTCAGAGAGCCCCTTACTGTCAACTGCTCTTGGGGACAAGCCACAGACATTTGACATGGCTAGAACAGACAGAAACAGAACAGATGGTGATGAGCTCCCAGGGGAAGAGTCAGGGTAAGACATAAGATGGCTGTATGATCAGACAATGTGGACCGGGATCAGCCCTGAAATCTGGGAAAACAACTACCTGGAAGGAGACTAGATACTGGAGTGTGGCATTGCTGCTCTAAAGATGAAACGTAGGAACCTTATCATCTCTGCTAGTCACCTCTGCTCAGCTCACAGAGCACCAAGAACCTGTTACCAAGGTTCCCCTCCCATCCTTCCTCCCTCTCTCCTTCTCTTCCTTCCTTCCTCCCATCCTTCCTCCCTCTCTCCTTCTCTTCCTTCCTTCCTCCCATCCTTCCTCCCTCTCTCCTTCTCTTCCTTCCTTCCTCCCTCCCTCCCTTCCTTCCTTCTTTCCTTTTTCCCTTTTTTTCCCTTTTCCCCTCCCCCAACACCTCTTCTTTCTTGCTCCCTTCACCTTCTTCTGCCTCTTTTCCCTCTCCCTCTCCTCTTGCTTCCTCTTCCTCCTCTGCCTCTTCTTTTCCCTTTCTGTCTCCTGCTTCTCCCCTTCCTTTTTCATCCCTCCCCTCCTCTCTCCTTCCCTCTCCTCTTCCTCCTTCCTCATTTTACATTATTATTATTATTATTATTATTATTATTATTATTATTTACAGTATCCATGGGAGGTGGTTTTTAGTAATACTGCCCCTTCTTGAATTCCCTGGGTTTAGTATCTGGGAATGCCCATTGCATTCCTGGCTTTATAGTATGTCTTTAAGTCTGAAAGAATATTTATCCTTGGGCTGAAATAGTCCTTATTTGACTAGTCTCTAAATATCTATTCTAGGATAAACGTTCAGCTTAGGACAGAAAAAGAAACCTTTTAAGTAAGAGGCAAAAACCATTGTCATCATTGCACATTTCCAACTTGACTGTTAACAGGACTAACCCATCATTTCACTGAATATTCCACTCGTGGAAAGCCCACATGCTTGCATGTGCTAATTTCAGGGTGACTTGTTAAGCATCACTGAGGACAATCGCCCCTTCCTCTCCTTTTTATACTCTATGCAGGAAAGAGGAAACTGGTTAGTGGTCCTCAGAAGCACGTCTTATCTTTCTCTGGTGCACATCTTGCCAGATGACTATTATTAACAAGTTGGTCCTGAGGTAGCAGGACCTTGTCTGCTTGCTGCTGCCTCCTCGGTACCTGGCCTTGTGGTATCTCAGTGAGTGGGAGTGGGATGAATGAAGGAGTCGCCTTCAGATGCCAAGTGTCTGTGACAAAGCCCATGTGTGCTATCAGAAGGCTCTAGCAAGCCTGCTGGGGTTCATAGATCTCTGTAAGGAGAGGGAGAAGAGCAGGAATTGTGTCAAATTGCAGGAAAGTCCTCATGACCTCTTGTACCTATTCTTCATAAAATACTCTATATCTTCCAGACTCGAGAGGCTCAGTGGGAAGGTTTTTCCCTTCAAATAATTGATGCATGATACTTGGCCTAAATAAATGAATGACTAAAACAGATACTGTTATTAATATTATAGTTAGTTATGTAGCCCAGGCTAACATCACACCCATAATCATTCTCCCTTACCTTTCTGCGTGCTGGGATTATAAGCATGCAGGATGACCATGCTTGCCTTTTAAGATGGAGTCCTGTTATGGCTATTTCAGCAATAATAGATCCTATCATTAAATACTGTTTTTCATAAGAAAAAAAATGCTTTCAGCTGTAGGGAATTAGGGAAGTGCTCAAGGCCTTTTGCCACACCTTCTTGATATACTGTTTTGTGCCAAGGCCACACACTGACAGAGGTCAGAGGGAGAATGCAGGGTTGGCTTGATGCGTCTGCCACCTCACATTCCTAGACAGCACCAGCTGAAAGGCTGCTTACGCTTTTTACGCTTCATGTGCTGCGACCTCTCACCCTCACACGGCGCATCCCTACCCAAAAAGTCGCTGGATTAAGGCAACTGCGCCATCAACGCTCCCTTATTTCTTTATTTTTTGTAAAATCACATTCTGAGAACTTCAGTTTTTGTGATAATTTTGATAACCAAATGGTGCTCAATAGCAAGAATATGCTGCAGTTTGCTTTTATGTTTAATTCTATTATTGGAATGTAGATTAACCTCCCAGCGCTGTGACTATTATGGATCAGCCACTCTAAAGGAATAGTTTTAAAAAAATCTTGGTATAGATCTTATAAAACTGTTAATTTTATACGAGGAGAGATAAAAGGAATGAACTTTTAAGGCGTTTAATTAATATCATCAAATTACTTTTCAGAAAAATTAAAGTATGGATACAAATTTAGAGAAATAGAGCTGCTCATTGCCATGTACAGGTGTAGCAGGAACTTGAATGGGCATAGCTGTAGCGCTCCACTTCCTTTAAATCCGTGTACAGAATCGGAGTAACATAAATCTCCAAATGTTGCCTCTCTTGAGCTCCCTCCTCTCGGAGCGAGATTGAGTGCTTATTCATTTATGGCTTATCGCACGTATACTCGATTCGGCTTTGAGTTCTAGAACACATTCCCTCCACTTGAGAACTCCATTGGTATTTGTGGACATCGTGAGTCATCCAGTGTCTCAAAGTGCTTTTTGGATAGTCTAGTTGCGTCATCGGGGAACCTTAGAAGAGCGTTGTTCCTCGTCTCTGTGAAGTGTGAGACCACTACTTCACCAAGGGTGGGCTCTATTAAGAAGCTCTCCCTAATGCCTTCCTCCATTTCTATTTCTTGATGGATCTTTCTCTCCTGCTCTCTAGTGTCAGCCCCTTGCCCTTGGAGTAAATGATGTGAAAGATCTGTCGCCTTCTGCAATGGCCTGGCCATCCCTTCTGCTGCCATGCCTGCTCTGCCCTCATGCGTTGGTACTGTACTTACTCGACTCTTGGTACTATTAGCCAATTAAACTGCTTCCGTTCTATAAGTGTCTAAGAGGTCATGGTGTTATTATATTGAGCAATAACTATGATGGAGAACCAAAACTCAAATTAATATGACCAGAACTAACTAAGACAACAAAGTACAAGAAATCAAAATAAAACCAAATAAATGGGACTAATTTAACCTCTCCTATATACTTTATTGGTTGTTCATGGATTTACTTTTTTTTGCGTGAAAAGAATTAAGACTAGCATTCAGGGCGGGGGCGGAGGGTAAGCGTGATGTCTGGCCCTCAGCGTCTGTGGATCATTAGCACGCATGTAGAATTCAGCTGACTAGCTAGCTATGATGAATATCTGCGGTGTCAATCCCTAAAGTAGTACTCTCCAGCTTCGATTGTTGGGAAGCGATGAGTGTATCGAAAACTGATCTTCAGGAATGAGTTGTCATTTACTGAGAACCTACAAGCATGTCCAAGCCACCCCATCAACATCACAAAGACATAGGTAAGCAATACAACTTCCACCATATTAAAATTTCTAAACCCAAGCTCTGAACATCAGAAGCATAATGAGTAGTACACGCCGTGGATCATACTGTTGAGTATCTTTTAAAGTTCAGCAGACAAGAAAACTCGAGAAAAGTCATCTCAGCTCTATGAAGACTGAGTTCTCCCACGGACCACCGACTGAGAAGCTAAGCTTGAGAAGAATGTCTCCCTCTTGTTCTTCTAAAACATATATAATAAGTATACCGTAAAAAAGATATAATAACATTAATTGAATGATCTGATTTCCTATGATTTTCATCTTCTCGCAAGCCAATTACCTCTCACTTTTTTCTAGGTGTTTCCCGAAAATCACTGCGACTTGAGAGATCACATATGTTATAGTAGACTCCCAATCGGTGAGACTGCTTTGGATTAAGTGCAGTTCGACCCTAGTATAATCGATTGTAGTGCCGCTTGTGTGTGGTCTGAGCTTGTAGGTGTGTGCGCCGTTGAGAAGCGCAGATGAGAAGAAAGATAGAGGAAGTTAGGAAGACCGACGAGAGAGAGCTACAGAGTCAGAAGGAACAATGGACGGGTGGTAGAGTCCTCCATCTCTCCACTTTTCGCAGATAGACTAGGTGTTCCTTTTTTTCTATGATTATTGTTTTGGATCTTCAGCCAGAAATTTAGGCTGACAGAACACTGAACATGTTCCACACTTAATTCATGTATTTCTCTCAGAGTTGTTATAAAAAACACCAATATCATAGCTACCTAAAGGCCTGCAATACGCTTATTAGTGATTTTATTTATTTTTATTTATGGTCATGTGATTATTTTTTATTTTTGCGATCTTATTACGATGACCAGGGGTCTCCTGTGCCCACGCCAGCCAATGAAATAGTCATCTCTGGTAGATTCCCATGGACTTAAAAAGGAACCAATATGATTAACCGTAATTCCATCACAATAAAAGAAAGTCCGAGCCTATGACCGTCCTGCCTTCTCCCGAGTCCGCTTAGGATGGTAAAAGGCGTGCGCTCATAACCACGACCCGGCCACCTCTCTTTAATTCCCATTTTTTAAAAACATCATATTTAATTGTAAACACACAATGTTATATCGTGTCCAGTTTTTTTTAAAGGAACATTGAAACATAAAAAAAAACTCTTTCTGACTCTCTCTTTCTCTCACTTTCTCTTAAACGTCTCGTCATTTGTACCTCTAATCACGATCAGATTTCTCTTTCTCTCTTAATCTCTAATAAGTTATCATTACTACAGAATATTCCTGCCGTATAACAATCTCCATACTAGCTCCATCCCTTACTAATCCCCTAGATTCTTTAGACACTAACATCTTTTTTCTCAGAGAGTGGAATATTAGATGCACTACGTTATCCTTATGTGGGAGCGGATTTCTCAGACATGTCTTAGAATGAGGTAAGGGAGCACATTGTGCTCATGGATTGTGCCTATTTAGACATTCTTCCATAAAGTTCATTTCGCTTTATCTACTGCATCAGAGCTGCCGGGATTTGCGAGCCTGCGCCCTGTAGTGAGCCCTGTGATCCAGCGGTCATAAAGATGGCCAATCAATACAAATTAAACAGTTACTTTGACTGTACAAACAAGAAAACAAATATAATAGTCAAGACTTTTTTTAACCACTCAATTGAACCAATGAAATTCCCCTCTTTTTCTTTCAGCCCAGCGATGTTTGTTCTGTGTGTTCGATAGCCAGACTCAGGGCTGATAGAGACAGGACGAGGACTAGGCTCCCGTTTAGGGACTAAGAAGGAACTAGATAGCACTTTGAAATGCCTGGCTGACCCAGTGCGGTGTGGTCAATAGCGTCCAATAATTGGTATAACACTAAGATCAAGGAAGACATTAGAAAAACTGGACGGAGACAAACCCACTAGAAAAATCCCCTTGGTTCAACAGGTATCCCGGTGGGCCCAAAGGTCCAGGCGACTGTGCTCAATGCCAGCCCGCAGAGGGGTGTTGCGGTACCACAAAGCATCACACCTTCTGCCGAACCCCAGCATGCATCACTGTTTACTTCTTCACTCCTTTGAAGAGAAATAGCCGTTTCCTAAGACTGTCTCTATCCTTCGGAAGCTGGTGGAGAGTGTGATGTAACGCGGTACAGCTGGCCAATTTGCAAGTTGTGGGACAGCGCGATAGTCCGTCGAACCTTTCCGTGTGACGTGTGCACTACTGCATCTGGGGAAAGAAGAAAGCCCAATAGCTTTGGTGGCTCTACCTGCTCCCTATGCTCTGCTATTGACGTTAGAGACATAGCCTGGGTTCATGTAAGAGTGAAGGGATATAAGCTGTTGCAAGTGAGGTGGGCAGTAATACCTCTTATCCTCTCACACTGGATCCATTCCTATCAGAACTAATAGTTCATAACGTGTATACCGCGTCGACCAACAGACACACGGACAGCAGCTAGCTGGCGCCGAGGGTGTCACAGGAAGAAGCATATATTGCAAGACATGATGGCCACTGCATTCGGCGCGCATAACTCCAACTAAAACACACGAACAGCGAGAGAATGAGCGTTAATAGGAGAGACCTAATCTTTTGACAATGGGCTCCTTAGACAAGTCCTACTATAGCGCTTACTCTTTCAGCATACGAAGTGCATGAAGGAAAGCGTTCTGCATGCACACGCAGGGTCTTTGTTCGTCTTACAGTTAGTGACCGGGACTGCCAGCACCCACGATGGGTATCAGTTCTTGCGCGCGAAATACCGCTGCTGAAGCATCCAATCCAGGAGAAGTGGGACGCGAGCTTATAACCACGGGTTAGGAATCACGCCAGTAGCTGCAACATCTTATTCTAGAAATCGCGGGGACATGAACGACGATGCTCCATAGCAATACCTGCACAATCTAAAAGAGCCCAGCTACAGTGCTGAGGAACAGATTCCAGCCACAATGGCCACAATAGGCTCCAGAGATCCCTGGCGATGAGTGGGTACCATAACGGTGGACAGCGAAATAGACAGGGACCAGATATAACAATGTTCAGATTCACATCTAGAAGTTATCCAGCGCCTCACACAAAGGAAAAGTAGGAAGAAATTACCTTCTTAGAACATTCAAGTACTCTTGTCTATTAGCACAAAATATGCCAGGGTTGAAGAATATTTCCCAGAGAAGAAGAAAGTTACTCATATGGACCTATATTCACTCCTCTATATGAGACCAGTAGCAACTTATACAGAAAGAGCCACGACAGAAGTCATATTCATAAATTCTCTAGGAGTCAAACGAGCATGCAGTGAATTTGAGCAGTGAGGGAGAATATAGAGTCTCCAGCTTCCGTTTGTTTGTCGAGTGAAACTTTTTGGACATTCCTATTCAGGGGCATTCAGGAACTCCATCTTGAAATCCTCAGTATCCACTGGTCAGACAGACTACCGGCACTCTACCCTGTGGCATTCATAGTCACTTATGTGCCCTTCCATCAGGTTGGAATTGTGTGTTTACAAGATTTAGGTAAATTAGTATACGTGTGACTAAATGACGGATTGCTATTGTAGATGTAACTTCACTCACATTCTCACTATGGATACAATCTCTTTAGGGATTTCTAACACTCTCAAGTGCATTTGAATTAATATTAACAAATATGAACAAAACTCTCCTACTAAGGCAGGCAATAGAGGACATGAAGTCAGTGGGATCATGGATAGAAGACTGCCACGCTATCACTCCATGGGCCATAGTTCAGTTTATTGTTCGGCTTGAGAATACCTGCTCGGTTTCTTGTTTACAGCTGGTGACAACCTTCCTTGATCCTACTATGTGTAATATCGAAGTTCAATATAAATCGTACCTTCATCATTCAGAGTCAATTGAATGGATCTTATGTTCATCATTGTGTCTATCTGTTTGTAAAGCTACACCTTATGGCGAGTATTAATGCAATCTCAGATGAGTTCATATGTACGTCGGCAGTTAGGGTTGTCGAAGACAACTAACGCTTGTGGCAACATGTGGTCTCCTGATGAGAGAGCTACAGTGGATCTGGCACTGATCAGGGGCCATTGTGAGGACATAGAGGATTCTCTCAACAGGTGTGATGGACTCGGTATTGAGGAGCTGTGTTGATCAGCGCACCTGGTGCGTGAGAACAAGGAGAGTAAACACCTCCTGGTGAAGTTTACTGTAAGCAGGGATAGACTAATGAATGTATTGAGCTGGTGAGTCATAGAGATCACGAATTAGGTGTCTCACCTTTAGTAATCGACAAACTATTATTTGCTTTATCTCAGTGTCTGTCGTGCGAGTATCGTTTCTCGTCTGTCAGTGCCTCAATGCCCCAGTGAGCATTCCGATAGGGAGATAGGGTGGGTCCCCTGGAAACTTACAAGTGTAAAGCCGTGTGCGATATGTTGTAGCTGTACCCATGAGCACGGAATAGCTTGCGAGAATCATTAAGACTGTGACCGCAGATCATCCTTTTGATGAGCGAGAAAAACTGCATCGATACTTGACCACCACTCGTTCTTGGATCTGCTGCGATTCTTTTGACCAAGAGTGCAAAAAGCTATAAAACTAATTTTGTATGTAGAAAGAACAGTTCAATATCTTATTACGACGTTAATAGCTGCTGCGAGCTAACTCATACATCTAAGCTCCTGCTGTCTTTTAAAAAATTAATAGATTTAATTATAATTATTTCAAAAAATTAATCAACTTCTAGTTTATTATTGGCCTATTATACTTATCTATATAATTTTATCATCTACGTAGGTGTGATTTGAGATAGGATCTTTTGCTAGTAAGCCCTACAGTCTGGCCTGGATACCTGCACTGGGTTATAGCTCTATCCAGTGAAACCTAGATCTTTTCCACTAGGAGAGCCCCTAACCGCAGATCGTCCTTGAAACACCCTCCATAATCTTGGTACCGCCCTAGGCTGAGTGGCTCACACGTGTGTTTGCGTCGTGGAAGAGATATATTTGTAAACCCTTCTATCAGGGGAGAATGTGCGGCATAATCTTCACTTAGAGCGTTACTGGGGTGAGGTCTTAGTGATCGTACACCTTGGCCCGTTGGCTCTTGGGACTACTGATGGCTCTTGCATGGCTGAGATGTGTTAGAATGTCTATCATAAGCTAGTCACCCTCTTCAGCGTTCATCTTGGCTCCCCTTCTTTCCCTCACTCACATGGAGTGTGATACTGTAAATCCTCTGAGCGTGTGAAATTGTGAGCTCAGATATACCCATCTAATCTTCTTAATCTCCTTTGATTTGTGTTATTTTTTCCTCTTGTCATGGTCTCCTTCGTCAGAGGACAGAGGTCGTCCTCCAGAAGTCCTAAATATAGGCTCTTTAGAGCTCATAATTTAAAGCTCACATTGGTCATCCACTTCTGCTATATGCTAGCAATCTCCAGCATGCAATTCGTGTGATGCCTTGAACACCTGCACAGATGACTGTGTCGCATTGCCTCTCCTGTGTCTGTAGAAGTGTCTGATGAGTGATAATTAGGTGTGTTATGTGTCTGATTCAGATAGCAGGCTTTAGGTGCTACCATCTCCATATTTTATATAAAGTGTTATTCCTTGTCAGGTGCATTTGGATACCCAGAGACGATTGAAAGTAGGATAGTACCTCGAATCTACCCATCATGCCAGCTTGAGATATATATGCTCGAGGTACAAAATGCTTCTCGATACAGCCAGACATATTTGTCGAGCAATGTGGGCAATAGTAGCTTGTTTTTCGAGATAATCAACCATACGTCCATCACATGTGACTCATTCAATGTCATAGGTGCTGGTCCTACAGCTTTTCTTCCTTTTTAGAAAGTATATGCGATGACATATATACGACAGTAGCTACTTGGCAGGCTCCATATGGAGTTGTCATAAGTGAGGCAACAACAATCTCACATCTGCGTCATGGTGGCACACTTAAACTTCCGTGGAGCTAATACTATTCTTGAATAACACTTTACACGACTTCCCGTCCCTATGCTTGTTGTGTGAGTTCTTAAGATTTGTAAAAGAGCAGGAGTGTGTGACCTAGCGACAAAATCCAATCGGGTGGCATATTTCTAGATTATAATATAATTACAACTATGACACCAATATGTGAAGCGAGTCTCTTACTTTTGTCTAAAAATAATAGACCCAGCGACTTTCATCCGGAAGATCGCTGAGAATATCTTTCAGTGATGCGTATCGTCATTCATGTGCTAGTGCACCGAAGTAGAAAAAAATTCCTTTCATTTCAGTAGTCAGAAATTATTGACGAACAAATGCTCAACTATTCCCAAAGATATTGCCTTTGTGTATATTCTTGTATTTTACAATTAGTCAGAGAGAAAAGAGCTTAACAATGCTACCCCACAGACAATCCTTAGTGTCTGTTTTTTATCCCCGACCTAGAGTCATTGTCTATCTTTCATTTCAGAATAGTCTGCAACAGGTCCTTATGCGAAAATTAATACTTTCATAATTACTTGAAAAAGTAAACATTTGAAATTTACTGTTACTCTGCCACTCTAGGATCTCAAATCTTTTGCATATACTAACAGGATGATTACAATCCTTAGTCTCTACTTGGCTACATAGCTAGTCTTGTTCCTACAAGAAAGATATGAGTCTCTTTATCTATTTCTCTCAATTTCATGACTCGTATGTGAAACGGTGTGTGAGTGTGCTCTACATGTGTGCTAGAGGGCTAGACTGCCCAATGTTCAATGCCCAAGGAGTTCCAATCAGAAGGACCAGCTATTGAATTTTCCTGGCAACTGGAAGTTGCTAACGCAGACAGTTTGATTAGCCACAGCATGTGGAACTGCTGGCAACAGAAAAAATTGGAATCGATCTAGAGCGTATCTCTGCTAAAAAGCCTCAAATTCTTGAATATCCTCTCGATTTTGAGGACCAGGTCATCATGCTCAGGTGCATCAGAGTAGAGTAAGTTTTTATATTAAACAATTAAAAGGGACATAATTTTCTTATATAATGTTTGTTAATAATGCTTATATGTGATATGAGATGGTGATCTATGCAGACATGGCCTCGTTAAGTGTAAAGGGTATAGACCGACCATGTTGTGACAAAGATGTCCCACATGAAGGCAAGCTAAGAAGAATGGGAAGACTGGAGTATGGGCTCGTGCTATGTCGATATAGCTGTCCGGCAGTGGGATACGCTGACTGGGATTATATTATGACCAACCAAGTTTTTTCGGTCGCTAAGAAGAGAGCATGACATACATTTTTTTTCTTTTCTGGTCCTCTATGGTGTCTTGTTGGTGGGGGGTGGTGGTTACGATTAATATTCTAAATCCATCTCACTCTACATTTTTAGTGTTTGTGATCTTTTTTTATCTCCACATTAACACATTATTTATATAATTATTTTCAAACACAATCTTTTGACCCTATGTTTCTCACCGACCTCCATTCCGCCCCCACCCAAACCCATGAGGGAGGAATCGTTGGGGAATTGCGTTGGCCGAGATATTCCCCTCATGCGTTATCCATCTCTTATAGCTCTTTCTTCCACAATTGATTTTTCCATGTGAGGTAAAGATGTTTGACTTGTATTTCTGTGATCAAGAAGTATCTCCTCGATTTCAAGATCAGTCTTTGATTTGCAATACGTTACTAGTTTGTGAGATGCTTTTGGTAGTGAGGTTTCCAAATAGTGCATTTAACTTGCAACTGTCGTGTGTTGTTTTAACAAAAAAGCTCACGTGGTCCCCCTTACACAATCTATGGTAATTATAACTTACAACGATGGGTATATTTGCGACACTAGGCCATCCACAGAATTGAGTCGCATACACAATAGCTCATCGTTTAGTTTTTCTGGGTCCTGGCAAGGATTACTTCATTCTGCATGATGTCCTCTAGCTCTTCTGGCGCGGATATTCACTGCAAAGCTCGTGATGTCGTACTTATACGTTTCTCCCTGCTCATATGAAAATATCCATTGCTGTCCAGATTTGTAGGAGCGAGTTGCGTGCATAATACAACACATCGCTCAGTTCGAGGGAACGATTACCCAGCGTGTAGGTATACCTCAGCTCACGCTTTGCATAATTGTTGACAGAGAATAGCTGCCCAATTGAGAAACGTTGAATAGGAGCCGTGCTACTTTACAGCATATCTCTGTTAGGAGAGGTGGCGTGTCCCATGGTCTTGAGATATTGATACATGCCCCAGGGAAGTGTAATGTGCATGAGGATTCCGTGGTTGGCATAGCTTACATTCCGAAGATCTTGGCCTAAGGGGTTACTTCAGCATATCTGATACATTATCCTATAGTAGCGACCTGCTACAAGACATGTACATCCACACATGATCCGAGGTCCAGTGATACCGCAGATTGTTCCCCTAATTTCCCCACAACACTCATACACCCCGCACTTGGGCGTATCATTTGTTTTCTGGTACCGCTGAAGCTGCGAAGTCGTACTCTCCGCGCGAAACTAAAAGAGATCAAGACACTACATTATCAATAGTGAGGTCCTATTGATTTATGCATTTTACCTTTACATATGTACTCTAAGCTCATCTCAGTAATTTCTGCCGCACACTGTCATTCCGTTGGACACGCGCTAGTTTACTCAAGAAACATCTCTAAACTCCTCAGCCTATGTCGATAGTGCTCTGTCGGAAGATTCGTCTATGCTCACATCTAATGAGCGGGTCGTCCTCTTTTCTTTCTTTAATCTCTCATGTTTCTGTGGTACGTTGGTATATTAGTGTCCGGAAAAATCAATGCCTGTCTGATGTGATCTGCAGTGAAAGGTTTCTGCCCGCAATTCCTTTGGGATTTCGTTCAACTTTCCTATGATAAATGTTGTACATATATTTAACATGTCCCACCATGAAGACTGTTCTGAGTCTCGATGACCGGCTTACCCATTTGCCTCCAAAAATCTAGTCGAAACCTTTAAGGTCCATTGTAAGCCGCTTCGCTAGATGCGTGATTATAATAGGATATAGTCTATCCTTACGCGCTTATGCTCTTGTATCGAATACGTGTTGAAGACCTGCCAACCTCTTTATCTATCCTTACACTTCTCGGGAAGAGGTTTGGGGTTTTCCAACGGTGTATGATAGCAGAAGACAAGAAGGTTGGGGCGTCAGGCCAGTTTAACCTTATCCAAGAAAATATGTCTGGAGTTGCAAGCGATTAATAATGTGACAGGTTATCGAGGCGAGCTTGAGAGAGAGGGATTTAATTTCATTCTCTACAAGTTGGTGATCCAGTTTTTGCCAACACCACTGCTGCAAGATCGCTGTCTTTTCTCCATGGGTTTCATTTGGCCCCCTTGTCAATATTGAGATGGCGACATTGTATGTGCGTCAGATTTGGATTCTTCGGTTTGTAATTCTATTGGTCAACAGGTTTTTTTTTGTGCCAGTATCAGGCTTTTTATGACTATAGCCCTGTAAAGTTTTAAAATCTTGGTATAGAGATACCCTCTTGTGTAGATCTTTTTCACTCAGGGGATTTGCATTTAGCTATTCGGGGCGTCTTTTGTTTTTCAAATGAATTTTAAGAACTTTTTTTTTTTTTTTTTTTAAAGCCTGTGAAGAAACTCTTGGAGGATTTTGATTGGGATTGCATTAACAATCCTATCATGAGTCAAGACAGAGGACAGGATTCTTAAACCACCCCTGAGCCATCTCTCCAGCTCCCTTGTTAGTGATTTATTTTTTGACTTACAGCGCGAAACACATATAACATGAAATTTAGGAACCCACCCATTCTCACATTTGTAGTTGAGCAGTGTAAGATGTTTTGCACAGGCTTGATTGGAGCGGTTGTGGTCTGGACCGAGTCCCAGCAGCCACCTGGGCAGAAACTTCATGTCTTGAGCAAACTTTGATAACTCTGCTACCGATTCAAAAGCAGCCTCTCCCTATTGCCTTTCTCCTTTCTCCTAACTCTGGTATCTTTAGTTTTCTTTGTTTACGTAGTTCCTCATACAGTGACCTCACAGAGAATCACATAGTATTGTCTTTTTGTGGTTGTTACGTCAATTTATGTGTTGATTTGCTGACTGACAGCCAGTTCTGGAAAGCCTCTCTGGACGGTAGCAGGATAATTTAGTTTGAGTGTTTGCAGGAGGATAAGAGTAAGATTTCCCTGTTCCTGAACAAATGTGGGTATGAATGGGATGTGTGGGTAGTGCTTCTGCTATTGAAAGAACTTGTTTGTCTAAATGAGGTTTCCGAAGAAATGACATAGCATCACTGATAATCCGGGCCTCCGTGATACTTTTGTCAAGTACAAGCACCTCAGGCATGGCTTTTTTTCCATTTGTTGTGGAGGAACATGTTGTTCCAGAGTAGGAGGATATCAGAGTCTCTGGCTTTCATAATCTTTACATTTCCACTCAAACCAAAGTTGGCCTGGCTCTGTTAGCTGGTTTCAAACACCTGCTCTTGCCTGTGGCTCAGATGTTCACATCCAAGCTGCTGGGTGAGGGACACTTCAGCGTTTCTTTATTTAAAGTTAACTTTAGTGCTTTTCACAAAACCTAAGAGAATCCAATATACTCACAAGATCACAGAGCTATGCTGTGCGTTAGCAACTAATGACTGGTATGTGTTAGAGGAGGCAATTTGCTTTATAGGGCAGAGGAATTTGAACTTCTGGGCTTGCTTTACAGGCATGCTAATTAGTACCTATTACTAATCCTGTTTTACAGAGAAGAGAGAGGACAAAAGGTTGGTTAAACTAACTTTCTTAAAATGGACACGCTCTAAGGTGGAATGGGATTTGAATTCAGACTATACAGTTTTAGAGTGAGGAGTGGTTCAATAAACCATCCTATCATTTCTGAGATTGCAAATTTATTAGATTGCCTATTGAAGAAAACCTTTCAAAGTGTTATGCTTTGAATCTGGAATGCCCCAGACAGGCTCATGTTTTGAAATCTTGGTCCCTAGGTTGTGGCATTATTTTGAAGGCTGTGGAGCCTTCAGGAGTGGGGCTTGGCTGGCAGAAGTTGGTCACTAGGGATGGGTCTAACTGGATAGATTTATAGCAGCCCTGCCCTGCCTCATGGTTCTGCTTCCCCAGCTTAACACCAACTCATTGGCTCACCATCAAGGCCAGCCAGTCTGGGCTAGTACCTCCCTCTCTCACCATTGATGAAACTGAGAGACTCTAAAAGCACCATGAGCCCAAATAAGTCCTTCCTCCCTGACAAGCTTGATTATTCATTTTACATTTGTCGGCCCCGTAACAATAGTAACTAAACACTCCAATCGGAATAAGTATGAGTGGTTTATTTACATAAATTAATAAAGTAGTTACCAAGTTCTGGGAGGTGATATTCACTTCTTATAGTAAACTCCAGTAAAGCAAAATAAATTTAGTAACTTTTAAAAAATTTGTTATTTTATATCGTTTTAATGTTTCTTTTAATTTTTAAACTTGAATTGGATTTATTTTCCTGTATGTGTATGAATATATACCTGGTCTGCATGTCTATAGTTTTTGTTTGCTTAACTCAGCTCAGGCGGAAAGCTTTGGAATGAGTGGCCCCAATGGAGATCCCCTGCCTGGCTCACTAGCATGAGACCATATAGTTGGACCTGTGTGTACAGTGTCGAACGAACGTCCGCTGATGGTCTCAGAAAAGAGAGAGCGTGCTCCCAACCTAGGTTGAGTCGGGATGTTCAACCCTGGAGCTTGTGGCTAAGAGTACCCGATTTGCAAAGGAGAGTCTAAAGTGTATCCTATGGTAATTGAGGAGTGCGTTCTATGAGCAGATTCTACTACGCGGCGGACGCATGTTGTGGCAGGGTCGGCCGCGAAGATCGCTAACCCGGGTCCTTCCTTGTAAGAGCAGATGTTCCGATTGCATGGAGGCCTGTCGAACTTTGAGACCGCAGCACCAGTATTCTCGATTGCCCTTTCACCATCTCTCCAGAGCCGCTGTTGGTATGTATTAGCCTCGGCTGAACAGTGTTGACTTCACAGCTCCCAGATCCTGGCCTTCCCCATGCTTTACATGAATACTCCAACATTGGATGTGTACTCATGACCCCAATGCAATATCAAATGCAGCTGCCATGTGGATGGCCAATGCTATAGGAAGCCAGAAACCGAGTCGCCAGTCAAGCCACCGTGGAACCTGGAGTTACAGAAAGTTGTTTGCTGTCATATGGATGCTGGAATTAAAGTTGGGTCCCTTACAAGAGCAGCCAAGGGTCTTAACTGCTGAGGCTATCCTCTCCAACCCCTTAATAACTGTTTTTGAAAGTATTAGAGGAATCCAGAAAGTAAAACCATGTAGAAATCCGGCTCTTGTTACAAATGGTTTGAGAAAAAAAGATGATTCAAATAATCTAATCTTATAAATAAGAAATGATAAAAAATATTGAGATCTATCCAGTAGGTAGGCAATGCTACTTTAGAGATCATTTTAACTACCTGGAACATATCAATGTAATCTTAATCAAATCAGAAGGAAGAGACCTTTCTCAGTAGAATAGGAAAAATTCTTCCTTTATGAAACACATATTTGGGAATAATTCTGTTGCATGGAAATGTCACTAACTAGAGTGTGTAGGGTCAGCAATTGGGTTGCACTCAAGTGACAAGAGGTATGAGTAAAGAGGTTAGTGGGTTTTCCTCCTTGTAGATAATAATATCTGAAGATATTTACTTACTTTTTTTTGGTCTTTTATGAGACAGGGACTCCTATAGCTCCAGCATGGCCTGGAACTCACTGTATAGACCAGGCTGGACTTGAACTACAGAGATCCACCATGCCTCTGCCTTCTGAGTGCTGGGATAAAGGTGAAGGTGTTGAACCATTGACTGCCGGTGATGTCTAGTACTTTTTAAAGACCTCAAATTTAGATGAATAAGCCTATACATTTCAGCCAGTATCATGGCTATGTGTTAGGCAAGTCCCACAGAGAGGAGACAGCTGGTGTCTGGCTCCCAAACACCTAACAAAAATTTAAAGCCATTTTTCTGCTTTCAGATCTTTGTCACATTCTCTACTTCACAGCAAGAGGCAAATTATTCCAACCAGAGGGGTGCTGAGCAAAGAGGTTGTTAGATTCAATTTCAAGAGTATTTGATGACTTTGCACAGGATGTTAGAGCTGTGGTGCATAAAGACATTGTGGGGTTTTTTGGTCTTTTCAAGACAGGGTCTCTCTGTAGCCCCAGCTGTCCTGGAACTCACTCTGTAGACCAGGCTGGCCTTGAATTCACAAAGATCCTCCTGCCTCTGCCTCCCAAATGCTAGGATTAAAGGCGTGTGCCACCACGCCTGGCTGTTTACACTTTCTAGACAGAAACACACACACACACACACACACACACAGACATGCATGCACAAATACCTAAAGAAAAAAAAATATTTTTTAATCAGAGTAAAAATAACATACCTAGCAAGCTTAGTCATGTGTATGCTGTCACCATTGCTATTTCTCTCTCTCTCTCTCTCTCTCTCTCTCTCTCTCTCTCTCTCAAGAAAAAATATCTCATGTGCTTTTGGCATCTATGTAGACTGTAGCTGAGAAAATTCACAAGTTCTATCAGCCTCAATGGGGACTTTGGGGGCTGGGCATGGCTTATACAAACATGAGAGACCTAACAGTCTCTTGGCTTGCTTTTGAAGTTTGAAGCTTATGAAGATATACTTAAAATTTTACATTATTTATCCCATAATTTAGTAGGTCTCCCAGGCACTGGACACCTACTTAGGTCCAAGATGGACCTTTGTGTGTGAGTGTTTGTGTGCATGTGTTCCTGGAGAGGACACAGAAGAGGGCATTGGATCCCCTGAAACTAGAGTTAAAGGTGACAGTAAACCCTCCCTGTGAGTTCTAGGAACTAAATTCTGTCTTCTCTAAAAGTGGTATGTGCTCTTGCCTGCTGAGTCATCTCTCCTGCTTTTAAAAATTTCATTTTATGCCTAGAAGATCAGACCATGTTATGCTGGTTAGTTTTTGCCAACTTAACACAAACTCAAGTCACCTGGGAAGAGGGACCTGAAGAATTTTCCAGATCAGGTGGGGCCCTGGCCATGTCTGGGACACATTTTTTGAATTGCTAGTTGATGATTCAGGGCCCAGCCCATGGCAGGCAGTGCCATTTCATTGCCAGTTAGTAATTTTCTTCATGATCTTTGCTTCAATTCCTGACTTCAGGTTCCTGTCTTGAGCTCCTGCCCTGACTTCCTTTAGCAAGTATAAGATAAATAAACCCTGCCTCCCCCAGTTTTTTTTGGTCCTAGTTTTTATCACAGGAACAGACACCAATATACAATTTCCTATCAATATACAATTTCCTCATTTGTCATAGCTTTATATTTTCCAGTGCATAGATTTACATTAGGGTGTTTACATTTAAATGTCCACTTACAGATGCCAGTTTCTAATGTTCTGCTATCAGAGTCAAAGCTGCATATGGGGCATGTTCTGAGACATATGTTTTGAGAATTTGATCAGTTCTTGCCACATTGCTTAGTGTAGAGGTCATATAAATTTGCACATTATAAGTGAGTCTCATAACCACTTTTTTTTTTTTTTTTTTTTTTTTTTTTATTATTTTTTATTTATTTTTGTATGTGGTATGAGTGTACTGTCTGCATGCAAGGTCTGTGCAGCCCTGTGTCTTGCAATGGCCACGGAGGTCAGAAGAGGGTCTCGGATTCCCCCTGGAACTGGAGTTCTCCTGGAATGGGAGGTGACAGACGGTTACTGTTCTAGCCGCCATGTGGGTGCTGGGGATCGAACCCGGGTCCTCTGCAAGAGCGTCGGTGCTCTTAACCGCTAGGCTATCTCTCCAGCCCCTCATAACCACTTTTTAATGGCTCTTAGCACCTTATTGGTGGTGAGAGGGGACTCTTAAGGATACTGAACACTTGGAACCTTTCTGGACTGATATGCTTGAAGTAAAGACCCAGGACTCAGGGTTTACCTGAGAGTGTTGTGAATTTTCTAGAATACATGGACATATCAACAAGCTGACACTCTATAATTTACTGGATATGTGTCTTTAGCTAAACTGTATTTTGAAGCTAAGACGTTTTAGAGACTGGTATCTATTGTCCTCCAGCCTTACGACAAGGCATTCTGGCCAGAAAGAAGGGGGGGAGTTCATGTATTACACTGATGTGTGCACCTCTGATGAGCTCAGCACTGGCCCTGGTCCAACCTGGTCATCACAGCATTGTGTAAGTGATATGCAAGCAATCTTTGAATCCCCACAACCGGTAAAGTGAATTCTGTGCATCTAGTTGCTGGCCTGCTAGGCTTGGGGGCAGGGGACAGCAGTTAAAGAGATTGTTAGATTTAATTGACTGGCTGCTTGAATTGATGAGACAATTCCATTAAAATGGTTGATCCAATTAGGCCTTGCAAGATGATAGAAAATAGAGGACCAGTTGCTTCTGGTTCTATGTTTTCCTTCAGTGTAGGTTCAGCTGTGGGAGTGGGAGCCATAGTCCTCACACCTGCCTCTCATTTTGGCACATGGGTGGCCCAGGACTGGGTTTTCTAAAGTATGTCATTTAATCCTTCACCAAGCCAGGCAACACAAACATAGGCCTCAATCACAATAGCAATAAGTTAAGTTTATGACTACTTTTATTGCAGTTTTGAATCACAAAGGAATGAGGGTGGCATAATCTTTTAAAGACTTACATTCTTTAATGGTCTAACCCAGCCCTGTTAAAAAAACACTGATTGGATATATATATATATATATATATATATATATACATACATACATAGAATTTATTTCATTATTTATGTCTATATGTTATTATTTTCTTGGCACTTTCTTCCAAGCTCATTGTCCAAGAAACCCTTCATTACTTTCTGTAAAGTCTATAAATAACTACCAGGTGTTTGAGAGAGCCAGGTTATTTGTCAGTGGTTAAATAATAAGCATTACACAGTCATTTGAAATACCCACCAGAGTTGCTTTTAACACTGAAAGTTCCCATTTGGAAATGTTGCCTTTTATCAAAACAATCAATATCAGCAATGTTGAATACATATTGTATATTGTTGTAATGCTTTTTTCACTGTAAAGAAAAGAATCATGCCAAATTTGAAAAATGGAGTAGAAAGAGTGAATGAATGCCCAGTCTATCGTCCCCCCTCACCACCAAATACATTATTATCCACCTTGAATTTTCTTTAGGAATTGGTGAGTAAGGATAAAACTAAATCAAAATTCTAATGTGGGAGTTATTTCCTCCTGTCAAATAAGAAAGATGCCAGGGAGCTGTCCTGAAGCACTCCAGGTCCCAGTATTTGGAACTTTTCAAAGGAGCGGTGTTGCTGAGTTTCCTTAAATTCTTCTCTAATCTAGAGAAGGAGTGCTCTTCCAGCTTTAAGTCTCTAAGAGCAGCAATCTTTCACAAGCCAGGCCTTGCCTTGGCGTCTGAGGAGCTGCTTACCTGAGGGTGCTTTCTGCAGATATGAAGAAAATTGAGCTTGCATTGCTAATGTTTCTCAAGATTCAAAAGTCTCTCTCCAATGGGACAGAGATGGGCTGGAGGACAGTTTCAGTACAATGGCCTTTGTGGTGACAAATGCCATCAGGGGCTGACCTGTCCTGGGCGTGGGTGAAATAGGATAATTTTCTTTTGGTTTTCTAATGCCATTTATTCTGCCTCTTCACTAGCATATTTGGTTTTACTTTCATCATATTTGCTTCCCATTACCCTCTCTTGTGGCCCAAGTGGTCCTCTTCGTCTTCCCAAGTAGTTTCCCCCTATTCTTTCATGTTTTATTTTTTAAAAATTTATATTCTGCTTATGAGAAAATGTTCAGACTGAGCTTTTTGATTCAACTTATTTCTCTTAACAGTGGCTCCAAACTTTCTTTCTATAAAATCATTCATTCTCTCTCTCTCTCTCTCTCTCTCTCTCTCTCTCTCTCTCTCTTTCTCTCTCTCTCAACATGGTCTCACTGCATAGCCCTGGCCTGCATCCAACTCACTGTGTAGACCAGGCTGACCTCAAATTCAGAGATCTGCTGACCGGCCTTTGCCTCCTGAGCACTGGAATGAAAAGCCTGTAACACCAGGACTGGTAGTTTCACCCTAAATGAAATTGCATGTGTGGATAGCCTGGTGCTGTTTCTTATGAACCCAATTCTAACTACAATTATTCTCTGAGCAAGCCTGCCCCTACCCCTGAGTGTGATGTTAACACATATCTCAGTAAAGGCCCAAAATAACATGTTTTCTAGTAGAAGAAACATCTCCTTTAGTGTACATAATCTTTTTACTTGTGGCACACAACTTTAATCCTAGCACTTGGGAGGCAGAGGCAGGCGGATCTTTGTGAGTTCAAGGCCAGCCTGGTCTACAGAGTGAGTTCCAGGACAGCTGGGACTACAGGGAGACCCTATCTTGAAAAGAACAAAAAAATTTATTTTTTTCTCAATGTATGTGGGGCAGTGGGGTTCCCAGGTGTCTGTGTGCTCCTAGGGTGAAGATCAGTCCAGGAATAGGGAGCATCCAGGTGGTCAGAGAGTTGGGGAACCAGGAGACAGATAATGGGGGGGGGGCTTTGCTACTAACCCAGACTTATTGACATAAAAGCAACATTTCCCTTCCCCCTGAAAACATACAGGAATCATTAGTAAGCATTCATATCCAATATAACACAGATGGTGATTTTAGCTATACCCTCAAAGTTTCATGTCTGGCTGGAAAGGCCTGTACATATAATTATGTTGATGGAATAAAGCCCAGCTTGTGTTAGTTGTGATTTCACAACTATCTTTTTAGACTCTGACATGTTTTCTCTTTAGCGAGTATTCCCTAGGCTTTGGAAAGGAAGGGGGAAGAGTGTGTGGAAAGTAGAACAGTTCATCCTTTTCTTCTTTTCTTGAAGTGACACCTTGGACTTTTGGCTCCCTCCCAGCTTTCCTTCCAAAAGGTTGGCAGTTCATCTAAGGGGATCTTTTGTAATTCTACTGATGAAATATAAATAATAAAAGCACAGGCACTTAAGCAAACATTAATTATCATGATAGGTTGGGTTGTAGACACAGGCATAGGTGTTTAGAAATACCACCATTATTCTTTACATTAGATTGTTTTTTCTAGCAATAGCACCATTGATCATAAATACATTTTAGTAGATAAATGGATGAAGGCCAATTAAAATTCTTTTAAGAATAAAATATTTTAGCCTTTTAACATCAAATCTGAAAAATAAAATAATGCACCAAAGTATGAATGAGGGGCATTAGTTTAGAGGCTCATTTGGTATTTGAGGTTTTTACCCATGGCCCTTTAATAGTTCTGCAGCCTTGATAGTCTCATTGGACCTGAATTTTGGCTGTGATTAGACACACCTGTTTTTTCTTTTTTTTAATTTTCTTTTTTTTGAATTAAAAAAGTTTTTAATACTTTTATTGATTTTTTGTGTATTTCAGACATCATTTTTCAGTTCAATTTAGACATATTCCCCTTTCCCTTCTTTCCACTCCACCCCAGTTCATACATTCTGCCATACAAGTCTTGCATCTTTCTCTCAGTCTCTTCAAAGATTTTCTCTGCAAAAGTTTATTGTCCTAGGCAGAATTCAACCATATCAATCCATTCCTTACCCTAGTCCTCGTTGCTGTGGTTCTCTCCCAACTGTACTACTCCAAAGTATGCCCATGTGCATGTCATATATATATATACCCAAATTATGTCCTCCAGGAATAAACTGTATGTTAACTACAATATATGTCCAGGAGTTCACTTTTTTAAAATTTTATATTACTCTAAAATATGAATATATATATTAATTCCACCCATATACATTAATTACCATGGCTGAAAGTAAGCAGTAAGTTAATTCTGGGGTTCGTTATGAGATTCACATTATAACATCACAGTTACTTTCATATAGAAGGAAATATAGCAACAATGTTGCTCAGCTTGCCTTTTAACTGGGGGATTTGGTACTAGCACCCACAAATGAGGGAAACCATTTCCCGTTTGTCTTTTTGGGACTGTGTTTTCACTTAGCATAACGGCTTTGAGTTCCATCCATTTACCTACAAAGTTCATGATGTTATCTTTATTTACCACTGCATAGAACTCCATTGTGTAGAAGTACCATATTTTTGTTATCTGCTCATTAGTTGAGGGGCATCCAACTCTTCACTATTGTGAAAAGACCAGCAATAAACATAGATGTGCATGCAGTAGGCTGAGTCTTGTGGGTATATACCCAGGAGTGGTATGGCTGGATCAGGTGGTAGGCTCATTTTGAGTTTTGTAAGGGTTCTCCAGACTGCTTTCCAGAGTGGTTGTATGAGTTTACATTCCCACCAGCAGTGGATGAGTGTTTCCCTTTCCCAACAACCTCTCCAGCACTTGGTGTCTTTTGATTTCTTGATCTTAGCCAGTCTTATGGGAGTGAGATGATATCTTAGGGTGATTTTAATTTGCATTTCCTTAATTATTATTTTTTTTTAAATTTTTTTATTAATTTTATTTATTTCTGTATGTGTATGAATGTACTGCCTGCATGCAAGTCTGTGCACCCCTGTCGTGCAACGCCGCGGAGGTCAGAAGAGGGTCTCGGATTCCCCTGGAGCTGGAGTTCTCCTGGAATTGGAGTTTCAGACGGCTCTCGGCCGCCATGTGGGTGCTGGGGATCGAACCCGGGTCCTCTGTAAGAGCAGTCGGTGCTCTTAACCGCTAGGCCATCTTAATTATTAATGATGTTGAACACTTTTTAAGATGTTTCTCAGCCATCTTTACTTCCTCACTGGTGAAGTCTCTGTTTGACGGCATGGACAAAAAAAAGCCTGTGCTAGAGTTTCGTGAACTCACCCCCGCCCATCGAGCAAGGAAGGCTAGTTTCACTTTACTTCCTCCGCGTAAGATAAGCCCACAGGACATTCCAGGCTTATCTTCATCCTGCCCTTCCCCTCCTTACTTCCTCCTCCTAAGATAAACAGGATGCTCGTTAACTACAGGAACCACAGGATGTTCCAGCCCACAGGACATTCCAAGCTTATCTTACTAACATGATAATTAGGGACTATGCTAGGAAGGGAAAGGATTGGATCAATTAGGGACGTGTAAATTAAGCCTCCTAAAAAGGACCAGTTAGGAAGAGACACATACCCCAGTAGGGAAGCCGACACGGCTTATATAAGCCTCTGTAAACCTGCAATAAAGTGAGCTTGAGCCGTAACACTCTGACTCGACTCCCTGCCGTGGTTACTTTCGGTTCGGCAGCGCACTTACTCTCCCCAGCCCCACTCCGTCGCGGGCCGACAGTGAAGATCTTCGGCGGCGAGGAAGCTGGAGAGGGTGGTCTTTGCCAACCACCTCTCTACGACCCCCGCATCTGTTTAGCTCTTTACTCCATCTTTTGAATGAGTCATTTGTTTTCTTGCTTCTTTGTTTTTTGAGTAGTTTATATATTCTGGATGTCAATGCTCTGTCAGATGTATCACTGGTGAAGATTTCCTCCCACTCTGTGAGTTTTCTCTTCACTTCCTTGATTGCTTCTTTTGCTGTTCAGAAGCTTTTGAGTTTGATGAGGTCTCACTTGTCAGCTGTTGACTTTATTTCCTGTGCAGCTGCTATTTGATTTAGAAAGTGTTTTCCTACTCCTATGTGTTGTAGAATGCTACCAACTTTTTCTTCTATCACCTTCAGAGTGTTGGGTTTCACCTTGAGGTCTTTGATCCATTTGGAGTTGATTTTTATACAGGGTGACAGATAAGGGTTTATTTTTGTTCTTCTACATATGGTGATCCAGTTTTGCCAGCACCATTTGCTGAAGATGCTATCTGTATTAGCCACTTTTCTGTTGCTGTGATAAAACCACTGTGACCAATGGAACTTATAAAATGAAGAGTTTATTTGAGCTTACAATTGACAGTTCCAGGGAATTAGAGTCCATTGTGGCAGGAGGCATGGTGGCAGGAGCTGGAGCAGAAAGCCAAGGGTCACATCTTCCAATGAGCACACGAAGCTGAGAGAGAGCAACTGGAGACGCAAGGCTTGTTGAACTAAGACCTCTCAAAACAGCGCCATCAACTGGGGACAAAATATGTAAATACTTGAAGCCTATGGGGGACATTCTCATTCAAACCACCACATTATCTTTCCTACAATGAGGTTTTTTGGCCCCTTTATTGAATGTGAGGTGGCTGAAATTGTATGAGCTCAAGTTTGGATCTTCAGTTTTGTTCCATTTGTCAGTGGGTCTGTTTTTGTGCTGGTACCAGGCTGTCATTAGGACTATGGCCCTGTAGTATAACTTGAAGTCTGGTAAGGTGATCACCCCTGTGTTGCATTTTTCGCTCAGGGTTGCTTTAGCTATTTGGGGTATTTTGTCTTTCCATATGAATGTAGGATTTTTTTCCAAGTCAGTGAAGAAACTCTGGGGATTTTAATTAGGATTGCATTGAATTTGTGTATTAATTTGGGTAGGATGGACATTTTTATTATATTAATTTTTCCAATCCATGAGCATGGAGGCTTTTCCATCTTTTGATGTCATCTTCAATCTCCTTCAGGGGTTTAAAATTTTTATTGTAGAGATCTTTGGTGTCTTTGGTTAAGTTTATTCCCAGGTATTTTATTTTTTGAGGCTACTGTGAGTGGGAAGGTCTCCTTATATTCTTTCTCCAGTTTCTTGTTGTTGGCATAAAGAAAGGCTACTGATTTTTCTAGATTAATTTTTTACCCTGCCACTTTACTGAAACTCTTTATTGTTTCTAGGAGTTTTCTGGTGGAAACTATCCCTCAGGTAAACTATCATATCATCTGCAAACAGGGAGAGTTTGACTTCCTCTTTTCCAATTAGTACTCCTTTAATTTCCCATTCTTTTCTTATTGCCCTAGCAAGGGTTTCAAACACTATATTGAAGAGGAGTGGTGATGGGGCAGTCTTGCCAGGTTCCACCTTTAAGGGGAATCGTTCTAATTTTTCTCCATTTAGGATGATGTTGGCTGTGGGTTTTTTGAATATGGCTTAGATTATATTTAGGAATGTTCCAGTCAGTCCAATTCCCTCTAGAAATTTAAACACAAAGGGATGTTGGATCTTGTTAAAGGCTTTCTGTATCAATTGAGATGATTATGTGATTTTTTTGTCTTTCAGTCCACTTGTGTGTTTTATGATATTTACTGATTTAGGTATGTTGAACCATCCCTTCATCTCTGGTATGAATCCAACTTGATCATGATGGATGATCTTTTTGATGTGGGTCTGTATGTGATTTGCAAGTATTTTGTTGAGAATTTTTGCATCTGTGTTCATTAATGAGATGGGTCTATAGTTTTCTTTTTTGGTTGTGTCTTTGCCTGGTTTTGGTATTAGAGTGATGTTGGCTTCATAGAGATTTCCAGATATCATGCATTTCTTTTAGATTTTCAAACTTAATAGAGTATAGGTTTTTTATGTATTCTCATATGATTGTCTGGATCTTTAATTTATCTGTTGTGATGTCTCCCTTTTCATCAAGAAGGCTACTAATTTGGAGTTGCTCTTTCTTTTTGTTAACTGGGCTAGAGGTCTGTCTATCTTGTTTATCTTTTCAAAGAACCAGGTTTTGGATACATTGATTTTTTTTGTATGATTTTCTTTTTTTCTATTTCATTGATTTATGCTCTGATTTTTGTTATTTCTTCCTGTCTCTTGGGTTTAGGTTCTGTTTGTTTTTGTCTCCAAGTGTTTTTAACTGTAGTGTTATATCTTTTATTTGTTCCCTTTCTGTTTTTTTTTTTTTTTTTAATGTGGGCACTTAAGGCTATAAAGTTCCTGCTTAGGACTGCTTTTAAAGTATCCCACAGGTTTTGTTGTGTTGTATTGCCTTTTTTGTTTAGTTCATGAATACTTTTATTTCATTCTTTATTTCTTCCCTGACCCATTCATTATTCAGGATTGTGTTATTTCATTTCTGTGTGTTCTTGTAGCTAGTCGGGCTTATTCTGGTGTTATTATTGAGCTTTATTGCACTGTGGCCTGATAGAATGCATGAAATTATTTCAATCCTTTTATATTTGTTAAGTTTTCTTTTGTTCCCCAGTATGTATCCAAGCTGCAGTGGTCTCTGGAACCCAGGTGGGAGGTTCTGGGGGTGGGTCTAGGGTGCCAAAGCCACAAGGCAGTTCCCCTTACCAGGGCACTGCTCTGTGCCCACACTGCAGTGGTCTCTGGAAACCATGTTCTGTTTTTTCTTTACTGACACCAGTTGGCTACTGGGGATGCCCCAGCCAAGTAGAACCATTAGTAAGATTTTTTTTTTCAGTAAAGAGAGGTATTCTGTTTAATTTGGGTGGTTTATATCAAATTTTGAATAGTTTTTGATTTTAGTGTACTTTTTTTTTGTCTTTTTGAGACAGGGTCTCCCATTAGTCCTGGCTGGCCTGGTGCTCACTATGTAGACCAGGCTGGCCTTGAACTCACAGAGATCTGCCTGCCTCTGCCTCCCAAGTGCTAGGATTAAAGGTGTGGACCAGGACGCCTGGCTTAATGTACCCTTTGTGAACTGTTTTCCAGGTTTTAAAGATCTTTTTGAGGCTTTTAGTATAGTACCTGGCTTTGACACTTTTTAATTAGTGTTTTGGGGGAATAAAAAGTGTCCCTCCCAAGAGAGCTCATGTGTATTAGTCAAAGGAAGAAGTTAAGCATGTCCAGTATGGAGTTACTGTCATAATAATAGATTCCTATCCCAGAGAGATCCTAAGTAGAGAATTTTTTACTTGTCTGTATCCTGAAGGGAGTCATATTAATCTCTCCCTCTTTGTATCAGGACAATGGATAAGACCTTGATGTTTTCAACTTACGATTTTTTTTTTGTCTTTTCAAGACAGGGTCTCTCTGTAGCCCCAACTGTCCTGGAACTCGCTCTGTAGACCAGGCTGGCCTTGAACTCACAAAGTTCTGCCTGCCTCTCCCCCCTGAGTGCTAGGATTAAAGGCATGTGCCACCATGCCTGGCAACTTATGATTTTTTTTTTTTTTGGTCTTTTTTTGAGACAGAGTCTCCCTGTAGCTCTGGCTGTCCTGGAACTCACTCTGTATACCAGGCTGGCCTTGGACTCACAGAGATCCGTGTGCCTCTGCCTCCCAAGTGCTATATTTATTTATTTATTTATTTTGAGACAGAGTCTCCCTGTAGCTCTGGCTGTCCTGGAACTCACTCTGTAGACCAGGCTGGCCTTGGACTCACAGAGATCCGTGTGCCTCTGCCTCCCAAGTGCTAGGATTAAAGGCGTGTGCCACCACGCCCGGCCTTTATTTATTTCTGTATGTGTATCAATGTACTGTCTGCATGCAAGTTTGTGCACCCGTGTCATGCAATGCCACGGAGGTCAGAAGAGGGTGTCAAATTCCCCTGAAACTGGAGTTCTCCTGGAATTGGAGTCTCAGACGGTTCTCGGCCACCATGTGGGTGCTGGGGATCAAACCCTGGTCCTCTGTAAGAGCGGTTGGTGCTCTTAACCGCAAGGCCATCTCTCCAGCCCTGCAACTTATGATTTTTAAAAGACAATTGTACTACATACCCATACAGGAACCAAGTTTTTGGAGGTCTGTGGAGTGCAATTAAACTTTTATTGAACTGTATACTGTTGATTAAAGATGTAAAACCCAGTCTCTTAGGGCTAAGCTATTCTGTAGACAAAAAGAAATGTCACAGGTAACATACAACACAGAAAGGCATAGGGAACACTTGCATACATCAATCTCAAGGCTGTAACTGGAAATCTACTATGAATTAGGAGTATAAAACAAATATTTATAACAACTTGTATTCCTAATTAGTTTAAGTGTGTTGCTAATCTTTTATGTTGATAGTATTTGACCAATTTTACTTAATATAGGTATTTTAAGTTTTAATACCATATAATGTGTAAATAAAGTTTGGGTAAAAACTTTATTTTTTGATATTTGAGCATTAATTTTTTTTTTGAGACAGGTTCTTCCTTATAGCCCAGAACTCACTCTGTAAGCCAGGCTGGCCTTGACCTCACAGAGGTCCACCTGCCTCTGCCTCCTGAGTTCTAGGATCAAAGGCACGTGCCACCACATCTCGCTCAAAGATGGTTCTTAGTCACCACGTGGGTGCTGGGAATTGAACTTGGATCCACTGGAAGAGCAGTTGGCGCTTAACCACTGAGCCATCTCTCCTGCCCCCATACGTTGTGTTTTTAAATTACTTGATTAAGGTATGACCCTATAGAAATAAGCTTATTTATATAATTTTAACTTTTGCTTATCACAACCCCTAGATTTATTATTTTAAAGTATAAACTTTTCAAAGTGGGTTTTAAAATTAACATATTTATATAGTGTAAAAACTTTATTATGCTGTAACTTATAGAATCTGTGTTAGGTGTTAATGGATTGTAACGAGTAGATGGCAGCAAATACCCAGTAAAACTCTGAATTATTATTATATGTTTGTAATTTTTACTTACCCTTAATAAATTAATTTATTGTTACTTGTTTGATTATATTAAAAGACCTGAGTTTGGGAGAAAAAGATCAGCTTTAACCTTAGAGTTAACCTTTACTGAATGTAAACAGTAAGTTTTTATGATTTAGAATTAGTTTATACATTTAAGCAGTTCCATAAAATAAATACTGTGGTTAGGCACAAAGTCATGACAAACTAATTTTGAAACCAAAACTTTAGAGCATTTTTAGAAGTGTAGTAAGTATCCCTAACTGGGTTGCCAATAACCAATAGTTATTAATGAATGATATATTGGAGTTAGAGCTCTTTGTCACATCAGTCTGGACTGAAGGTTTCCATACAAATTCATCTTTCTCTGCCTCCAGAGTGCTGAAATTAAAAAATGGTGTTGCCAGGCATGGTGGCACAGGCCTTTAATCCTAGCATTGGGAGGCAGAGGCAGGTGGATCTTTGTGAGTTCAAGGCCAGCCTGGTCTACAGAGTGAGTCCCAGGACAGCTGGGCTACAGGGATACCTTGTCTCAAAAATACCAAAAAAAAAAAAAAAAGTGTTATTTTAAAAGGCAGTTTAACGTAAACGTGATTTAGGATAAATCATTACTAAGAAGCTATGTGTTCAGCTCTGTGGCTGGTGTTCAAGTCCCTGTTGAGCTTGACTCTAGTCTGACATGATGAAGAAACATGAGATGTAGAATAAGTGGGAGGCATCCAGTGCCCCTTCACTTTTCCCCAAGAGGGGGTGTGGGGAGGAGTCTGCTGGTCTCATGGGCTGCCAGTAAAACACCATTACTCCAGAACAAAATAAAATACCATTACTCTGATCATTTCTTCACTGACCTGCTGAGGTGTGTGTGGGGGCTGGTGAGCCCTAAGGGCTCTCGACTCTGGGGATAGTGCCAGGTAGGGTCAGACCATAATGCATGTGGTCTGGGAACCTGTGAACAGAGCCTTTCCCTAGTTTTTTTAAATGGATTAAGTAGAGCCTGAAATTTGGAACACATTTGAAGGAATCCAAAACTGCCTAGGACTTTTCAAATTAATTAATTGTGCATATTTTTACTTAAAGATGTTTCAGAGTGGGGGTTGGAGAGATGGCCTAGCAGTTAAGAGCACCAACCGCTCTTACAGAGGACCTGGGTTCGATCCCCAGCACCCACATGGGGGCCAAAAACCATCCAAAACTCCAATTCCAGGAGAACTCCAGTTCCAGGGGAATTTGACACCCTCTTCTGACCTCTGCGGCATTGCACGGCACGGGTGCACAAACTTGCATGCAGACAGTACATTCATACACATACAGAAATAAATAAAATTAAAAAAAAGATGTTTCAGAGTACCCATGATTTTACATTAAAAATTTTTATATTTTGCCAGGCATTCAAGGCCAGCCTGGCCTACAGAGTGAGTTCCAGGACAGCTGGGGCTGCAGGGAGACCCTGTCTCAAAAAGACAAAAAATTTTTATATTTTAATTGAGCATGCCAAGATGTAATTTAACTTAACAGATTTCGTTTATCAAAAATTGAAAGAAAGTTTTTGAATGGCCATATTATTAAAATTATCTCAAGATAAAAACTGGCATACAAAAGACAGTACAATTAAAAAACAGCTTAGAATAAGCACAGTAAGGTCTGAAGGTAGCTAGCTATTCTGAAGAGATTATATTTGTCTTTTTTTAGGAAGCCTGTTTAAGAAAGTAAATATTTATCAATATATCTTTGATACAGAAGGGTTAGAACTAAATCTTTGGAAGTTTGAAGAGTAATTAGAAGCAACCTGGAAAGGAATACTTCACATGTTTTAACAGGAAATTAAGAAAAGAAATTTCTTAGCATTGACAGATAAGTTTGTTTGAATGTAGTAAGAAGGTAGTTTTTCTTTTTGGAGCAGGGCTGGAATTCTGAAGAACAAAAATAAGTTAAAACTTGAGGTTTTAGAAAATAATTTACATAGACATAAACTCAAGATTTGAACCAATGGCATTATGGTATCAAGCCTGCCTCCTAAACCACTAAGCCTTATTTATGGTATCATAAATATCATTATGGTATCAAGCCTGCCTCCTAAACCACTAAGATTCTTAGTTGCTCTTAGGAAGAGGCAGGAATGCATTTGAGCAGACAAAGGACTGCATAACTTCCCACCAGAGGGCTGGAGTGGGGCCATCCAGGTTCCTGCTGTGCCTTCCCAGGCAGCCTAAGTTTACTTCTGGCTGGAGTCGACTTCCCCATCCCCCCCTCCCGCTCCCCACCCAGCTCCAGACTCGGTGTTGGGTCACAGTCCTGCCCCAAGCCATGGGTGCCCATGAGCCCTGTCCCTCCCCCAGGGCCCTGCACTCTAGAGGGGGAGAGGGGAATGGTCTGTGAGTCTATCTGATGTGTGGGGGAATTACCCATGATAGAAAAGGAAAGAAATGCTTATGGGTAAAGGGAGCTTAAGACAGAAGGTTCTTGCTGATGCCCAATTGGGCTGTCAGGGGTCCAACAGAGAGCAAAAAGAGTCCTTCAGCTAACATGAAAGAGTCACCTCCAGCTGAGAGCCTCGATTGGTTCTTTGCCATAATGGATCCCTTGTGACAGCGTGGAGCAAAATTAAAAGATTAGAAAAAAATCTGTCCTCTTCAAGTTTGGAAGGACCAAGGACATAGCCCCCAGGGTTAGAAAGAGCTTTGGGAGGACAAGTGCACAGCCGCCTGGTTTCCCCAGTCTGCCTAGGAAAGGGGAGAGTTTACCTTGTCTCTTCCAGACTTCTGAAAGTCCTGTCTCCTCTTGTTGTCCCACATTTTTCCACATTATTCCAAGTTGTTTCATGTGGTTCTACATAGTCCCAGGTTGGGACCCATCTGTGGGGTTCCTGGGTGTCTACACGTGGATCGCTGGCCTCTCAGACTGCATAAAGCCATTTTACTCATGGGTGAGTGGGTGATGAAGAAAGGACTTGGAGCGCAGGTAAACTTGACAGGTCAAAGGACACCTGGGAGCTGGCCTCAAGGGACCAAAAATGCATTTATTTGCAGATTAAGGTCTTATATAGTAGCAATTGGTGGGCTTCTGGCAAGAATGGGGGTGAGGGTGCACAGGAAGTTCACAGTACGCTTTCTACAAAAGCCTCATTTACACTAGCTGGCAGAGGCTCCAGCTGGTTCCTGAAACCAAGATGTAGTCTTTAGAAATAGGTTCAGGAATGTGACAACTTTTACCAAACCCCCCAAAGGGGGCTGCAGGGTTCATTGTCCATTGGCAAGCAGAGGCAAGTCCAATTTCCCAGCCTTTGTAGGTTATTGGGGCAAAAGCCTGCCCCCTTATTGCTTCAGCCAAATGGTATATTGGGCCCCACAAATGTATATTTTTACTGAATTTTTTTGCATTTCATACAGTGCATCTTAATCATATTTAGACCTTCTCCCCAATCTGTGCTCCATTTACCCTACCACATTTCATGCATTCTGTCATATATGCTAAGTCCTAGTGAGTCAAGTTTGTGACCTGAGATATCCCTAGGTGTGAGTTCTTCCATTGGAGTCTAGTCAGCTTATCTAGAGTATTTCCCTTAAAGAAGATCAACTCTCCCTCAACCCAGCAGTAATCTGCTGCCAATAGTTCTTCGACTAAGGTCAGGTTGGGGCCTGCAGCCCATTTCCCTAGTTCTGTGCTGATTTTTGTCTGATTGAATTTGCATAGGTCTTGTACATGCTGTCACTATTGTTGCCAGTTCATATGAGCAAGGTCCCAGAGGCCCAGAAAACTCTGTTTCCTTATGTTCATGCACTAACCCTGGCTCTTACAATCTTCTTACCCTCTCTTCTGCAATGGTCCCTGAGCCCTGGGTGGGTGATTTTTTTTTTTTCAAAGCCAATTTTTATTGAAGATTTGTGAGTTTCATACAAAATTTCAAATCAAACTAGACCCGTTCCCCCCTCCATATCCCCCCCCCCCACCAGAGGGGTGATGTTTAATATAGGAGTCCTGTCTAGGGACACGCACTCTGCAGTGTCTTACTCTCTACACGTTGGCCAGTTGTGGCCTTCTGTGTAGTACACATAATCTTAAAGACCCCTTTCAATGAAGAAAATTCAGCAAAACCTCAGGAAAGTGGAACCGTATAGTTCTACCCTTTTGTAACTGGCATTTTAATATCTATTATTATTATTTTTAAAAATATTTTTTATTTATTTTGTATGTGTATGAATGTACTGTCTGCATGCAAGTTTGTGCACCGTGTTGTGCAATGCCATGGAGGTCAGAAGAGGGTGTTGGATTCCCCTGGAACTGGAGTTAAAGACGGTTCTCAGCTGCCATGTGGGTGCTGGGGATCAAACCTGGGTCCTCTGCAAGAGCAGTCGGCACTCTTAACTGCTAGGCCATCTCTCCAGCCCCTAAATATCTATTATTTTTATTTTATGTGTATATTACCTGCATGTGTGTAAGTGCACTTGTGTCATGCAATGCCCACAGAGATCAGAAGAGGGCATTAGATTCTCCTGGAACTGGAGTCACAGACAATCGTTAGTTGCCATGTGGGTGCTGGGAATTGAACCCAAGTTCTCTTTAAAAGTAGCGTCTGCTGCCCTGACTTGATTTATTTAAAAAGACACTTATAAAGTGTTTTTGCTAAAAAGCATTGACTCCTTACTTGGGCCTGCAAGGTAGCTAAGAGAGGAATAAAAGCCTGACAGTGCTGTTTCCTTTTGTGTCTCTGACTTTGGATTTGATTTCAGCTTGACCCTGCATGGGCATTCTCATTACTGCCTAGCCTATGTAATCCCCATCTAGAGCTGAAGGCAGAAGGTAAGCATCAATGCCTTAAACCTGACCTTGGATTCCAGGAAGAACAGGCCAGATGAGGGCAATTATCCGGTGTAGTCTAGAGCAGTAGTTAAAGCAATCAGCTTGATCATCTCAGGTGAAAACAAACAACCTAGTAGACCTCCTGGCTGGACCAGGCCTGAAATGATGATCAACCAGACTATCCCTTAACCAGAACTGCCTCATTGTTCATACTTTTTGGCTTGCTTCCTCCCCCAATTCGTCCTATATTTAAACCTACAACTCATATCTGTCCTCAGAAGACCAATTTGTGATCACTGCACCTCTATCTGTTCTTCCCAATGCATGCATGGTTACATCTCTCTTTGCATTTCAATATTCTATTTTAATTGATGCGTTGGGATGACTGACTGAGCCTAACCTGTGGTGTCTGCCAGGCTCAGAGTTTTGTCCTGATTTTCCAGTTAACATTACTTAAAGTCTTCAGGGTTCACCTATGTCATAGCTCAGGGCAGGCTCTCATTTCTTTTTCTGGCTGAATAATGCTGCATTATGTGCATATAGCATAATGTTTTCATCTGTCCATGACTGACAGACTCCTGAGTTATTTCTACCTTTTGGTCACTGTGAATTAATGCAGCTAGGGATAGAGGGTATAAACATCTGTTTGAGTTCTTGCTTTTAATTCCTTAGGTGAAGGGAGGAACACCGAGCTATGTTAATTTCACTTTCTTTTTATCTTCTTTCCTGCCTTCCCTCTACAAAGGCTGGCTCCTATCAGGAAAGGCTGCCAGGTATTTGCAAAGAAGGACTTCACTTTGTTTTAGATTGGATACATGCTCTAAGGGAAAAGAGCCAAATAAAAGGAAAGGTGTCCATTTTCCCCTCTTCTTCCTTCCCCTCTTCCCACCTCTCCCATTCCTTAGCCATCCCTCTCTCCTCTCAAGTATGTGAAGACCGGCCTGGCCTCCTGTGTTTATAAGCCCATTCAGCAGAGCCCCTGCTTCTCCAGGACTTTATTAATGCCGTTTACAATTCCCATAACAACTACACCACACTATTTTACCAACACCAGGCCTTGGAAAAGTCATTACCCCGTTGATCACAGCAGAAGTTAATTCTGCCATGCTGCCTGCTGGTGCAATCTGCTGTGAGTAACTCCCTGTGTTCTGGCAGTAAAAACAAATTAAATTAAAGATCCCTGTTCACCAAAGGCCTAATTCTAATTTTTGCAAAGTTTCCATTAAACACTATTGTCTAAAGAAAGTACGCACTGACATCCCCCAGGGAACCACATGGAAAGGCATTTCTAATAGGAGAATTATTAAATTAATTTCATGTTATACTGGCTTAGCATTTGTTAATAATATTAGGAAGACTCAAAGATTTGTCCTCTGGATTCTGTGAAGCATTTATGGAAATTAGACTTCATTGGGAAGATAGCAGTTTGCTGACAATCACAGAAGAACAAAGCACTAGATTAAAAGGGAGTTTGCTTTTGGCAGTAGACATGGTAATGATGGGATCTTCCTTTTTTAACAGTCTGGAGTTTCAAAGAGCATTTTGGCATGGCTTTTCCTTGAAGAAGTCTCATTTCATCCTTTTCTCCCTTTTTTAGTGACATCGACTTCCACTCTGCCTTCCACTTAGCAGCCCTCGGAAGCAGTGTATAAGCAGTGTACATATCTGGGAAAAGCAGATAGGCTCCCCTTATAGGCAGGGACCTAGAGGAAACAGAGGCATGTGTGAGTGTACTTCCCTACCTGTTGACTATGGTGAATTGGTCAGGTTCTTCTGAGCCACCATGCTAGAAATGGATGCCAGCCTCTCACCTTCCTAAGCACAGGTAAATTGCCCTGTGTTTGAACATAAGCATGGGATGATTAGACATAACCAGTGACAAAGGCTTCTGAGAAGCTGCCAAGTAGGAGGGACTAGCCACTGGATGCTTTTTTAGGAATTAAAAGCATTTAAAAATTCATTCATTTTTTTATTTGATGGGTATGAGTGTTTAGCCTGAATACCTGCAAGTCCACCATGTGTGTTCAAAGACAGAAGCAGATGTCAGATTCCCTGGAACTGGAGTTAAGGATGGTTATTAGCTACCATGTAAGTGCTGGGAATTGAACCCAGATCTTCTGCAAGACCATCTGGTGCTCTTAATTGCTGAGCCATCTCTCCACTCCCAGTATTAAAAAAATTAATATTCCTAACAGGTCTTTAGAAGTAAGTACTTTTGTCCTATACTATGGACAAGAAAATGTGCCCAAGCTTATATAGCTTATAAGTGGCATAATTATAATAAATATTAGTGACAATAATGAATATTTGCCTTTTTTTACCACAAATTAATATCTGAGAACCTGTCTTGTGCTAGGCTTTGTGGTTAGGCAACAGTGAACAGGAAACATGTTTATCCTTTTGTGGGGGAGAAAAATAAAGAAGCAGAAAGACCAAGGATGTCTGGGCACAGTGGTACATGCCTATAATCCTAGCTTTGGGAAGGTGATAGGGGGAGCAGAAGTTTAACATCATCCACATAATGAGTTCAAGGCCAGCCTGGGTTACAAGAGACCCTGTCCTAAACAAACGTACAACACACACACACACACACACACACACACACACACACACACACACTGTGTGGGCGTGCAGAGTCAATGGTGGGGCTGAGGAGAAAGTTCAGTGGGTAATGAGAGGACCTGTGGGAATCCCCAGCACCCATGTAAGAAGCCTGGTATGGTGGTGCATTCTTATAATCTCAGTGCTGGGGTAGGCAGAGGCAGGTGGATCACTGGAACTTCTGGAACTTACTGGCCAGCCAGTCTAATTGAACCCCAAGCCTCAGTGACAGATGCTGTTTCAAAGAACAAGGTTGAGGGTAATTGAGGTGACTTTTAGCCTCTACATGCACACACGTATGCACGCACGCACACACAATTTTTAAAAATAATCGAGGTTAATGTTTGTGCAATGCTTGCCCTGTGCCAAGAACTCTGCCTAGAATTTGTTTAATCTTTGTAAGACAAATATCATAGGCCAGGCATAGTGGTTCACACCTTTAATCCCAGCACTTGGGAGGCAGAGGCAGGTGGATCTCTTTGAGTTCAAGGCCAGCCTGGTCTACATAGTGAGTTCCAGGACAGCTGAGGCTACAGAGTGACCCTGTCTCTAAAACACACACACACACACACACACACACAAAAGAGAGACAAAAATCATATAAAGAGACAGAAATTCAAAGGGTGAGCGTCATATTCTCACTCATAGGTCCAGATCAGCAGAGCCAGGAATTATCTGGACCTCATATTTGCCCATTTAATTATGTTGTCTTTCAGCATCATCAGCGGCAGGTTGCAGCTTTACAGTGTGCCTGCTTCTTGTAAGATTTCAAGATGAAAATACAATTCTCTCCTGCTTTCTGAGAGAACTGGTCATTCCTGATGCTAAGTTCCTGACTCGAGTTTCCAAATTTCAGTTGCTTCAAATAGCTGCATGTTTGTGGCACATGAAATTGCATTTCTACAGTCCAAATTCCATCCTAATGGAGTGATTGAAACAGAATTCTGTTTCAAGCTTGGTATCTAACTGTCCTCTGCCCATAGCTTCAGGTTATCCTTCTGAGAGAAGAGATAAATCTTGAAGTTTTATCTCTTCAAGAGGGTAATCATAATTTGGCTTCTTTCGCATCCTCCTAGAGTAGGTTCAAAGCTAAGCTAAATTACAAAGGGCTCCAGCTCTCACTCTGGAAGGTACTTTTTTGTACATCTGTCTGGAAAGGAGGTATTCCCATGGAGGCTTCTGTCCTTTACAGATATCAAATGCCACTTGGGATGAGTGGGCTGAGACTCAGAAATTCTTTCATCCCTTTAAGGGTTTCTTTGTAATTGGGAGCATTCTTTGATGGTGCTTGACCTGCACTACCTTCCTCAGTCAAACACCTCTGGGGAACAGTTCCAGTCCTACTGCAGAAACAGGAACAGGTCTTATGTGGGAGGCAGATAAGGAGACAGCATAGCTGAATCGGTTAGCAGGGCTACTCAAAGTGTGGTCTGCTGGCTAGGGTTGCTTTGCAACTGTTTGGTACTGGTCCCAGAGGGGAGACAAGACTGCAAGAATGTAACTCACAAGACTAAGCTCACTGTTTAGTTTGTCTAACATATAGCACAAATTCTTATAAGTGTGAGGATTTAAATCAGGCTTAAACTCTTTATCTCTCACAGATCAGCTATTTGGCGTAGTGTTGTTTTCAAGCATAAATTCTGTCACCGCATAAATTCTGACTGCCAGGGTTCGACCTTAGCTCTGGTACTAGTTACTTGGGTGAATTAGGGTTGGTTACAACTTCTTTGTGGCTCAGTTTCTGGGGTAGTAAAGGAGAACATTAGTCTCTACTATTATTAAATATGTATATATGCGTATGTACACACATATACATGTAGGATAGCTAATCTGTGTTACTAACGATAGATTAAAGGGGACTCATAGAGAGCCCACTTTTTCTAGCATCTATGAGGTGTCAGCCCCCCAGGGGATTACTGCTTAGAATTCTTGCTACCTTGGTTTCTTTCTCCAGCTCTATTTGTATATAATTTATATATCACGCAATTTATGAACAAATAGGGAACTTTGACATATCCATAGAGTTGTACAGCCATCGGTTCTGAAATGCAGTTGTCTTTGGAGGGAAATCTGTACTGTTGGCACTCACCTTTCACCCCCTCTCATTCTATCTCCTTTAAACTCCTGTCAACCACTAACCACCCCTTTTCTCTATCAGTTTCCATATTTTACACATTTCATACACAGGTGGTTCTTGCCATTTATAAAAGTCTTGTCTTTTTTTTTTTTTGTTTGTTTGTTTTTTTGAGACAGGGTCTCCCTGTAGACCCAGCTGTCCTGGAACTCACTCTGTAGACCACGCTGGCCTTGAACTCACAAAGGTCCGCCTGCCTCTGCCTCCCAAGTGCTAGGATTAAAGGCGTGCGCCACCACGCCCGGCTAAAAGTCTTGTTTTATAAAATCTCCTTGAACAATGAATCAGACAATATTGGATCATTGAGGTTCCAGAATAGAATAATAATAATTATTATTATCATTATTATTATTTTGAGACATGGTCTCCCTATAGCCCCAGCTGGCTTGCAACCTGCTATGTAGATCAGGCTGACCTTGAACTCATAGAGATCGACCTGCCCCCTCTTACTCCCCAGGGCTGAGATTAAAGGCATGTGCTTAGCAGAATTATTATTTTGTAGTTTTGCTCACAGGTGTCTGTCAGCTGATAACATTGCTTTGTTTTGTGGTCTTGTTTAAAGTACCTTTACAACAGTACTTATCATTGATTCATTGACAGTGAACTTCTGACCAACAAACAGTGTGAGTGCAGCCCACCCGACATGTGTTTTCTCTGCAGAGCACACCATAGCTTTCTTGTCCTTGTGTGAAACAGCATTCTAATACTATCCCCGAGTCATTTAAAGCAGTGAAATAATTAACAAAAAGTGTAAAATGGGTCAGGCATGGTGGTGCACACCTTTAATCTTAGCATTCAAGAGACAGAGACAGGTGGATCTCTGCTTTGCATAGGGAGTTCCAGGCCATCTCTGGCTAAAGGGACACCCTGTCTAAACAAACAAACAAACAAACAAACAAACAAACAAACAAACGAATAAGTTGTAAAACGGGGATGGAGAGCTGGTTCAGCTCTTGCAGAGGACCAGAGTTCAGTTCCTGGCTCACAACCTCCTGGAATTCCAAGCGCAGGAAATCTGATGCCTCTTCTGGACTCTGCAGGCACCTGAACTCAAATGTGCATATACCACCCCCATAATACATATATTTGCCATTTTTCTGTTGCTGTGGTGAAACACAATGACCAAGGCCACTTACAAAAGGAAGAGTTTATTTGTTCTAGAGAGTAAGAGTCCACTAATGTGGGGAGGCATGATGGTAGAGATGGCTGGAGCAGAAATCTGAGCACTTGCATCTTTAAACAGCACAAGAAAGAGAGAGAGACAAGCTTGGAATGGGCAAGCTGTACATTCTCGTGGGCCCCGGAGCATGTGCAGTGGGCTGCTTAAATTTGTGGCTGTCAGTGCATGACTGTGACCATATATGTACTGAGAGTATTGCTTTAGAGAGTACTAATGAGTTTTAGTGAGTAGGTGAATTTGAAAATATGGAATCTATAAATAACAAATAAGATTTATTGTAAGTGAAGTAACACAATACAGGGAACCTTTGAATGGTTTCTTTCACCATACATAATGTTGTCAGTCATCCATGTTGTGGTATGTTATCAGCACTTCCATTCCTTTTCATTGCCAAATAATATTCCATTGTACAAGTACCATATATATTACACTTTTGGCTACTATGAACAATGCTAATACAAACATTTATGTATAAGAATGCATTGACAAGTGGGGTGGAGAGATGGCTCAACCAAGAGTTAAGAGAGCCTGCTGCTCTTCCAGGAGACCTGAGTGTTGTTTTCAGCACCCATATCAGGTGACTCATGACTGCTTGTAACTCCAGCTCCAGGAGATCTGATATCAACTTCTGGCCCCTGTGAGTACCTGCATTCACATAGCATATACACACACAGAGTTACATACAAACACATAAATAAAATAATAAATCCTTAAAAAGAGAATATATTGATAAACATTTCACTTACTTAAAAATTTAAATGTGAGGTTTTTCAGAGCCCAATTTTTTATTTTATTTTCTATAATTTAATTTAATTAGTTCTTTATGTGTATGCGTTTTGTCTACTTGTATATAAGTACACCATACATATGCAATGCCTATGAAGGCCAGCAGGGGGAGTGAGATTCCCTGGAACTGGAGTTATAGATAGTTGCTAGTCACTATATGGGTGCTGGGAACCAAACCTGGGTCCTCTACAAGAGTACGTGTATGCCTGCATGTCCATTCTTGTGTGTGTGTGTGTGTGTGTGTGTGTGTGTGTGTGTGTGTGTTTATCGGCCCTATGTGTATGGTTTGGAGAAATGTTGATTAGGATCCTTTAAGGGAGATGCTTCCTCCTCCTCCTCAAGCTACACCTCAGTCCTAAGCAGGAATTTGTGTGTGTGTGTGTGTGTGTGTGTGTGTGTGTGTGTGTATGTGTGTGTGTTGTGATGTGCTCTAGTTTGTTGTGATGAATAGTATGGCCAAAAACAACTTGATAAAGGAAAAGGTTTATTTGGCTTACACACTGCATAGTCACTGGGGAAGTAAAGCAGGGAGATCAAGGCAGAAACCTGAGGCAAGACCTGAGTTAAGAGACCACAGAGGAACTGTGCTTCTGGCTGGTTTGCTCAGCTATTTTGCTTGTATAGCTCAGGCCCACCTGCCTTGGAATGAGACCACCCACAGGGGGCTGGGCCCTCCTACATCAATCAACAATAAGAAAATGCCCCTTAGATATGTGCACAGACCAATCTGATTGAGGAAGCTCCTCATTTAGACTCCCTCCTCCCAGTTATGTCTGGGCTTTTGTCAAACTGAAAAAAAACTAAGACCTATGTTTTTGCGTGAGTGTGTATTTATGCATTTGGAGGCTGGTAGACAATATTAGTGCCTTTCCTTGATTGCTCTCCATCTTATTTTTTAAGACAGGATCTCTCACTGAATCAGGAATTCACTGACTCAGCTAGACTGGCTGGCCAGTGAGCTTCAGGATCTTTCTGTCTCTGCCTCCCCAGTTCTGGGTTCCAGGCTGTGCCACCTCGACTGGTTCTCATGCATATGCTTTGGGTCTGAATCCGATCCTCATGCTTGAACTGCAAGTACTTTCCTCATGAGCTATCTCTCTAGCCCCGAGTTTTGAATGTTCTTGTGCAGAGTATACCCTGAGTACACCTAGTAAAATGGAGATCTCCCCTGCCTCCATGCATTGTTAGGTAGCTTCCACCTTTAAACAGTGACAGACTGAATAAAGGCAAAAAGGTTCTTCCTAGCCATCAGAATGGGGCCCACCAGCCTTTCACCTCAGCAACAAAAGGCTTTAAGGGTAAATATTCACTATAAGCATTACTTCCTGAGAGCTGTCTAACATTTCTACACTTTATTTTATTCGCAGTCCTGTGGCACCAGGGTGCTATTTCTTAGATGAGGACCTGGCCCAGAGAGGCCATGCCGGTCTCCACCTAGGAAGAATGAAAGCTAGGGCTGCTGTAAAGAGGCGTGGCAAATGGGCCCTGGGCTCCTTTGCAGTTGCAGTAGACTGCTTCTAGGAGCAGAGGACAGTAATGATGGGTAACTGCTGTTCAAGAGCCTGTGAGGAGGTGGGTAGCTTTGAGGTTTAGTGCTGCTTTTTATTTGTTTGACACAGGGTCTCATGTGGCCTAGACTGGCCTTGAACTAGCTAAGCCTTTGAACTCCTGAACCTTCTGCCTATGCTTTGCCATGGACAGGATTACAGGGACACCAGACGCCATACCCAGGCACATGTGTTCCACCATAGGGGTAATGGGGTATAAAGGCTGGGCAGTGGCTACTAGTTAAACTGTAAGAGTCTCCTAGAGATACTGGGAACGGGCCATGTGATGTGGCAGGGACAGGAGCCTTCAGTACTGTGAGATGGCTTCAGCTTCAATGTCTGCCACTAAATGGCAGCACAGATGTGGGGATGTTATATGGTCTTGTTTTCTGCTATAAATCAATGAAATGTTTGCCATTATAGATCGCTCTTTGAAAGCAGAAAATTAAAAGTTATGAAAACTTTTGTCGTCATGGGTTCAGAACATGGAGGAAACAGCAGCCGATAGAATATTTGTGGTTCTCGGTATCTGAGAAGCCAGTACCTGTAGTTCAGCAAACTGTGGATTGAAAATGGGTTATAAACTGCATCAGTGCTGAACATATGCAGACCTTTTCCTTGTTATAACAACCGTTTCCATATTCTTGACCTCACTATGTATCATAATTAGCCTAGAGATGATTTTATCTTGAGTGTCCTACAGGATCTGTTAGGGAGCAGGGCTTTTCCTGGATGTGAGTTTGACTGTGGCTGATGAATACAATGTGTGCTAAGGGTTTCTAACCTCGTTTTCTGAGCACTCAGAAAACTTCTCAAAGAAATTCTCATCTAATTTGAGACCCAAAGAATGAACAAGAAGTGGCTGGGTACCAGAGTCATGCTGGGGAGCAGAAGGCACAGCACATGGAGGGCAAGCACAAGATGTGGACATGGAGGGCAGGTGCAGGATGTGCACATTGCTCTTTTTGAAGATTTAGAGGAATTAGCTTCAGATGAAGCAAATTTGAGGCAGGATGGGTAGAATATTCTTTTCTGCTTCTTCCTTTCACTTTTTAGATTATTTTCTGAACTTTGTAAGTTCTACTCTACGTGCAATTTTCCCAAGGCATAAAGAAACATAAAGTCAAAGTGTGTTTTTCTCTCCCATTGACCCTTTGTTATCCATTTTTGCTTCCAAGAAATTCCTGCAGGAACATCTGTTCCTTCTCCATATTTTCACAGTCCTTTGGTTTACAAGCATTGAATGCTTTGCTTCTTTAAAATGGTAATGTTTCGGGGCTGGAGAGATGGCCTAGCGGTTAAGAGCGCCGACCGCTCTTACAGAGGACCCGGGTTCGATCCCCAGCACCCACATGGCGGCTGAGAACCATCTGAAGTCCAGGAGAACTCCAGTTCTAGGGGAATCCGAGACCCTCTTCTGAACTCCGCGGCGTGGCACGACACGGGTGCACAGACTTGCATGCAGACAGTACATTCATACACATACAGAAATAAATAAAATTAATAAAAAAAAATTAAAAAAAATAAAATGGTAATGTTTCATATGCCATTAGTACTTCTATTACTTATGCATGTATCTTGGATGTAATTAATTAAACACATTATAAAAGATATTCTCATTCTTTTAAAAATATTTTTTAAATCTATGAATGTTTTGTATGTATGCATGTAAGTACACCACATATAAGTGCCATGCCTGTGGAGGGGAGACGACAGTGTCAGATCCCTCGAAAATGGACTCTTTGTGATATTACCTGCAAATAAAACTTCCCCCATAATTTTTATTTTGAATTTCTGTATTTTCATTTTGGCTTGGCTTGCTTGTGTTTTTCAGACAGGATCTCTCCATGTAGCCTAGGCTGGCCTTGAACTCATGACTGTCCTGCCTCATCCTCTCCAGTGCTGGCATTACCCATGTGTCCCTGTCCTAGCTCCTCATTGTTTTGTTTTGATGTGGATTTTTTTCAGCTTTGCAGGGGTCACACATATCATCATTTCCCATAATTTTCATTTGATTGCAAATTAATGTTTCTATTTATGCATATTAATTGTGTAAAATAATGGGTTACATTATGACATTTTTATACTTGAAAATAATAGACTTTGATCTTATTGTCCGCCCTCATGACCCTCTGATGTCCCTCCTCCTCCCCCCGACTGGCTCCCTTCCTCTTCCCAAATGCTCCATGTCTGTTTTAATTCCCATGTCGGTTTTCAAAATATAGATTCTGCATATGAAAGGGAACATGCCTTTCTGTGTCTGGCTTCTGTTGCTTAAAGTATGATCTCCAGTTCCCTCCATCCTTCTGGTGGTGACATCATTTCATTCTTCTTTATAGATGACATTCATATGTCACATCTCCATTATCCATTCATCCATTGATGGACATCTCGGTGAGATGATCATAAATAAATTGTAAATAGTGCTGTGGTATGCAGAGGTCTCTGTGGTACGTTATGTTCACTTATCATCCTTTGGGTATATATCCACGAGTGCCATAGCTGGATTGTATGATACGATTTTTTAAAACTCTTTGAGACCTCTCCATTCTGATTTCTTTTTTTATTTTCATTTTTTTATTGATGCTTTGTGTATTTCATACATCATTTTCCAATTCAGTTCAGGTATATTTCCCTTTCCCTTCCCCCCACCCCACCCCATCCCAGATCATGCATTCTGCCATAATTGTCCTGCATCTTTCACTCAGTTTGTTTCATTTTTTAACAACAAGTGATAATTTATGAGTACAAGCATCCTTCACGTAAAACCAGTTTGTAAGCAGTTGTGCCCAAACCCACACAGCCCATGGGTCCCACCATCTAGCAGGGGGGGGGGCTTGTATGTTCAATCAAGTTGATCAAATGAGTGTCCAGACTATATTGCTGTAGTTTCACCATTCACCCCAATCGCAGCCCTTACATTCTACCACATCCCCTCTTCTGCAGATTGTTCCCTTAGAAAAGGCTTAGAAAAGGGGCACAGGTGGATGAGAAGCAAAACAGTCTACTTTCTCTGAAGCTGTTGTCTTGGACTCTGGACAATTCTGGCTGTTTCCTTTCATGGGCTGACAGTTTGTCCAGGAATAACCTTTTGATCCTACTAATGAAGCACAAGCAATTAGGTATATAGGTATTTAAACAGTGCTAATTGTTATGATAGGTTACTTTGGTATAGACACAGATGTTTGGATGGTATGTTAATCCATGAATTACATTTTTTTCTGTTAAATATAACAGGGTCTTACTGTGGCTTATAACATCTCCTAACCATTAGAGGATGTAAGCTTGTGGCATCAGGCATGGGTTATTCCTCCAAGGAGAGAGCTACTAGCCAATTAGATTTGAGATATATAGGCATATGGCTGCCTCTGCTGCACAGTATTTCCAGGCAGGTGAGGTGTAGCTGGTGTGACGGAGGAGTCTTGCTTGACTTGAGGAGACCCATATTTGCTTTATTGGTTTAGTGGCCTTTGGTAACACTCTCTGGTATTCCAGAGACCGTGTGTACACTTGCATGTGTGGTCTCAGTACATCTTTCCCATGTTAACATCAGGTCTTTGACAGCAGGGCCTTATTGCCTCTCTTCTTGCAGGTATCCCAGTTTAGAGGCAAGGAGCTTTTACCTTTTGTGGGGGCTTGGATGCCCTGGCCAACATCTCCTTGGTAGAATAATCCATTGCTGATGTCAGAGCTCCTGTATTAATATATCTTCCTTAAGTGCATAGCTTAAGGAGACTTTAGTATTATATTTGGTTCTGAATAGAGAATAATCCTTTTCATAGTTCCTATGTCTATTAGTCAATTAAAGAAGGTAGTTTTACTGGTTTTATAAGAGATTACCTCTATAACAGTTGGCTCCAATTTACAGTTGGAGAACGACCTCATCATCATCATATTTCTCCTTGTTCTATGGGGGGGGGTCAGAAAGTGTCTCATATTAAAACCTTTGCGGCACCTAGAAGGTAAGTTTCGTTAGGACTCATTATAAATAGTTGTTACAAGTAGGATCCACAGAGGGATGTTTGTAGCAGTCTGAGGCTTTTCGTCCTTTCAATGTTCAGACAGGCCAACCTTTCTGTTGGCACTTTCTGGTACATTCTACACAATGCAAAGCTGTATCTTTTCTTTCTTAGCCATTAATTTGGTGACATTTTGACCTGTTGGAACATACAAATCTTTTCCTGTAGTTAGTTTTAAGATTTGAATTACAAGGTTTTTGACAAAACGGTTTCATATCTATCTGTATCCCCCCCACCTTTTTTTAGGGTTTTGTTTTTTGACCCATGAGTCTCCAGAAGGCAGTTGTATTATACATACCTATAGGGTGGAATCAAGGCACAGATTTCATCAAATTCACCCATGCTGTTTTTGGTGACTGTATGTGCTTAACTTGGGAAGCAAACTTAATTTTTAAGTTAAATCATCCTATTGGTGAAAGAGAATGCTACAAAGTGATACTGTACAACAGAAAAATTATAGAGAACATTTGTATGTGCCAATCCCAAAGTTATTGTTTTACAGATTTTAAGTAAAACAAATGTGGACAACAGCAATTCTACAGTGGTTACACCATTGCATTCCCAGAATTCCCACCAGTAGTGTATAAGGCTTCCTTTGGTTCACACCCTGTTGGCAAATGTCTACCTTTTTTCTCAATCATAGGCATTCTGGTGGGAATGAGGTGGTTTCTCAATATAGTTTTGATTTGCATTTCCATGATAGATAGAGATACTGTACATTTCTTCATGTATTTATTGGCCATTTGTACTTCCTTTTCTTTGAATTGCTTGGTCATTTACTGATGGAAAGATTTGTTCTCTTGGTGGTTACATTTTGAGTTTTTTATGGCTCTGGGTCCCAGCCCTGTCAGATGACTGGCTCCTCTTTATGATCATTTCCCTTGCCTTGCAGAAATGTTTAAATTCAACCCAATCCCATTTATCAGTTCTTGCTGTTATGTCTGGAACAATTTTCAGAGAGTCCTTGCCAATGCTTGCAACTTGAAGTTTTTCCTCTGTTTTCTAGCAGTTTTAGACCTTAAAGTCTTAGTGGTGTTTGATTCATTTTGAGTTGTTATACTAATTTAAGAAAGCCTTTCATGCATTTTAAGAGTCTTATAATTTTGGTGTTTTTTTTTTCTGGATTTACTTTACATATTTCAAATTAATTTTCATCTGTAATTAATTTCTTTTTTGGGGGGGAGTTGACAGAACATTTTATTTTTTTAAACTTTTATTAATGTTTTGTGTATTTCATACATCATTTTTTAGTTCAATTTAGACACACTCCCTTTTCCCTGCCCCCCGACCCCACCCCAGTTCATGCATTCTGCCACACGTGTTCTGCATCTTTTTCTCAGCCTTTTTAAAGTTTTTCTCTACAGAGGTTTATTGTTTTGGGCAGAATTTAACTATTTCAATCAGTTCTTTGAACCAGTCCTTATATGGTTGTCATTCTCTCCCATTTGTATTGTTCCAAAATATGCCTATACAAAGGTCATATATGTAGCAGAATTATGTCCTTTGGAAATAAATGTATGTTAATTCCAAAATATGTTTAGGAATTCACATTTTTCCTCTTTAATTTTATATTACTCTAAGATATAAATATATACCTACCACCAGTATATGGTAATTACAATGTCTGAAAATAAGTGGTAAATTAATTCTAGGGCCCACTAAGAGATCCACATTATAGCAGCACAGTTTCTTTCAGATAAAAAGAAAGATAACAATAACGATGCTCAGCTTGCCTTTCAACTTGGGAGATTTGGTGCTAGCATCCACAAATGAGGGAAACTATTCTCTGTTTATTATTATTTATTTATTTATTTATTTATTTATTTATTTATTTATTTTTTTGGCGGGGGGGGACTGTGTTACTTCACTTAGCATAATGGCTTCAAGTTCCATCCATTTACCTGCAAATTTCATGATGTCAACTTTCTTTACCGCTGCATAGAACTCCATTCTGTAGATGTACCACATTTTTGTTATCCACTCACTAGTTGAGAGACATTTGGGTTGGTTCCAACTCTCCGCTATTGTGAAAAGAGCTGCAATAAACATGAATGTGCATATATCTTTGCAGTAGGATGAGTCTTGTGGGTATATACCCAGAAGTGGTATGGCTGTGTCAGGTGGTAGGCTTATTTTGAGCCTTTTAAGTGTTCTCCACACTGCTTTCCATAGCAGTTTTATGAGTTTACATATCCACCAGCAGTGGATGAGTGTTTCCCTTTTCCTCTAACTTCTCCAGCATTTGGTGTCTTTTGTTTTCTTGCTCTTAGCCAGTCTCATGGGAGTGAGATGATATCTTATAGCAGTTTTAATTTTTATTTCCTTAATTATTAATGATGTTGAACATTTTAAAAGATGTTTCTCAGCCATCTTTACTTCCTCACTGGTGAAGTCTCTGTTCAGCTCTTTACTCCATCTTTTAAATGAGTCATTTATTTTCTTACTTCTTTGCTTTTTGAGTAGTTTATATATTCTGGATGCTAATGCTCTCTCAGATGTATCACTGGTGGAGATTTCCTCCCACTCTGTGTTTTCTCTTCACTTCCTTGATTGTTTCTTTCACTGTACAGAAGCTTTTGAGTTTGATGAGGTCCCACTTGTCAGCCGTTGACCTTATTGCCTGTGTGGGTGCTGTTTGATTTAGAAAGACTTTTCCTACACCTATGTCTTGTAGGTTGCTACCAACTTTTTCTTCTATCACCTTCAGAGTTTTGGGTTTTATGTTGAGGTCTTTGATCCACTTGGAGTTGACTTTCTTACAGGGTGAGAGGTAGGGGTTTAATTTTGTTCTTCTACAAATGGTGATCCAGTTTTGCCAACACCATTTGCTGAAGATGCTATCTTTCCTCCATTGAGCTTTTTTGACCCTTTTATCAAATATGAGGTGGCTGAAATTGTATGAGCTCAGATTTGGATCTTCAATTTTGTTCCATTCGTCAGTGGGTCTGTTTCTGCGAGAGTACCAGGCTGTCTTTATGACTATAACCCTGTACTATAGCTTGAAGTCTGGTAAGGTGATCCCCTCTGTATTGCATTTTTCACTCAGGGTTGCTTTAGCTATTTGGGGTTTTTTGTTTTTCCATATGAATTTAAGGATTTTTTTCCAAGTCTGTGAAGAAACTCATGGAGACTTTAACGGGGATTGCATTGAATCTGTATATTAATTTGGGTAGAATGGATATTTTTATTATATTAATTTTTCCAATCCATGAGCATGGGAGGTTTTTCCATCTTTTGATGTCATCTTCAATCACTTTCTTCAGGGGTTTAAAATTTTTTGTTGTAGAGATCTTTGGTGACATTTTGTTAGTGTCGTTCCCAGGTTTTTTTTTTATTTTTTTTTTTTTTTTTTTTTGGAGGCTATTGTGAGTGGGAAGGTCTCCTTATATTCCCTCTCCAGTTGCTTGTTGTTGGTGTAAAGAAAGGCTGATTTTTCTAGGTTAATTTTGTATCCCGCTACTTTAATGAAACTCTTAATAGTGTCTAGGAGTTTTCTGGTGGAGTTTTTTAGCATCCCTCAGGTAAACTATCACATCATCTGCAAAAAGGGATAGTTTGACTTCCTCTTTTCCAATTAGTACTCCTTTAATTTCCCTTTCTTTTCTTATTGCCCTATCAAGGGTTTCAAGCACTATATTGAAGAGGAGTGGTGATAGGGGCAGCCTTCCCGTGTTCCCACCTTTAAGGGGAATGGTTCTAATTTTTCTCCATTTAGGATGATGTTGGCTGTACATGATTTGTTTATATTGAGGAATGTTCCCTTCAGTCCAATTCTGTCTAGAACTTTAAACATGAAGGGATGCTGGATCTTGTCAAAGGCCTTTTCGGCATCAATTGTGATTATCGTGTGATTTTTGTCTTTCAGTCCATTTATGTGTTTTATGATATTTATTGATTTAGGTATGTTGAACCATCCCTGCATCTCTGGTATGAATCTAACTTGGTCATAATGGATTATCTTTTTGATGTAGGTCTGTATCTGATTTGCAAGTATTTGTTGAGAATTTTTGCATCTGTGTTCATTAATGAGATGGGTCTATAGTTTTCTTTTTTTGGTTGTGTCTTTGCCTGGTTTTGGTATTAGAGTGACTCTGGCTTCATAGAAGGAATTTTGGAGATTTCCCTCTGTTTGTATCCTTCTGAATAGTTTGAGTAATAATGGTTGCAAGACTTCTTTTGTATTAAATGTTTTATAGAATTCTGCTGTGAAACCATTTGGGCCTGGGCTTTTTTTAGTTGGGAGGTTTTTTATTATATCTTCAATTTCCTCAAATGTTATGGCTCTGTTTAAGCTGTCAACCTCGTCTTGATTAAGCTTTGTTAGTTCCCAGGATTTCAGGTATTCATCCATTTCTTTTAGGTTTTCAAACTTAGTAGAGTATAGATTTTTGATGTATTCTCATGATTATCTGGATCTTTTCTTTATCTGTTGTGATGGTTCCCTTTTCATCACAAAAGCTACTAATTTTGCGTTGCTCTTTCTTTCTTTTGGTTAACTGGGCTAGAGGTCTGTCTATCTTGTTTATCTCTTCAAAGAACTAGGTTTTGGATTCATTTTTTTGTATTGTTTTCTTTGTTTCTATTTCATTGATTTCTGTTCCGATTTTTGCTATTTCTTCCTGTAGGGTTTAGGGTTCATTTATTGTTGTCTCTCAAGCATTTTTAGCTGCAGTATTAGATTGCTTATTTGTTACTTTCTGTTTTTTTTTTTAATGTGGGCTCTTAGGGCTATAAATTTCCCTCTTAGGACTGCTTTTAATGTATCCCACAGTTTTTCTGGTGTTATACTGTCTTTTTCGTTTGGTTCCATGAATACTTTTATTTCATTCTTTATTTCTTCCCTGACTCATTCATTATTCAGAATTGTATTTTTTTAGTCTCTATGTGTTCTTGTAGGTAGTCAGGCTTATTCTTGTGTTAATATTGAGATTTATTGCACTGTGGTCTGATAGAATGCATGAAATTATTTCAATCCTTTTGTATTTGTTGAGATTTCTTTTGTGTCCCAGTATGTGGTTGATTTTGGAGAATATTCCACGGGGCACTGAGTAGAAATTTTATTCTCTGGTGTTTGGGCAGAATATTCTGTAGATATCTGTGAGGTCCATTTGTTGTATTGTATTGTTCAGTTCCAATGTCTCTCTGTTTATTTTTTGTCCAGTTGATCTATCCAAGGAGCTCAATGGGCTATTAAAGTCCCCCCATTATTAGTGTGCTGGGACTAATCTGTGTCTTGCGGTCCTGTAAAATTGTGTTCATAAAGTTCAGTGCATCTGAATTTGGTGCATAAACAGGTTTGTGAAGTCTTACTGGTTAAATGTTCCTTTGAAAAGGATGTAATGGCCTTCTTTGTCTCTTCTCATGAACTTTACTCTGAGGTCTATTTTGTCTGATATTAGAATAGCAATTCCTACTTGCTTTTTGGTACCATTTGCTTTGAAAATTTTTTTCCATCCTTTCACTTTAAGTTGGTATCTGTCCTTGATGGTGAGATGGGTTTCTTGTAGACAGCATATAGATGGATTCTCTTTCCTAATCCATTCTCCCAGTCTATGTCTTTTGATTGAAGAGTTCAGACAATCAATATTTAAGGTTATTATTGAGAGATGTGTGTTACTTCCTTTCACCTTACTTTTTTGTTTGCATTCTTGGTCTAGGTTTATATTTGCTCTGTTATGCTTTTAGTAATTTCTCTCTTTAGTTGCTTGGGGATAGTCTTTTCTTTCCTCTCTTCTTTGAATTGCTTCAAGTATTTTCTGAAGTGTTGGGGTTTTCTTTACATGTATTATTTCATTTTGTTTATGTCATGAAATGTTTTTCTCCTTCAACTATAATTGACATTTTTGTTGGGTATAGTAATCTGGGTTGGCGTCTATAGTCATTTAGCACTGGGAATACTTTAGTCCACTTCTTCTGGCTTTCATAGTTTGCCATGATAAGTCAGCTGTAATTCTGATGGGTTTCCTCTTATATTTAATTTTTTGTTTTTCTCTTGAGGCTTTCAGTATTTTATCTTGGGCATCTTGTATTTTAACTATGATATGGCATGGGGAATTTCATTTCTGGTCTTGTCTATTTTGTGTTCTATGTGATTCTTGTATTTGTATGGGTTTGTCTTTTTTCAGTTTGGGGATATATGTTCTTCTAGTATCCTGTTGAAGATCTGATCAATACCATTGTTTTGGGATTCTTCTCCTTCCTCTATCCCTATGATGTGGAGATTTGTCTTTTCATAGTGTCCCACATTTTTTGGTTGCTCCACTCTTGTTGTTTTTTTAATTTTTCATAATCTTTACTTGAGCACCTTAGTTATTCTTTGTTATCCTGCAGGTCTGATATTTCTTTTTTTTGTATTTGAATTTTGTTTTATAGTTTTTATTGAGCACATTTCATACAACATTTCTTAATCAAATTTAGACTCATTCCCCAATTGATGCCCACCCCTCATGCCCCCTGCCCTCCATTAGAGCTCATGGATTCTGTCATACACAAGTCCTGTCTTGCATGTTTTTCTCAGTCTTTTATAACCTTTTTGGTGCACAGGTTTACTATTATTTTTCTTGGTCTTTTTGAGACAGGGTCTACCTGTAGCTCTGGCTGTCCTGGAACTCACTCTGTAGACCAGGCTGGCCTTGAACTCACAGAGATCTGCCTGCCTCTAGGTTTACTATTTTGATCAGTTCTTTGAATAGGCTTTTCTCTCTCTTTTTTTGTTCCCATTTGATTTTATATTATTCCAAAATATGCAAATATACACTGCATACATAAACCAAAATTACAAAATCTGAAAATAAACTATAGGTTAATTCCAAAGCACAATTAGAGATTCACATTTTAACACTAAAGTCGCATGCAGGTAAAAAGAAGTATAACTTTACATTCTCTTTTTTTTAAGAATATGAATATGAATATTCCTATATGATAGCATACACCATAGGATTATATAAGGATAAATTATGAATGGTTGTAGCATGTATCAATAAAAAGAGAAAATATTATTTTACAAAATATTTTAACTGTTATATAATTAAAAAAAAAAAAAAGATGTCATGTTTTCCCCAAGGAAGTACTTGAAGGTTCCTCCTTGGCAAACCCAGACAACCATCAATCATGCCCCTGTGCTCCACACTGGAGTCCCTCCCTGGTTAGGGAGAAACCTTGAAACTATTTTTTTTAAGGCTAAACAAGGTAGAGAGACCCTTAGTCCCAGGAATGCTTTTATTTCTTTCTTTATCTCTTCCTTGACTCATTCATTATTTAAGAGTGTGTTGTTTAGTCTCCATGTGTTCTTGTAGATAGTAGGGCTTATCCTGGTGTTGATATTGAGCTTTATTGCATGGTGGTCTGATGAATGCATGAAATTATTTCAATCTTTTTGTATTTGTGGAGGTTTCTTCTGTGTTCCAGTATGTGGTCGATTTTGGAGAATGTTCCATGGGGTGCTGAGTAGAAAGTGTATTCTCTGGTATTAAGGTGGAATATTCAGTAGATGTCTGTGAGGCCCATTTGGTGTATTATATCATTCAGTTCAAATGTCTCTCTGTTTATTCTTTGTCCTGTTGACCTGTCCAAAGTACTCAGTGGGATATTGAAGTCCCCTACTTTGAGTGTACTGGGGTTAATCTGTGCCTTGTGGTCCTGGAGAATTGTCTTTCTAAAGTTTGGTGCACCAGAGTTTGGTGCATATATTCATAATTGTGAAATCTTCTTGGTGAATTGTTCCTTTGATAAAAATGTAATGGCCTTCTTTGTCTCTTCTGATTTATTTTACTTTGAAGCCTATTTTGTCTGATATTAAAATAGCAACACCTGCTTTCTTTTTGGTACCATTTGCTTGGAATATTTTTTTCCATCCTTTCACTTTAAGGTGGTGCCTGTCCTTGAAGGTAAGATGTGTTTCTTGTAGACAGCATACCGATGGGTTCTGTTTCCTAATCCAATCTCCCAGTCTATGTCTTTTGATTGGGGAATTTAGTCCATTAATGTTTAAGGTTATGACTGATAGGTTTGTGTTGCTTCCTTTTGCCTTATTATCCGTTTGCAGTTTTGGTTTAGGTTTTTACTTCTGCAGTTATGCTTTTATTGATTTCTCTTTCTAGGTGCCTGGGGATGGTTGCTCCTTTCTTCTGTCCTTTGAATTGCTTCAAGTATTCCCTAAAGGGTTGGTTTTCTGGACATGTATTTTTTCATCTTGTTTACGTCATGGAAGATTTTTCTCTCTCCTTCAACTATAATTGACATTTTTGCTGGATATAGCAACCTGGGTTGGCATCCATAGTCCTTTAACACTGGGAATGCTTTGCTCCACGTTCTTCTTGCTTTCATAGTTTGTACTGAGAAGTCAGTTGTAATCCTGATAGGTTTCCCTTTATAGGTCACTTGTTTTTCTCTTGTGGCTTTAATAATTTTGTCTTTGTTTCGGGTATCTAGCATTTTAACTTTGATATGGCATGGAGAGTTTCTTTTCTGATCTTGTCTGTTTGGAGTTCTATGTGCTTCTTGTATTTGTATTGGTTTGTCTTTTTTTAGTTTGGGGAAATTTTTGTCTATTATTCTGTTGAAGATCTGATCAATACCATTCTCTTAGAATTCTTCTCCTTCCTCTATTCCTATGATGTGGAGGTTTGATCTTTTCATAGTGTCCCACAGTTCCTTGTTGTTCCACTTTTGTGTATTTTTGAATTTTTCATAATCATTACTTGAGGTTTTTAGTTGTTCTGTGTTATCTTCCAGATCTGATATTCTTTGTTCTGCTTCCTCCATTTTGCTTCTGAGGTTTTTTTCCATTACTTTCCTCTTGATTGGATGAGTGTTTGATTTCTTTTTTCATTTCCTCTTCTGATTTCTTTAGTATTTTCACTTCCTTTTCGAGCTTCTCAATCTCTTCCTGTAGCTCTTTGCTTTGCTGGTTGGTTTCCTTATCTTTTTCAACATGGGATCTTTTCATGTTTCCACTTCCTTACAGAGTTTGTCATTCTCTGACTCTAGGTCCTTCTTGAGTTTTTCATTCTCTTTTCTTAATTCTTTGATTTGCTCTTTATAATCTTGTACTTCTCTAAGAATGTTCACAATTGTACTTCTAATATATGTGTCCTGGGCCATCCCCAGGGGGCTCCCACTGCAGGAATCTTCCATAGGGTTGGTAGAGCTTGATGTGGAATTATTCTGCACCTTTCCCATGTTGTCTCTTCTTCGTGTCCCTGGCATATGGGTTTCTCTTTGCCTGTATCCCAATGTGAATCCCAAATGCCTCTTCACTGTGTTAAAGGTTTGCTTTGCTTGCCTTCTTCAGATGCCTTCATTGTTTGTTTGGTTGATTTCATTGCTTATGGAGTGTTGACTTCTCTAAGCTTTAGGCTTTCTATTGGAAGTCTAACTCACTCTTCCCCTTCTGTTCTGAAGGTTCTCCAAAGAATCCACTTGGACACTCCTTTGGCAATCCCAGTTGACGGGGGTGGGGGGTGGGGGGTGGTTACTGTTTTAGCCAAAGCCCAGGTAGCTGTGCTTCAAGTGGTCTTGGGAGATCTCAAGACTCACACAAACCCACCTTTTATACCAGCTGGGAGGACAACTCTGCCCCCACAGCCATCCAAGCCAATCGGGCCAAAGACAATGAAATCCAATCAGACAATCTGCCTGGCTGAAGCACCCAGCTCCTACCTGTGCTTCAGGTGGTTTGGGAGATCCCTGATCACTGATATTCTTTTTTCTGCTTCATCCATTCTGCTTCTGAGGCTTTCTCCCATCCTTTCCTGTTGATTGAGTGAGTGTTCTATTTCCTCTTTCATTTCTTCCTGTGTTCTCTTTAGTATTTCCACTTCTTTTTGGAGCTTGTCATTCTCTCCTTGTAGTTCCTTGCTTCACTGGTTAGTTTCTTTTCTCATTTCAGCCTGGGATATATTTAGTGTGTCCACTTCCTTCTGGAGTTTGTCATTCTCTCCCTCTAGTTATTTTCTGAGTTTGTCATTCTCTCCTTGTTCTTTCTAGAGTTTATCATTCTTTCCTTCTACATCCTTCCTGAGGTTTTCATTCTCTCCCCTTAGTTCTCTGATTTCTTCTTTATATTCTTTGATTTCTTTGAATATATCTATGATTGTTGTTCTAACGTCCATGTTTTGGTTTCCTTCCGGGGAAGGGATCTTTGTAGGGCTGGTAGATTTTGGTGTGGATTTATTACGAGCTTTTCTCATGTTGTTTTTTTTTTTTGTTGTTGTTGTTGTGATTTTTGCATGTGTGTTGGGTTTTTTGTTGTTGTTGTTGTTGTTGTTGTTGGTGTTCTTTTGCTAATCTCCAGTGATAATATGGAGGAGTGGTTGGTCACTCACTGTGCTTCCTGCCAGTCACTTCCTCTAGGTTGACTGTGTAGCCTGGAATCACTAACACTGCACCCACTTGATCATCTGCACCCCAACTCCCCCAGCATACTGGTCATCTGCACCACAAGGGGGAGAGGTTTTCTCCCTTGGCCTTCCCACTGGACCCCTGAGTGTGTCTTGGTGACTCCTCCACCCCCACCGCTTCCTTAGGAGGAGGGGTGGAGGCCTAGGCCACAGTTGTAGGCTTCCCACTCTCTTTTTGGGCACTGTAATTAATTTCTATAGTAATGTGTGGGTCAGAGATCTAAATTTACTTATTTATTTATTTTCCAAAAAGTGACTATCCACTTTCTCAAGATCACTTGCCTAGAATTGATGTGTCCCCCCAACCCACCCCAAAGGACTTTACTTTTAACTTGGTTTCTGCCCCTTATGCTTTTCATTCATCTACCTGTCCACTCCCATCCTGGTATCTCCTGAGATGCCAATGTCTGTAATGTTCTGAACTTCTAGCATACATTTTCACACTTTTTCTTGCCTATTCTTGCTCTGAGGAACTTTGCAGGAGGCTGTGGCTGGACAATTGGATTAGTTTTTGCCCTTTTCTCATGCTGAGATCTAACTTTTGTTTTTGGCTCTGCCTAATCCTGGCTGCTTCACATCATCATTTGGTTATGGGGTGTGGGGGTTTGAATGAGTGTCCCCCATAGGCTTTAAGTATTCAGACATTTGTCTCCAGGTGGTGGCACTGTTTTTGGAGGTCTTAGAAGGTGTGGCTGTGTTAGAGGAAGTATGTCACTGGGGGCAGGCTTAGTGAGTTTAACAAGCCTCGTGGTCTCCAGTTGCCCTCTCTCTGCTTCCTGTGCTCTTTGCGAGATGTGACCCTTGGCTTGCTGCTCCAGCCGCCATGCCTCCTGCCACAATGGACTCTAATTCCCTGGAACAGTCAATTGTAAGCTCAAATAAACTCTTCCTTTGATAAGTTCCATTGGTCATGGTGTTTTATCACAGCAAAAGAAAAGTGACTAATACAGTTATTTGGTACCAGGAGTGGGCTGTTGGATGTGAAGAACCTAACCATGTGGATGTTTGGAGAAATGTGGAAGACTTTGGAACTTTGGACTAGAAAAGCTGTTGAGTACTATAAGCAGAGCTTAACAGGCCATTCTAGTAGAAGACTGGAAGAAAGCAAGGCTGCAAAAAATGTAGTTCCAGAGGAAAATAAAGACTTAGGCAGCAACTGGGATATTTTGATAAAGAGTCTGGCAGCAGTTTGCCTGCAGCCCAAATGATTGCCTGATGCTAAGTTGAAAAGCAATGGATGGAGGATATTTCAAGACAGCCTAATGTAGAAATGGTGGCATGGCTTTTAATGGTGAATATTATACAGATCTACAGTGAAAAAGAGCAAATGGGGCAGAAGGAAATGCAGAATGTACAGTTTGGATCTGAAAAGTACACTAGGAAGATTAAAGATGTGGCCAAGGCATGTGAAGGAGAGGCTCCCTTTCATAAGGAGACTAAAGTGATTAAGGAGAGGCCTGGAGATTTACAAGTAAACAAAAGAATCAGTACCTTCAAGGCAAGACCACACCCAGCTAATCCTCCAACTTTTGAAAGGAAAATACTGAAAGCGTTTTCTACTCCAACAAGTCCAGGGCAGAGAAAAAGTGCAAATGTGGTTAAAGTAGGAGAGAGTCCATCCGGAACTTGCAGCCAGATTCTGCAATTTCATTCATGTGGTGCTGGCTTTAGAGGCATGAAGTTTGCAAGAGTGAAGGGGTCATCAGTTCTTCCTCCATGGTTTCAGAGAGCCACAGAGGCAAGGCAGAGTGCAGCAGGGACATCCCTGAATAAAGAAGGCCCTGATAGGCCATTGCATGAAGCTGTGAATGTGAAGCCTGGTTGGCAGCGGAGACCCCAAGAAGACATTCGAGATGCCAGACCTGTGAGATATTTGCCAAGGAGAGCTGCATACAGGGAGTGGTACCAGCCTAACAAAGAGATGTATGTTGCAAGCAAAGCTGGAAGAGCTGAGCCGTCTAAGCCCTTTGGAAGTCAAGTCCCAGAAGTCGCACATGGAGCTACTGGACTTGGTTTTTGCCCTGCTGGTTTTCGGTCTTGTTTTGGTCCAGTATTTCCTCACTATGCCTCTATTCCTCCCTTTTGGAATGGGAATGTGTATTCAGTTCCACTGTATGTTGGGAGTTTGTAATTTGCCTTTTGATTTTACAGGAGCTTACAGTTAGGAGATTGGCTTGAGTCTCAGAAGAGACTTTGGACTGTAGACTTTTGGATGGCATTGAAACTGGTAAAGACTATGGGGACTTTTAAGTTTGGACTAAATGCATTTTGCATTTTATATGGTCAGGAGCCTATGGGGGCCAGGGAGTGGAATGTGATGGTTTGAATGAGTGTCCCCCATAGGCTTTAAATATTCAGACATTTGTCTCCAGTTGGTGGCACTGTTTTTGGAGGTCTTAGAAGGTGTGGCCATGTTAGAGGAGGTATGTCACTGGGGGCAGGCTTAGTGAGTTTAACAAGCCTTGTGGTCTCCAGTCGCCCTCTCTCTGCTTCCTGTGCTCTTTTCGAGATGTGACTCTTGGCTTGCTGCTCCAGCCGCCACGCCTCCCACCTCAATGGACTCTAATTCCCTGGAACCGTCAATCGTTAGCTCAAATAAACTCTTCCTTTCATATGTTCCTTTGGTCATGGTGTTTTATCACAGCAACAGAAAAGTGACTAATACATGGGGTCACAGGCTGCTTGAGCACAGCATTATTCTACTTAAAAAAAAAAACTATTCTACTTTTAATCTGCTTCGCCAGCGTCTTTATTGCTTCTTCCTGGATTTGGAGATGAGAGAGAGCTCATTTGTGATCTATAGGTGAATGGAATCATTACTATGTCACTAGCCCCCACTCTTTATTGCTTCATTTAAGACAGAGTGTGCCAGCCACTGTGCTCAATATTTTGATATCATAGTCACTTAATGTTTACATAATGCTAAACATTTTAAATGTAGTATTCAGTGAATCTTTACACAGAGCCAATTTTTTAAAAATATATTATTTATTTAATCTTTACACAGCACTTGGGAGGAGAGGTGTTCTTTTTATCCACAGATGGCTGTTGGTGGTCACTATTCTATGCATTTGGCTCTCCAACATTTTCTTATTATTGGCCACTTTCCAGCCTGTGACCAGGAGCCCAGGCCTCCAGACTTCCTAGTGCCGCAGCAAGCAAATCACTGTAGGAGTGTGTTTTTATTTCCAAGTTGTAAATTATACCAAAATAGATTTTATACAATTTACAATGTGTTTGACAAGAAAACAAGTTGTTGCTGCCAAATTATGATTTTTAATTGAACTTATATGTGAATATAGGGGACAATAAATACCCTACTCATGGGGGTATAAGGCAGCAGTAAAGGCATTGGAGAAGGTCTCCTGGGAAGGCCAGAGGGCAAAGAGTGTATAGGTTTCTGGATGCCTTACTTGGGTTATTTTTGGAAAAGTCTCTTAAGAGCTGCTGGTGAGGAACTGAGGGATTTGTGAGTACCACTTTGATAACAGTCAAGAAACAAGGCAGTTCTGACTTACATATATGTAGAAGCCAGGTTCCACTTGGGAGAGAAAGCATGCAATGTTTGTGTTTGAGTTGGCTTATTTTGATTAATATGATGATCTCAAGTTCTGTTTACTTTTCTTCAAATGATTCAGTTTCAATCTATTTTTATAGCTGAGTAAAACTCTGTATTAGTCACGTTTCTGTTGCTGTGATAAAACCACTACGACCAAGTGAACTTATAAAAGGAAGAGTTTATTTGAGCTTACGATTGACAGTTCCAGGGAATTAGAGTCCATCCTGGCAGGTGGCATGGGGGCAGGAGCTGGAGCAGAAGCTGAGGTTCACATTTTTCAGTGAATACCAGAAGGAGAGAGGGAGAGAGAGAGAGAGAGAGAGAGAGAGAGAGAGAGAGAGAGAGCAACTGGAGACCTGCAAGGCTTGTTGAACTCTCTAAGCCCACTCCCAGTGATGTATTTCCTCCAGCATGGCCACACCTTCTAAGATCTCCCAAAATAGCGCCACCAACTGGGGACAAAATGTCTTAATACTTGAAACCAATGGGGGACATTCTCATTCAAACCACCACAAACTTCATTGGGGATACATACCAATTTTCTTTATTTATTCATCTGTTGATGGATGTTGTATGAGTTATTTGTCTTGTTGCTAGGACAAAATAGCCAATGAGATGCCAACTTAAGAGAAAAAGTGTTTATTTTGCCTTATGTAGTCCACCGAGGAGGGGAAGTCACAGTGGCAAGAGCTTGTAGCAGCTGGTTACATCATGTCTGCAGATAGGAATCAGAGAAGGATGGGAACTAGCCCTCAGCCTGGGCTCTCCTTTTCTCTCAGTCAACCATGAAATGATGATGGGTCTTCCATCTCAACCTAATCTAGATAATTCATCACCGACATGCCCAGGGGCTTGTCTTCTGGATGACTTAGAAGATCCTGTCATGTTTACAATCACTATTAATCGTCCCAACTCCACCCCTTGTCAACATGTACACATATCATTACATATTTCAAAGAAAAAGAAGTATAAATGGCCAATAAATACATGAAAAAATGTACAATTGTCTCTAGCCTTCATGGAAATGCAAATCAAAACTACCCTGAGATTCTACCTTATTCCCATTGGAATGCCTATGATTGAGAAAAAAGGTAGACATTTGCCAGCAGGATGTGAACCAAAAGGAAGCCTTATACACTACTGGTAGGAATTCTGGGAATGCAAGTGGTGTAACCACTGTAGAAATCAGAATGGAAAGGTCTCAAAGAGTTAAAAAATCATATCATACAATCCAGCTATGGCACTTGTGGCTATATACCCAAAGGATGATAAGTGAACATAACGTACCACAGAGACTTCTGCATACCGTTTTTTACCACAGCACTATTTACAATTTATTTATGATAATCTCAGCTTAGGTGTCCATCAATGGATGAATGGATAATGGAGATGTGACATATGAATGTCATCTATAAAGAAGAATGAAATGATGTCACCACCAGAAGGATGGAAGGAACTGGAGATCATACTTTAAGCAACAGAAGCCAGACACAGAAAGGCATGTTCCCTTTCATATGCAGAATCTATATTTTGAAAACAGACATGGGAATTAAAACAGACAAGGGGCATTTGGGAAGAGGAAGGGAGCCAGTCGGGGGGAGGAGGAGGGACAGCAGAGGGTCATGAGGGTGGACAATAAGATCAAAGTCTATTATTTATAATAATCACCTTTCAGTCAGTTCTCATGTGCTGCCTCTAATGCTTTGTGTTCACCCCATGAAGTGGGTAGACAGAACTGCTTTCCACGTTGTCTTTATATAAACCCTTTCAATTTATTGTTCCTCCTTCAATAGAGATGATATGGTCCCTGGATTGATAGGACAATTATCTTTTTTTCCAATTCTTCCTTAATGATGTTGTGAACCACTAGAGTATTCTTTTACTAGGTGTTGCTCATTCTTGTAATCACATCCTTTAGGAGAGTGAGGCAAGAAAATTAGTGAGATTTGTAGGCCATCCTAGACTATACAGCAAGCCTCTGTTTCAAAAAGCCAAAAAAGAATTCAACTGATCATTCTCATTCCCTGACTCAGCTAGATGTTCAACATGACCGTTGTTCACTTTATCTTCAAGAGACTGTACTCCACTTCCATCTGCCATCCACAGAAAGTTTACCAACCTCTCTGCCACAATTTAATCTTTCACTTTGAGAAAAGGACTTTTCCTTCTACTTCATCAAGAAAATTGAATCTATCAAGATCACCTTGTCCCCTTCTACAAAGTCTGCACATTTCCTCCCCAGATTCAGAGAGGGGGATATCCATTGGGTACCATCAGCTTTCACCCCTTCTCACATGGCTTGGATCTGCTGTCTGACTAGTCTGCCTTATGTTATCTCCTTCTGTCCTTAGCATATCATCTCTCTATGTTCTCTTTCCTCTATTACTATAAATCTACTCATTGTTCTTTCATGCTTACTAAGATCCTTGTCTTGAGTATACCTTAAGTTGCCATCCTGAATCTCTCTTATTTGTAGACAATGTTTTGGAAGATGAATTCATATTCAAATTTCATTCTTACCTGGCCATAGTCATTGTACTGAAACTGCTATCTGTGGATATTGACATGGCTATGTCATGGAACATTCTTTCTTGGTTTCAGTGACATACAAGCTAAGATAGCTATTGCTCTTCCTACTTTTATCATCATCATCATCATCATCATCACCATCATCACCATCATCATCATCATCATCATCATCATCTATTTCAGACATTTAGGGATCACTACAAGAATTTTTCGAGGTAGAAAAGAACAAAAGTCCTTACCATCCTGCCTCAAGCTCCTGAATTGTTGTGCCCCACCATGCCTGGTTCTATAATCTTCTAAACAAAACACGCAGAGACTCAATTTAACCAATGGTACACAAATCAAATGCAGGGCTCTAGCCTGTGAGAGCTCTGGCAATGACCGCTGAAACAATGACAAAAAAGTTATGTCTAAATGATTGCTTTATATGTGACTATATTATTGAACGAAGACGTAAAACCCAACTGAGAGCCTAGTATACAAACTATGATCTACTTAAAATAATTTGAAAAAAAATAAAATAATTTGAGTCTAATGTATTACACAAAAACTGAAGAGACTGAAATGGTAGGAGAAAACATGATTTCCTTATTGTTCCCAAGGGGAATATTATTTTATTCTTGATAAAGATGACTGGAGAAATATATGTTCTAGGGTGTGGTTTTTAAACCTCAGAATAAGAGCTGGTTGTAGTAAAAATGGGATACGTCTTTTTCCAGTGACTTTCTAAAAGTCAGAGAAAATAAGTTTTGTATATCAAGCTACTTTATCCTGCACATTGAAACTTTCAGCTTTAATCTCTTCATCTTCTGGGACTCTTCCTTCCTACTGGATCTCAGCATCACCTTGAATTTCATTTAAACACACACCCTGTTTCTAATCACCACTTCCTCTTTTCCCAGCTTGGCTTTTAAATTACAATCACCAAAATACCACCTGATCTCACTGTGACTGTAGCTCCATTGTTTTCCTGTTTTTCCATCCCTCTCGCCTTCTGTTTTCTATCTGTACAGGTTAGACTTCAGGTTGCAGTACTTCAGTGATGCTATTGCTAATACCTGCTACCTTAAGCTGCTTGCCTAGGTGAGTTTTGTTAGACACCATCTGGCTGAAATCCATTCCCAGGAGAAGCCACTAAACTTTCTTTTCCTGTGTTTGAGCAGCTGGAGAAATACCTCAGAGTGCAGATGGTACCACCACGATCCATGACCATCCGTCCCAAATCAGCACAAGAGGGCAGCCAGGGCTTCAGATGTCTCTAACTGGCTTGTCGTCTTGTCTCTTCATAATGACCAGACTTCTCAAATTCCGGTTTCCCTCCTACCATCTCTGAGTGATAGATTCATTTGAAAGTTCACGGAGAAAATCAACTGTGATAGAGGAACACTCCAAATGATGCTCTGAGACAGACCCACTGTTATAGCTGCTTCTGCCTGGGCTGCCTTCCTGTTTGTTCCTTACAAGAGCTGTTTCGTGACCAGTTTCTTAACTGTGCCTTGGACTCTGACTCTTTTATCCTTATATTATGGATGGTCTGTTATCTCATGAATATCCAGTCTTTCCAACTCAGCTCTATCAGTTACTTCAAATGAAATATCGGTCAACTTTAAATCAGAACGAAATCCTGTTATGTGGGCTAAGAATGAACTTCTTCTTCCTCCTCCTCCTCCTCTGTCACTGCCTCTTCCTCCTCCATTAATTGGTTGTCACCAAAAATAGAAACATATGCTAACTGAAAAAAGATGAGGTCATATGATCTCACCTACATAGGGAAAGAAAAGTTGAAATTACAGAAGCAGACTAGAAAGGTGGTTATGGAGGCTTATAGAGGCTGGGATGAGGGACATGTTGGTCTAAGGATACAGAATTTCAATTAGTATAGAGCTCTTACACAATATGAGTTAATAGCAATGCATATTTGTCTTAAAAACTGCAGTTGGGAAGTACTCAAATGAACTCACAGCAATGGCAACAGCAGGCACAAGACTCACATAAGCTTAAGGCTGACAAAAATTACAGCACAGAAGTAGGGAAGTGGGTAAGGAACCCCAACCTTATCCTAGTAGCTACTGGTAATTGGTAGCTTCTGGGAGAGGGACAGTCAATTTTCTTTTTTTTTAATTTATTTTTATGTGTATGTGAATATACTCACTGCATGTAGGTTTGTGCACCCATGTCGTGCAATGCCACGGAGGTCAGAAAAGGGTGTCAGATTCCCCTGGAACTGGAGTTAAAGATGGTTCTCAGCCACCATGTGGGTGCTGGGGATTGAAACTGGGTCCTTTGCAAGAGCAGTCAGCAAGATGCTGAGGTTAACTAGACTGCAGTGGGTGGAGCTGCACCGAAGGGCATCTGGGGTGACAAATTTGACTCATATCATATGTGTTTGTGTGTGTATACATATATATGTATATATGCTAGCCACAATATATAAATATTTCAAAACAGCATGTATTTGATAAACATATGTAATTTTTATTGGCCAGTTAAAATAAGTAAATAAAGTTGAATAAATAGATATTTTAGAAAGATCACTCTATTAAAATTAACCCTCTCCCTTCAGAGTTCCCTTCTCTTCACAGACATATGCCTGAAGGTTTTCTAACTGTACAGCCATAACTTAGCTCCCACACTCTTCCAGCTTGGCTTCTGTCATCCACTATGGCAGTGCTAATAAGCTCACTTGAGTCTTCTGGGATATCAGAACCCAAGGGTGACTTTCCAATCCACTGCATCTACCTTCTCAGTGGATCTAGATGCATTGGTTACTTTCTGAAGTGACCTTTTTGTTGATGTTGGCTTCTCTAGCACTCTACTGTCTTTCCTATCTGTGTACGTATTTATTAAGCTGATAATTTTAGATATGGATTGGGTTGAAATTCTTTCTTTGACTCCCCATTAAGACATTTAATTGTTATAGCACCATTGGTTTTAAAACTTTTTTCTTCACTAACTAACCTTTCTACCTTTGTTGAGAACCAGTTGTCAGTTTATTTTTAGACACTATTTTGATCTGTTGATTTAGTTGTATGAATTGTTGCCAATCCCATCCTGTCTTGACAGGTAAGTTTGTACTAGTCTTCTGACTTTGTTATTATTTCATTTTTTGCTACTATAGGTCTTTAGAACTTCCACTGATGATAGTTGAGTTTTATAGAAACATCTTTTGGGACTTGTTATGAACTGTGTTGAATCTACAGGTAAGTCTGTGGAGAGCTAACATCTTGATGTTGAGTCTTTCTGATCTATGAACATAATATAGCCCTCTACTTTTTTTTTCTCTTTTCGAGACAGGGTCTCCATGTAGCTCCAGCTGGTCTGGAACTCACTCTGTAGACCAGGCTGGCCTTGAACTCACAAACATCTGCTGCCTCTTCCTCCCAAGTGCTAGGATCAAAGGCATGTGCCACCATGCCCAGCTAGCCCTCTACTTTTAAGATCCTTTTTACTTATCGCAACAAGTTTTGTCATTTCCAGAGTAAAATTCTTTCAAACATTTTGTCATTTTTATCCCCAGTATTTCCCATTTTAGGATGGTGTTTTATTTTTTTCACATTATTTTTATTTTATGTGTTATGCCTGTGTGTATATAAGTATACCTGTGCATGCAATGCCCATGGAGGCCAGAAGAGGGTGGTAGATCTTTTGGAACTGGAATTTTGGACTTTTGTTAGCCTCCATGTGGGTGCTGGGAACCGAACCTGTGTCCTCTGTAAGAGTAGCCATTGCTCTTAACTGCTGAGCCATCTCTCCAACCCCAATGATGATGTTTCAGAGGATCTGTTTTTAATTTCATTTTGACTGCTCATTGTTAGCTAGCACATAAACATACAACTGATTTTTTATGCTTCAAGCTTGCTAAATGTTTGTATTAATTTTAGTAGTTTTTTTATTTTTATTTTTTAGTTTTACAAGAGGCAGGGTCTTTTTGTAGCCCCAGTTAGCTGGAAGTTGCTGTGTAGACCTGGCTGGCCTTGATCTCACAGAGATCTGCCTGCCTCTGTTGTGGCCACCATGTCCAGCAATTTTAGTAGTTTTTTGAAATAGATTCTACTGGGCTTTGTACTAGAGGATTGTGTTGTCCATTAACTAATGCATATTGCTTTCTCTCATTATAATATCACTTCTTTCACTGGCTGAGACATGTCATAAACACAATGCAGTGTAGGGGGCAGACCACCTTGCTATATTCCTTCTCTTTGAGAAAACATTCAGTCTTTTGCAAGTATATATGATAGTATATTGCATACTTATTCACTTTTCATTTTTTTCTAGTCTTTTTTTGTGTTTATGTGTGTACATGTTTGTGTGTCTGCATGGTCTTGTATGTGGAAGCCGGAGACCAACATCAGATGGTTTCCTCAGTAACCACCCATCTTATTTTTTGAGACAGTTTCTTCTCTGCTAGGTGGATAGGCTGGCTGGCTAGCTCGCTCCCAGGATCCTCCTGTCCCCTCCTGCACAGTGCTGGGATCACAGGCAGGTGCAACTTTTTTACAAGCCTCAGGCTCTTCCCCCAAATCACATGCCAATGTCTAGCAAACATTCAAGTTCAAGGTTAGTATATTACAGTTCTGATGTGTCATTCCATGAGCCATGCCATGTGCTCAGCCATTCATCAGGCATTCAAAGAGCACCACCTGTGTACCAACTACCTTTCACTTGTACGTAAGAGCTATGTTTTTCAACATCAAACTAAAGTGTCACTCAATATTTGCATGTATGACACCCTCGCCTCAGGGATGGCCTCTTATTTGCTGATATAAACCCTGCTGTTCTTCAGGACCCCGTCCTTGTCTGCGGCCTCCCAATCACACTTGCTTCCCCACAGCCCCAGCGTCAGCATGACTATCCTCCTACAGCTGTTCAAATGATAGCCCTATGGGGTCCAGCTCATGAGATCTGAAGACAGAGACCTGAATTGAAGTCCTGGAGCTAATATTCATCAGCTTTGGAACACTGGGCAAGTTAACTTAGTGTTTTTGAGCTGTGATTTCTTGTTGCTCATGCAGGGATAAAAGCACCATTGTGTTGATATGAATGAAGTTAGAGGACACTGTGCTAAGTGAAATAAGCCAGACTCAGAAAGACACACACCACATTCTTATACTTGCATGTGTATCTTAAAACTTACTGAAGCAGAGAGTAAAGGGATGATTATTGAGTGCTTAAGTTGGGAAATGGGGAGATCTTCAAAGGATGTGAAATTTCACTTATGTAGAGATGAGTTCTGGAGAGCTGATGTGTTTGTACTGAACACAGTTAACAACACTGGCTTATGTATATTAAGTTTTATATGAGAGAAAATTTCAACTATTCTGTTTTATGTGAAGTGATAATTTAACAAGAGGGGGAAATGAAGTAGAGGATCCTTGAAAGACGTTCACAAGAATCAACCACAGTTGGTGTTTCCAAGACAGAATGGTTAAAATCAGAATTTTTTTAAAATTTTAATTTAATTTAACTTATTTATTTATGTGTAGAATTGTATATGTCTGCATGCAAGTTTGTGCACCCGTGTCGTGCAATGCCGCGGAGGTCAGAAGAGGGTGTCGGATTCCCCTAGAATTGGAGTTACAGACGGTTCTCAGCTGCCATGTGGGTGCTGGGGATCAAACCCGGGTCCTCTGCAAGAGCGGTCGGTGCTCTTAACCGCTAGGCCATCTCTCCAGGCCCCTAAAATCAGAATTTTAAAGGAAAACAATCTGAAGAAGGCAAGAGTGCTGAGGAGATAGCTATCAGCAAAGTGCTTTTGGTACAAGCATGAGGACTTGAGTTTGTTCTCTGCACAGCCATATCAAAAGCCAGCATAGTAGAAAAGAATCCTGTGAAAAGAATGGGATCTATAATAAGTTAGCCCTGAATGATCAGAGAATGAAGAACAAGCTCCTTTGGAAAGATGTTAGAAAGAGCTTCACCTTGCCAAGTATCTTCAGCATTGGAGCTCTCTCTTGCGATCATTTGCTATGCATAGGTGCACAGGTAATGTTAGTCAGCTGGTTCATGCCAGGAGAAGAATATGAACAGAGTGTCTTGGGCATCCAGTGAGTGACTGGAGAGGAGCATGCTGCATGAAATTTAAAGTTGAGTGACACTGGTAGAGGGCCTCTGCTCTCCCTCTGTGCCACCAAACCCAGCTGAGGCAGGACTGGGTATGCCACCATCCGAACAGTGGGCAGCCAGCCCTGGTTGGTTTTCCAGTTTTTTCATTTCATTTCTAGACTGAATGAGACGAGTATAAAGGAAATAACTTGGGGGAACTTGAACTTCAAGCTAAAATCTGTTATTTTCAGCTCTATGTGTGAAGAGAAGAAAGACCTGATTCTATATAGAGTATTTTTTTATATCTATATAATGCTCATTTTCCAAACATAAAATTCATGAATATTCATTGCAGAAAATTAGGAAATATGAAAATAAAAAGGTGTATAGTCCCCTCCCACAGATGTAATAATAGTTTCCTAATAGTTATCTGTAAGATTCTGTACATACATCTGTATGAATACACATAGAGTGTATTTATTCTGTTTACAAGATTGGATTTACATTGTACACATTTTATACTGATTTTTCCATTTAACAATATTCTGTGGACATTTTCCTGTGCCATTACATTTCTCAGGATCAATATTTTTGTACAACTACAATATATAGTATACTATTACTTATTTTTAAATTTTATTTTTATAATATATATTTATTGAAATTTTGTGTACTTCATACAATACATTTTAGTCATATTTAGATGTCCTCCCATATCTGCAACCCCTCATAGCTTTCCCACTGGATTTTATGCTTTCTGTCATAAGTGTTAAGGCCTGTCAAGTCAAGTATGTGTCCCCGGATGTCCCTCAATGTGAGTTCATTCATTGGCACCTGGTCAGCCTATCATTCCCTTGAAGAAGACCAACTCACCCTGACCCAGCTGTCAGTAGTTCACTGGGGGCTTCTTGCTCATTTCCCCAGTCCTCCGATGGATTTTTGTCTGGTTTGAGTTGGCAGAGTCTTGCACATGCTGTCATCATTGCTGTGACTTCATAGAGAGCAGGTTTCCAGATGCCTGGAAAACTCTGTTTCCTTGTGTTCATTCACCACCCTTGGATCTTACAGCTTTTTGACCCCTCTTCCCCAATGGTCCCTGATCTGTGGGTGGCAGAGGTTTAATATAAAAGTCCTATCCAGGGACATACACTCTGCAGTCTCTTATTGTGTACATTTTGGTCAGTTGTGGCTTTCTATTGCATGGGAAAGCTTTGCTGATGAGAGTTGAGAGATGTATTAAAATTCTCTGCCCCCTGTTCCACTATGTTCCTGAGCCTTAGGTGTAGAGGTTCCATTGCAGATAGACCACATAGGGCTAGGCATTTCACACTTATTCTCTGTGATTGACCAGTTGTGAAATACTGTCATAGTCTCCAACTATTGCAAAAAAAGAAAAGCTTTTTGATGAGTAGTAAGTGGTATACTTGACTGTAAATTTAAGGATACACACAGTAAGAAACTATATTTGTCTAGGGATGTGACAGACATAATTTTTCTCTAGGATTTATGACCTCTCCAGCCATTTATATTTCGATATGTTTACAGTACCACAGGAGTTCCCTCTCATGGAAATGTTTTAAGTCCAATTGTATAGCTGTTTATTACTTACTCCCAAGATAAAAGTGCCACTACTGCACCAATAGAGATACTGACAATTTTATTTATTTTAACTTATGTGTATAAGTGGTTTGCCTGCATATATGTATATGTACTACATTCATGCAGTGCTCACAGAGGTCAGAAGAGGGCATCAGATACCCTGGAGCTGGAGTTACAGGTGGTTGTTAGCCTCCATGTGAGTGGGGGGAACCAAACCCTGGTCTTCATCTAGTGCTCTTAACTGCTGAGCCATCTCTATATCTCCCACCATGACTTATTTTACCATTTTCATGTCACTGAATATCTGTAATGCCTCTTGTTTCTCTCCATTGTGAATAACACAGCCTTGCTTTACTTATATATTCATCTTCATGCATGAATCTTGTTTCTTAAAATATTATTGCTCTTGAGAATATGAATGGTGGGAGGAATTTTCATCATTGTTTAACTTTGGCTTGCATTCTGGTTTTAACTAGAGGACATAGAGAGATGGGAATGGCATCTTATGAATGAAAATGTAGAGCTTTGGAATGTTGGGGCTCAATCCCAGGTGAGATCTTTAAGCTGAGTGTTCATGCTGGACTGAATTGCTTCTTTTCTTCTGTGGGTAATATTACACTCCTGCCCCTTACCTTTGGTTCTTTACAGGAGTTCAGCAGGAATTCTGGGAGAAGCAGCTTGTTCAACAGGCAATAAAACTGTATCCTCTCTTAGTCTTGTATCTTTTCTTTCTCCAACTTGACCTTTAACACTACCCCATGACTCTGTAATATCATTTTCTCTTGGCAGACTTTGGTCCCTAGATTTAAAATAAGCCCAAGGATGTAGAATTGTATCTCATTGGTAGAACATTTGCCCAGAGTACCTAAGACCTGGGTTCAATCCTAACACACACACACACACACACACACACACACACACACACACTTAACACACAGTATCTCATAATTAGATTTTGATGAGATTGAGGCTTAACTCTTATGTACAGGTCTCTGATATAAAAGGCAAAGGACATAACCAAATGTCTTATGTCTCAAAGGTAAAAATTTCTCTGATCCATACACAGGTCCAGATATCTTTCCCCAAGGACAGAACATTTCAGTCAGGGCAGAGTTCTTGGAGGAGCAAGTTCTCCTGTCCAGCTTTGAGGGATTTTGTTCTCTCAGTTCTTTGTCCTCTTTCTTCTGGGTGCTAGATCTCTTCAGTGAACCTCTGTGTTATTTTCTCTTTCTTTTTGCTTTTCCCTTTTCTCCATATCTTTCATAGCTTCTTAAAAATATGTTCATATACTCCATATTGGATATTAAATCTCTTTCATATTTTTACTTTGTGGAAATTCTTATTCTTCGATTCTCTCTTTTTTATGCTTTTATTGATGTTTTGTGTATTTCAGAAATCATTTCTCAGTTCAGTTTAGACATATTCCCCTTTCCCTTCCCCCCACCCCACCCAAGATCATGCACTCTGCCATAACTATCCTGCATCTTTCTCTCAGTCTTTTTTTATGTTTAAGAATTCACATTTTCCTCCTTTAATTTTATATTACTCTAAAATATGCACATAATCCCTCATCTATGGATGCTAGTGCCAATTACCTAGTTGTAAGTATTTCTTGTGCACAGCCCCTTGAGCTTTTGTCCAAAGCAGTTGGGAGTGATGCATATTGGAAACAACAACAACAACAACAACAGAAAGGACTGCATCAAAGAACTGACTGAAACAGTGAACTTCTGCTCAAAACAGTCAACTTCCTCATGGAGAATATTGAGAAAGACTGAGAAAGAGATGAAAAGCATGTTTGGCAGAATGCATGAGCTCTGGTGGGGTGGGGGAATGGGCGGGAACACGGGTCTAGATTTGATAAAAAAAATAAATTTATGTGAAAAAATAAAATAAAAACTGTAAAAAAAAGAAAATTCTTTACAGAACAATGTAGAAAAGTAAAAAAAAAAATAAAATATGCACATATACTTTCCACTCATATACAGTAATTACAGAGTCTGAGAGTAAGTGGTGGATTGATTCTAGAGCCTGTTAAGAGATTTACATTATAACAACATATTTGCTTTCAGATAAACAGAATTATAACAATATTCCCTTTCATCTGGAGATTTGGTGTTAACAACCACAAATGAGGGAGACCATTCACTGCTTGTTTCTCTGGGACTGTGTTACTTCACTTAGCATAATGGCTTTGAGTTCCATCCATTTACCTGCAAAGTTCATGATGTCATCTTTTTTTTTTTTAATTTTATTTATTCTTTATGTGTATAAATGTACTGTCTGCATGCAGGTCTGTGCACCCGTGTCGTGCAATGCCACGGAGGTCAGAAGAGGGACTGGAACTAGAATTAAAGATGGCTCTCAGCCGCCACGTGGGTGCTGGGGATCAAACCCAGGTCCTCTGCAAGAGCAGTCGGCGCTCTTAACCGCTAGGCCATCTCTCCAGCCCCAATGTCATCTTTCTTTACCGCTGAGTAGTACCACATTGTGTAGATGTACCACATTTTTGTCATCCACTCCTCAGTTGAGGGGCATTTGGGTGGGTTCCAGCTCTTTGCTATTGTGAAGAGAGCTGCAATAAACATGGATGTGCATACATCTTTGTGGTAGGATGAGTCTTATGGGTATATACCCAGGAGTGGTATGGCTGGGTCAGGTGGTAAGCTCATTTTGAGTCTTTTAAGGGTTCTCCACACTGCTTTCCATAATGGTTGTACAAGTTTATATTCCCAACAGCAATGGATGAGTGTTCCCCTTTCCCCACAACCTCTCCAGCATTTGGTGTCTTTTGTGTTTTTGATCTTAGCCAGTTGTATTGGATTGAGATGATATCTGAGAGTTTCTTAATTATTAATGATGTTGAACAGTTTTTAAGATGTTTCTCAGCCATCTTTACTTCCTCACTGGTGAAGTCTCTGTTCAGCTCTTTACTCCATCATTTGAGTAGGTCATTTGTTTTCTTGTTTTTTTGAGTAGTCTATATATTCTTGATGTTAATTCTCGGTCAGATGAATCACACGTGAAGATTTACTCATTTTGTTACTACTAGGAGTCAAGACAGAAAAGAAGTAATGATAAATATTTAGCTCATCTCAACCTGGCAGCCTAGCTAGATTTTTATTATAATAATTAAAAAAAATTGCAGTCTGCTAGGACCTATCAATTACCTTTCAGCATGAACTTGGTGGAAGATGAAACCCCTCCCCACAGTATTGTTTATCATGATTTGCTATTCAAGATCAACAAAGTTGCAAAAATATGAAACAAATTTGTAGAAAAGGAACAACCCATAAATTATAAATTGCTGATCTCTTGAAGTGTGTAGTAAAGATTTTGAGTTATCCCTCTCTATTCCTTTTTTTTGTTATTAAACTTTTTCCATACATCATACATCATTTCTCAATTGAATTTAGAGTCACTTCCTTTTCCATGCCCCCCCACCCCACCTGAGTTCCTCCACTCTGCCATTGATGTCTTGCATCTTTTTCTGAGTCTTTCTAGAGTTTTGTTTTCCAGTTCTTTTGTTGTTGTTGTTCTCTCTAATTTATATTGCTTCAATATATATACATATAGTTATATATATGTATATATATATACACACATAAATATATACATGCATACACATATCCCATGAATTGGAGGATTTTTTTTTTTTTTTGCTAAAAGATGTCATGTTTTCATTAAGGAAGTGTTTGAAGGTTCCTCCTTGGCAAGCTCAAACAACCATCAATCTTGCCCTTGTGCTCCACACTTGGATCTTTCCTTCCCATGGTCCCTCAAATGAAGTCCAGTAAGCATGAGTCCTGTCTTGATCTTCCTGTCCTGACTTCCATGATATAGCCTGGGTAGTCCAACGATGGCAGTCTATACTCTGATGAGACTGAAATCCCTATAGCTGCTCAGTCCATAAGCTGGATATCTCAGTAGTCCCTATTTAGCATTGAAGGTTTGGAGGATTCTTGGAGAGATATGAGTCTTCAGTCCATATTGGAGGGTTAAAAAGCTATGTCTCATGTCTTTGAAGAGTGGAAAAAGCAGTGGCAGCCACAGAGTAGATGTACTTGCCGGTAAGAATTGAAGACAGGCCAAACAACAGTGCTCTCTCTTTTTTTTTTTTTTTTGTTTTTTCTTTTTACTAAGATCTCTAGGTTATATCTGAAGTACAATTTCTCTGGCCTTACTGATTATTTATTTCTGGTTTTACTTTCCTTTTGGATGCTTAAGGCCACACAGTTAGCCCAGATTAACCAAGGTTTTTGTTTTCTTGAGGTCAGTTGAGGATCTGGTCCTCAGGGGTCTCAGTTCTTTTTTTGGGGGGGAAGGGGGGAAACCCCTAGCTCCTTTTAGCTTTTCGTTTACCAGTTCCATCCACTCGAGGACAAAATCAGGTCTTGCTAAACCAGGCTTCTCTTTTTGAAGCATGAGCAGACATTCCTCTTTATAGACTGGACACTGGCTGAATTTCCATTAATGGATCTCCAAGATCTCCATGAACAGGAAGACGGGTGACCCACATTTGCAGGACTTTTCAAGAGATGCCCCCATGCATAGTCCCCTAAGACTTGGTTGACCTTTGAGGGCAAAGAACAAAGTTATCCCTTAGGCGCCTTGGCCAAATTGGTATGGGGGTTAAGTATGGTCATTAAGCACCCACAAAGGCTAAGTTACACCAGCCTGATACATTGCACCTATATTAAAATTGTATCTTTTGGAAACAAACTGTATGTTATTTCCTTGATTTGCATTTTTCCATTTTAATTTTATATTACTCTAAAAGATGCATTCATACTCACCATCATATACCAAAAATCCAAGGTCTGAAAATAAATGGTAGGTTAGTTCTAGACCCTGTCTAGGGATTCACAATATAAGAGCACTGTTGATTTTGGATCACAAGGACTATAACATTAATGTTGCTCAGTTTGCCTTACAACAAGGTAATTGACACTAGCATCCACAGATAAGGGATACCATTCATTTTTGTTTTTCTGGGACTGTGTTACTTCACTTAACATAAAATCTTCTAGTTCCATCCATTTACCTGTAAATTTCATGATGTCATCTTTCTTTACCGCTGCGTAGAACTCCATTGTGTAGATGTACTACATTTTCTCTATCCACTCGTTAGTTGAGGGGCACTTGGGTTGGTTCCACCTCTTTGCTATTGTGAAGAGAGCTGCAATAAACATGGCTGTACACGTATCTCGGCTATCCCTCTCCATTCTACCTAGAACCTTGTTCACAGTGTCCACACTGTATGTACCACTCACTCGCTGTTTCCCTCGTAGCTGCTTTGGTTCCTAGAGCGACTGGTCTGGGTCTTAGTACATGTGCCCTCATTTTACTTAAGGGCTCTAAAGCATAAGAGTAGAGATGTGGGAAAGTTCTTTACTTACTAAGGAAATATCAGATATGCTAAGATAACTTAAGAGTTTGATAGGAACAAATTCTGCTATCTGTGAAATCACACCAAAGCAAAAAGAATATCCATGATAAATGGATTAAATGGGAAACACCATGGTCACTCTATCAAGTCTTGAGTCAAGATGTAGAAGGAATTATATAATAGAATATATTATATAATACCATACATGTCCTGGGGCTCTTGGACTGTGACTCCCCAGAATAAAGGGAGCTGACATTTTAGGAAGCTCTGCTGTAAACACCAAAGTTTTATTTTTCCTTTAAGTCTTTCAACTATGCTAAATTTCTATTATGTGCTCAGCAGTAAAATAATAGTAATAATAATAATAATCATCATCATCATTATCATATATTCTCCCAGGTGAGCATTGCTAGGCTGTCAGTCTGTGCTTTGAAGGCACAATGGGTCCAAGTTGAAGCATGGCAGCTTTGATTGAAACACAACTTTGAAAGGTGTTATCAGGTGACTGAAGTCCATAAAAAGGTAAGCAGCAGCAGAATATACTTGCTGAGCAGGAGCTGAAACTGGCTTGAATGTACTTAATAGGAACATGGTGCTAAAAGAAAATGCTGATATTAAGGGACCTGAGGACAAGGAGACACACCTCTTTATTGGTGTGTTCTCAGATCACGGGCTTTGTGTTGTTATTCACTCCTTGGTGGCTAAACAGATGGAGAATAAGGCAGCTTCTCTCACAGCAGCTAGAAAGGAAGTTAGACTTGTTGGCATTGGTGATAAAATCAGGGAGTGAGGGAGGGCTAGAAAGGTAAGGAGAGAGAGTAGAGATAAATAATGCCTAGCTGGAGTAAAAAAAGGACCCTGGGATAATCATATTAGTCTAACAATCGATTGACAAATTATGCATAAATTACCTCTATTTAAGTCCATATGCAAAGATGAAGGCTGTATATCAAGAAACAGTACCAGATAGGAGAAACCTTCCTTTGCATTGTTGGCCAGTTCAAGAGACCCCCAAAACTACACAGGGTATTGCCACAGCCCTTGATTTCCTCCCAGAACCTGAAGGTAAGACCCTATTGCTGAAGACCGGACATGCTTCGGAGACCAGATCTTGAGCAATGGAGCTGGATCTGACTTGGAAGCCATCACTGCTGAAGCCTAATTCTCATAGCTGTGGAAAGCCCTATGAAGGCCACAAAGGGAGAACATCAATCAATGGTCCAACATCATGTTCAAGACCAAATATCCACATCAATGACCGGTACAACATGTGACATTGGTGCAATAGTGGCAATTCTATCTTGGCTAACCAATTGGACCTAAAGCCCACTGAGTGGGAGGAAACTCATGTGGGGTATTGTTAACATAGCCAGATGCACACAACTGGAGAGGTCATAAATCTTAGACAATTCCCCAAGGTTGACACATCCCTAGGCTAAGGTAACATTTTACTAACTACAAAAGAAGTATCCTTATATTTACAGACAAATATCCCAGACAGCACTCAGAAAAGAAGCTTCTTTTTTACCAAATGAGAATAGTAGAGAGTCCCACAATTGGACACACATAGACATCATCTGTGAATTTCTCATGCCTAGGTGACACTTCTACAATGTGACCTCTACACATAAGCCCCAAGCATCATAGAACAGGCACTCGAGAAGGCATTAACTACTTCTTAACACTTGTTAAGGAAGCTCCTCCATGCAACAGGAGGCCAGGAACCCAAAAGGGCCTTAATAGCCAAACCATGAAGATCAGGAGTCTACAGAGTGTGGTTCCATGACCAGGCTGCCTATATCCAGCTTCACCCACCTGGGGCTCAGGGAAAATTTTGGAAGAGGGAGCGGAAAGATTGTAAGGGCCAGGGAGGTGATGCAAGACCAAACAGAAATGAATCCTACAAGCTTCTGGGACCCTGTTCATATGAACCTACAGTATTGGTATCAACATGCCAGCACAGAACTGCAGAAATAGGTAGCAGAGCCCAACCTTGGCTGAAGAAATATTGGCAGTAGATGGCAGTAAGGTGAGGAAGACCTGGCCTTCTTTGGAGAAGATACTCTGGGAGCTGGGTGTGGTGGCGCATGCCTTTAATCCTAGCACTTGGGAGGCAGAGGCAGACGGATCTTTGTGAGTTCAAGGCCAGCCTGGTCTACAATGTGAGTTTCAGGACAGCTAGGGCTACAGGGAGACCCTGTCTCGAAAAGACCAAAAAAAAAGAAAAGAAAAGATACTCTGGATAGGCGCTGACTACGGTTCAGGGGATGAGCTGGCATTGAAGTGTGAGCAGGGAGAGTAATTTGGCACAATGGACCCTAGCAAAAATGACAGAAAGTGTGAAATCTGGGGGCAGGGCTGCTGGAGTGTGCCAAGGGAGAAGCAGTATAATGGAGATTAAGACTGACTGAAAAAGTATGCATGAAACACATAAAAATTTCAAAAAATATCAGGGAAATACTCTATATGATTCATTCTGACCAGTTTCTGGTGTCATTCAGACACATGAAGAAAGCCTCCTAATTTAGAAAGTCATTGCCCTTGAATTATTAAATTCTGGATATGAATTTGATGAAAGCTCTATTATTTTTTAAAGATTTTTCTTTTTTAAAAAATCTCATTTATTTATGTGTATGAGTGTACTGTCTGCATGTAGGTTTGTGAACCCGAGTCATGCAAAGCCGTGGAGGTCAGAAGAGGGTGTTGGATTCCCCTGGAACTGGAGTTCTCCTGGAATTGGATTTATGGATGGTTCTCAGCCACCATGTGGGTGCTGGGGATTGAACCCCGGTCCTCTGCAAGAGCAGTCAGTGCTCTTAACCGCTAGGCCATCTCTCCAGCCCCCGAAAGGTCTATTATTTTTAATGAGTTCAAATCTGTTATTTTGTATAAGACAGAAGAAAAGCCCATTTTCTTTCTCTTAGTACCTCTGCAATTGCTGACTGTACAAGCATCTAGGATAATGTTGATACTGACGTGCTGCAGAAATACCAGGAATAACATCTGGCCAACATCATCCACTACTCCTTGAAGGAGTCCACCACCAGTAAGCAGGGTGCCAGGATGATGGCTAAAGGCAATGCCAGCAAGAATTGATTTTGACATTCACCCGTACCTGCCAAGCTGCCATCATGAAAGAGTTGATTGAAATAATCTCTGGGGCTATGCTCTAGATTGATGAAAATGAAGTTACATCATCAGACAGGAAGTAAAGGAGAAGGAGGAAAACTCAGTAAGCTGATTTTTTTTTAACTGTTCGCTGTCTTTGTCAGAAGAAACTTGGTCCACTGAATTTCAAAGACTGGCAGATGTTTGTAAATTATCTTTTTTTAAGCCAATTTTTAATGGTTTTGTGCATTTCATACATTTCTCAATCAAATTTAGAAGCATTCCCTCTTCCTTGTCCCCGACCCCACCAGAGCTCATGCATCATGCATTCTGCCATACATGTCTTTCATCTTTTCCTCATTTTTTTTTTTTTTTTTACTTTTCAGTGCAGAAGTTTACTGTTTGGGGAAGAAGTTTACTGTTTCAGTCAGTTCTTTGACCCAGTCTTTTTGTTGTTGTTGCTGTTCCTTCCAATTTGTATCACTCCAAAATATGCATATATGCATGCCACACAAGATTATGATGTCTTAGGTTTTAAGAACCTCAGCTTATGATTTCTTTCTTTTTTTTTTTTAATTAGGCTGAAAGATGTCATGTTTTCCTTAAGGAAGTGTTTGAAGGCTTCTCCTTGGCAAGTCCAAACAAGTAAATTATCTTACAATAAACAACTTAAAATGAAAAAAAAATCTTTGGAGCAAGGTAAGTAGGAGCCAAAAGAAGCTAATAACTATGATCTTGGTCAGAATCAGTACAGCAAAATTACATCTGTTCTTGTAATTAAAAGACTAGTCTTGTAACTTCTACTTGCTTCATATTTTACTTGATAGTTGCTTTCCCCAGGTTTGTGATTGAACTCCAAACCTTCTAAGCCAGATATTTGTGGACTCTGAGTCTGATCTGAGAGACAATAGAAACTAGCACTGAAATGAGAACTGAGAAATGCTTTATTGGGAGACAGGACCCCAGCTAGAATTCATTGTCTTTGCAGAGATGAATGCTACCCTGATTTCTGGTATTGCTCCTTGTCTATTGAATATCCTTTAGCCAAATGAAGACTGATCTTGTAACTCTGTACAAAATTGAGGATGGATCAAAGACCTAAATGTAAGACCTGAAGCTTTTTAAAACTAATTAAAAATTACTTATTATTATTTTTATTTTTTAAATGTGCATGAATGTATTGCCTGCATGTTTGTAAGTACACTCATGTCATGCCAGGCCCACGGAGGTCGGATGAAGGAGTTAGATTTTCCTGAAATTGGAGTTATAGACAATTGTTAGCCTCTATGTGGGTACTGGGAATCTAATGTTTTCTCCAAAAGCATCCAGTGTTCTTAACTGCTGAGCCATCTCTCCAGCCCCAAGACCTGAAGCTTTGAAACTCTAACATAAATACAAGGGTAACACCTTGGCACTGGAGGTGCTGCTCAGGGAATGGCCTCAAAAGCACAGGAAAGAAAAACGAGCCATGACAAATAGGATTATATTATATTGAAATGTTTCTGTACAACAAATGAATCAAAAACACAGGGAGGAGATGACCTATAGAATGGGAATAAATATTTACCAACTATTCATCTGATAGAGGGCTGATATCCAGAATATATAAAGCAGCAATAGAAAATAAATAGTTCAATGTTAAAAAAGTGAGCAAATGATCTGAAGAGACACTTCCTTATTTATTATTTATTTATTTATTTATTTATTTATTTTGGTCTTTTTGAGACAGGGTCTCCCTGTAGCCCCAGTGGCCTGGAATTCGAATGTAGACCAGGCTGGCCTTGATCTCACAGAGATCCTTTTGCCTCTGCCTCCCAAATGTTGGGATTAAAAGCATGTTCCATGATGCCTGCCTAAGAGATATTTCTTGAAGAAGAAATACAAATGGCCACAAATATCTAAAAATTTCCCAACTTTGCTAGCCATCAACAAAATACAAACTATAATGATATGCCACCTTGCAATTATGATATGCCCTTGGCTATTATGTTTAATACCTTAAAAACAGCTAATGCTGGTAAAGTTGTAGAGAAAGGAACCCTTCTACACCACTTATGGGATGTAAATTGGTTATACACACTATGGAAATCAGTATGGATGTTACTAAAAAAACTAAGACTAGATCAACCATGTGATCCAGCTAGCCCACTTCTGGGTGGATATCTGTTAGGTAGTTTTCTGTTGCTGTGATAAAGCACCATGATCAAGGCAACTTCGTTTATTTGGCTTATGGTTCTAGAGCGCTAAGAATCCATCGTGGTGGGGAGGCAGAGGCATGGTGGCACAGGCAGGTGGAGCAGAAAGCTGAAGAGTCACATCTTCAAGAAGGCATAGGAAGGAGAGAGAGAGAGAAAGAGAGAGAGAGAGAGAGAGAGAGAGAGAGAGAGAGAGAGAGAGATGGGATGAGACTATGTACTCTCAAAATATGCTCCCCAAAGTTTCCATGCCCTCCCACAGTTAGCACCATGAATCAAATGTTCACTACTTGAAGCCTATGAGGGACATTATCAATCAAACCACCACATTATTCATGTATTAGTTACTTTTCCATTGCTATTATAAATCACCATGACCAAGGCAACTTAGTTGACTTAGAGGGACGAATTTATTGGGCTTATGGTACCAGAGGATAAGAGTCTATTCTGGTGGGGTGGCATAGCAGGAAGCAGCCAGAGCAGAAAGCTGAGAGTTCTCATCTTCAAGCAGGTACAAGAAGCAGAGAGATAAACTCCAAATGGGGCAAGGATATGAACTCTCAAAATCTTCCCCTCGGTGTTATATTTACTTCAGCAAAGCTGGACCTCCTAAGCCTCCTCAAACAGTATCACCAACTGGGACCAAGTATTCAAATACTTGGAGCCTATGGAGGACACTTATTCAAAACACCACAATACCCAAAGTAAATAAATTCAATACATCAAAGAGATTCCCAGTGCTTAGTCTTTTGTGGAAGTATGAGCAATAGCTAAGATGTGGATTCAGAAGAGGTACCCATTAAGAATGGACAAAGAAAATGTGGTATACACACAATAGAGTATTTTTCAGCCACAAAGAGGAATTAAATATCATTATTTGCAGTGCAATAGCTGTAGCTGTAGGACATTACATTAAGTAAAACAAGTCAGACACAGAAAGACAAATACCACATGTTCTTTCTTAGATGTGGGAGCTGAAACCAGTCAACTTGAAAGCAGAATAGTGATTTCCAGACATTGAGAACTGTGTGCTGGGGGTGGTTGGCAAAGGGAGATTAGGCTTGATCAGAGCATGCTGCATGCATATGTGGAAATACTCACTGAACTCCATCATTATATACAATTAACACATGTTAATAAAAAGGCCTAAAATGAGTATATTTTCTTAACATGGAAAGAGACTGGATTGAATGATTTCAAAGAGAAAGTGGACATTTAGAGAGTTGCTAATGGAAAATTATTTTAATAAAAAATATCAACATATCCTCTATCCTCAATTAAATATTCTTTTTATTAAAAAGAGTAAGGACTGGTATAGTGGTTACACACCTATAATTCTAGCATGTTGAAGACAGAGGCAAGAGAATCACAAATGTGAGAGTCTGGACTTCACAGTGTGACACGATCTCAACAAGAAAGCAATAATCAAAGACCATATTTTCCTACCATATAGGCAGCAGCTAATCCCACTGAAAAACTGCCTTGTAAGGCATTAATATAATTCTAGAATTCAGACATTTTTGTTGTATATTCCACTTAAGTAAATGGATGAGACTTTTTTGTCAGACTGAAAAAGAAAAAACAAAGCAGTGCTTGATCACTGTAATACATAAAACATTCAGGTAACAGGAGACTTAGCAATGATAGAGCCATTTATCATCAGAGGCTTCTATGTGCAGTCATAGTGCATGGGGCCATTTGGACCAATTTTCTCTCTGTGGTCAGCTGCAAAGGAAGACAAAGCTAACACATATTCCTGCACTGGAGAACTACCTGGGTGCTGAAGGAATATCAAGCCTAGATCTGTAGGAATAAGGACATCTGGAACAAGGATAACACAGGAGGCAGGGATGACACAATGGGTGGTTTTTGCTAAGCCCTTCTGGTGAGTGAGGTTCAATTGCAACCGTTAACAATTTTGCTGACTGGAGGAACAAAAACTGAGGCCTAGGACTTGCTAAAGGTGAGAACATTGATTCATTGCCCAGAACTGGGTTGAGAGGGTAAAGACCAACCGGAAGTAATTCAGTCCCCATTCTCAGCTTATCTCAGTGTCAGTCATGACAGAAGATTTGGAAAGTGAGTTTGACAAAGTTGATTTAACTGATGTATATAGGAATTGTATCTGATGACTGAGACTGCATAACCATTTTAAGTTCACATAAGATATTTATAAACTAGGTGTGGGCTGGCTCCTGAGGCACAGGAACCCGGAAGTCACTCAGGCAAGTAGATTTTGGGGTAGATTGTCTCCTGGGCTGCTGGAAGGGGGTCTCAACTCTGAGCCCTCTTATAGGGGGTGGCCATCTGGGCGGGTCCACCATTCACCTTTACAGCAGTGACCAGTCGGTCGGGTTTGGGTGTGGTGCCTCTGTGGCTTTCTGCTGGCTGGCTCCTGAGGCACAGGAACCCGGAAGTCACTCAGGCAGGTACTGGGGCCTGGCTAGGTCAGGCATAACCCCCCGCCCCCCTCAACGGGAATTGGTGAGAGAGTATCCAAGTGGACTTTTTTTTGGAGAACCTTCAGAACAAGAAGAGAAGAGTGATTTAGGCTTCCAATATCCAATATATAAACATAGTGAAAAGACATTTGTGACTGAACCACAAAAAAGGAAACCCACATGCCAGGGACACGATGAAGGAACAATATGGGAAAGGCACAGGATAATCCCACACCAGGCTCTACCAAACCTGTAGGAGATAGCTACAATGGGATCCCCTTGGAGGTAACCCAAGGAACAGATCTTAGAGGAATAATTGCAGACCTATGCAGAGAAATTAAAGAAAATAAAGAAGAATTCAGAGAACTAAAGAGAGAGAATGAAAAACTCAAAAAGGACCTAGAGGGATACAATGACAAACTTTGGAAAGAGCTAACAGAAAGAACTAATGGAACAGATTGACAAACTCCAGAAAGAACTAGAGGGAGAAAAAAAAAACAAACTCCAAAATGAAGTAGAAACACTGAAAAAGGAAGCCAACCAACGAAGTAAGGAGCACCAAGAAGAGATTGAGAAGCTCAAAAAGGAAATGGAAATACTAAAGAAAACACAGGATGAAACGAAAAAGGAATTAGAACACACATCCAATCAAGAAGAAAGGAAAGGAAAAAGCCTCAGAAGTAGAATAGAGGAAGCAGAACAAAGAATATCAGATCTGGAAGATAACACAGAACAACTACAAAGCTCAAATAAAGATTATGAAAAATTTAAAAATACACAAAAGTGTAACAACAAGGAAATATGGGACACTATGAAAAGAACAAAACTCCACATCATAGGAATAGAGGAAGGAGAAGAATCTCAAGAGAATAGTATTGATCAGATCTTCAGTGGAATAATAGATGATAATTTCCCCAAACTAAAAATAGACAAACCCATACAAATACAAGAAGCACATAGGACTCCAAATAGACAAGAACAGAAAAGAAACTCCCCACACCATATCATAGTTAAAATGCTAGACGCCCAAAACAAAGACAAAATTCTGAAGGCTATGAAAGAAAAACAAGTCGCATATGAAGGGAAACCCATCAGAATTACAACTGACTTCTCAGCGAAACCATGAAAGCAAGAAGAACATGGAGCAAAGCATTCCCAGTGTTAAAGGACTAAGGATGCCAACCCAGAATAGTTTACCCAGCAAAAATGTCAACTATAGTTGAAGGAGAGAGAAAAATCCTCCATGACATAAACAAGATGATAGAATACATGCCTGGAAAACCAACTCTTCATAAAATACTTGAAGCAATTTGAAGGGCAGAAGAAAGGAGCAGCAATCCTCAAACACCTAGGAAAAGAAAGTAATAAAACATAACTGTATGAGCAAAATCAGAGGCTAGAAGTCCAAATTAATAATAAAGTGAAAGGAAGCAACAGCCATCTTTCAATTATAACCTTAAATATTAATGAGCTAAACTCCCCAATCAAAAGGCATAGACTGGGAGAATGGATTAGGAAACAAAACCCATCTATATGCTGTCTACAAGAAACCCATCTCAATTTCAAGGATAGGCACCAACTTAAGGTGAAGGGATGGATGAAAGTATTTGAAGCAAATGGTACCAAAAAGAAAGCGGGTGTTGCTGTTCTAATATCAGACAAAATAGACTTCAAAGGAAAAGAAATCAAGAGACAAACAGGGCCATTACATCTTTATTAAAGGAACAATTGATGGTGAATTTCTCACAGTCATGAATATATACGCACCAAACACTGGTGCACAAAACTTTATAAAGAAAATTCTTCAGGATCTCAAGGCAGAGATTAACCCCAGCACACTAATACTAGGGGACTTCAATACCCCATTAAGTCCCCTAGACAGATCAACAAGACAAAGGATAACAGAGAGACATCTGAACTAAATGATACAATACACCAAATGGACCTAACAGATATCTATTGAATATTTCACCCAAACACCAGAGAATACACTTTCTACTCAGCACCTCACGGAACATTCTCCAAAATAGACCATATACTTGGACACAGGAAAAAACACAACAAATACAAAAAGAGTGAAATAATTTCATGCATTCTATCAGACCACAGTGCAATAAAACTCAATATCAACACCAGGATAAACCCTATAACCTACAAGAACACATGGAGACTAAACAACACTCTCCTGAATAATGAATGGGTCAAGGAAGAAATAAAGAAAGAAATAAAAACATTCCTGGAACTGAATGACAATGATAATACAACACAGCAAAACCTATGGGACACTTTAAAAGCAGTGCTAAGAGGGAAGTTTATAGTTCAAGTGTCTACATTAAAAAAACAGAAAGAGATGGGGCTGGAGAGATGGCCTAGTGGTTAAGAGCACCGACCGCTCTTACAGAGGACCTGGGTTCAGTCCCCAGCACCCACATGGCAGCCGAGAACCGTCTGAAACTCCAATTCCAGGAAAACTCCAGCTCCAGGGGAATCCGACACCCTCTTCTGACCTCTGCGGCATTGCATGACATGGGTGCACAGACCTGCATGCAGACAGTACATTCATACACATACAGAAATAAATAAAAAAAAAAAAACAGAAAGAGCACAAGTGAATGATCTAACACTGCAGCTAAAAATACTTGAGAGACAACAACAAATGAACCCTAAATGCAGCAGACAAGAAGAAATAACAAAAATCAGAGCAGAGATCAATGAAATAGAAACAAAGAAAACCATACCAAAAAAAAAATCAATGAATCCAAAAGTTGGTTCTTTGAGAGAATAAAGATAGACAGACCTCTAGCTCAGTTAACCAAAAGAAAGAAGGAACAACTCCAAATCAATAGAATCTGTGATGAAAGGGGAAATATCACAACAGACAATGAAATGATCCAGACAATCATATGGGAATACTTCAATAACCTATTCTCTACCAAGTTTGAAAACCTAGAAGAAATGGATGAATATCTGGAATCCTGGGAATTACCAAAGCTCACCCAAGAAGAGATTGACAGCCTAAATAGACCAACAATACATGAAGAAATTGAAGATGTAATAAGTAGCCTCCCACCCAAAAAATGCCCAGGCCCGGATGGTTTCAAGGTAGAATTCTATAAAATATTTCAAAAAGACTTACAACCATTACTACTCAAGTTGTTTAGAAGGATACAAACAGTGGGGGTTCTCCCAGATTCCTTCTATGAAGCCAGCATCACACTATTACCAAAACCAGGTAAAGATACAACCAAAAAGGAGAACTATAGACCCATCTCCCTAATGAACATAGATGCCAAAATTCTAAACAGGATACTGGCAAATTGCATACAGACCCACATCAAGAAGATCATCCATCATGACCAAGTTGGATTCATACCAGAGATGCAGGGATGGTTCAACATACGAAAATCAATAAATATCATCAAACATATAAATGGGCTAAAAGACAAAAACCACACCATCATTTCAATTGATGCAGAGAAAGCCTTCGACAAAATCCAGCATCCCTTCATGTTTAAAGTCCTAGAGGGAATTGAACTGGAGGGATCATTCCTCAATGTAATCAAAGCCATATACAGGAAACCCACAGCCAATATCATCCTAAATGGGGAAACAAGAGAAGCATTCCCCTTAAAGGTAGGAACTCGGCAAGGCTGCCCCCGTCACCACTCCTTTTCAATAGAGTGCTAGAAACCCTTGCTAGGGCAATAAGGCAAGAAAAGGAAATTAAAGGAGTACTAATTGGAAAAGATGAAGTCAAGCTATCCCTTTTTGCTGATGATAGATTGTCTACCTAAGGGATGCTAAGAACACCACCAGAAAACTCCTAGAAATGATTAAGAGCTGCAGTAAAGTGGCAGGATACAAAATAAATCTAGAAAAATCAGTTGCCTTTCTTTATACCAACAGCAAGCAACTGAAGAAGGAATACAAGGTGATCTTCCCAATCACAATAGCCTCAAAAACAACATAATACCTAGGAACAAACCTAACCGAAGACACCAAGGGCCACTACAACAAAAATTTTAAACCCCTGAAGAAGGAAATTGAGGAAGACATCTGAAGATGGACAAACCTCCTATGCTCACAGATTGGGAAAATAAATATAGTAAAAATGTCCATCTTACCCAAATTCGTGTACAGATTTAATGCAATCCCAATCAAAATCCCCAAGAGCTTCTTCAAAGGCTTGGAAAAAAAAATCATCAATTTCATTTGGAAAAAAAAAGACCCTGAATGGCCAAAGCAGCCCTGAGCAAAAAGAGAAATACAGGGGGGATCACTCTACCACACATCAAACTACACTACAGGGCTATAGTCATAAAAACAGCCTGGTACTGGCACAAAACACACCAGTTGACCAATGCAATAAAACTGAAGATCCAAACCTGAGCACATACAATTTCAGCCCCCTCATATTTGACAAGGGGGCCAAAAAGACACAATGGAGGAAAGACAGCATCTTCAGTAAGTGGTGTTGTCAAAACTGGATCGCACCTGTAGAAGAATGAAATTAAACCCCTACCTCTCGCCCTGTACAAAAGTCAATTCCAGATGGATCAAAGACCTCAACGTGAAGCCCCAAACTCTGGAGGTGATAGAAGAGAAACTTGGCAGCAGACTATATGACATCAGCATAGGAAAAGACTTCCTAAATCAGACAGCAGCTGCACAAGAAATAAGATAGACAATTGACAAATGGGACATCATTAAACTCAAAAGCTTCTGTACATCAAAAGAAACAATAAAGGAAGTGAAGAGAAAACCCACAGAGTGGGAGGAAACCTTCACTGTAGATACATCTGACAAAGCATTAATTTCCAGAGTATACAAGCTACTCAAAAAACAAAGAAGAAAGAAAAATGAATCACTCAAAAGATGGAGCAAAGAACTGAATAGAGACTTCACAGAGGAGGAATTAGAGATGGCTGCGAAACATCTTAAAAACTGTTCAACATCACTAATAATTAGGGAAATACAAATTAAGACCACTTTAAGATATCATCTCACTCCGATAAGACTGGCCAGGATCAAGAAAACAAATGATATCAAGTACTGGAGAGGTTGTGGGGAAAGGGGAACACTTATCCATTGCTGGTGGGAATGTAAACTTGTACAGCCACTATGGAAAACAGTGTGGAGAACCCTTAGAAGACTCAAAATGAGCTTGCCATTTGACTCAGTCATACACTCCTGGGTATATATGCACAAGACTCATCTTACTGCAGAAATACATGCACACCTATATTTATTGCAGCTCTGTTCACAATAGCAAAAAGCTGGAACCAACCCAAATGCCCCTCAACTGATGAATGGATAGAGAAAATGTGGTACATGTACACGGTGGAGTCCTATGCAGCGGTAAAGAAAGACAACATCATGAACTTTGCAGGTAAATGGATGTAGCTAGAAGACATTAAGTGAAGTAATACAGTCCCAGAAAAACAAACGATGAATGGTATCCCTCATATGTGGATGCTAGCGCCAATAACCCAGTTATAAATATCTCTTGTGGAGAGAGATGCACATTCAAAGAACAACAGCAGAAAGACTGCATCAGAAAACTGACTGAAATGGTGAATCAGGAAGGGTGGGGTGGGGGGAGAGGGACACGCGTGTATATTCGATTAATACATATTTAATTGACGTGAGTTTCAACAAGTATCCAATTTTGCCCAGACTCTGTCTACAGGTTACATGGTTTTTAGGACTTAGTAAAAGTAAATATGTGTATATTAAACAACATTGGTTTAAAGGTTCTGATAAAAACAGTAATGCACCTGAGTTAATTGGAAATATAAATTGTTGTTGTCCATATTTGTTTTACTTAAAATCTGTATAAAAATAACTTTGGCGTTGGCACTATACAAATGTTCTCTATATTTTTCTGTTGTACAGTATCACTTGTAGCATTCTTTTACTTGTAGGATGATTTAACTTAAAAAATTAAGTTTGGCTTCCCAAGTTAACCACATACCGTCACCCAAAACAGCATGGTGAATTTGATGAAATCTGCACCTTGATTCCAGCCTATAGGTATGTGTAATATAACTGCCTTTTAGAGACTCACAGGTCAAAAAAACCCCAAAAACCTAAAATTAAAAAGGGGAATACAGATAGATATGAAACCTTTTTGTCAAAAACCTTGGAATTCAAATCTTAAAACTAACTACAGGAAAAGATTTGTTGTTCCAACAGGTCAAAATGTCACCAAATTGATGGCTGAGAAAGAAAGATACAGCTTTGCATGTGTAAGATGTACCAGGAAGTGCCAGCAGAAGAGGTTCGTTGTTGGCCTGTCTGAACATTGAAAGGAAGAAAAGCCTCAGAGTTGCTACAGACACATCAAACCCTCTGTGGATCCTAACTTGTAACAACTATTTATAATGAGTCCTAACAAACTGTACCTTCTAGGTGCCGCAAAGTTTAATACGAGTGACTGTCTTTACCTTCCCCCCCCCCCATGGAACAAGGAGAAATATGATGATGATGAGGTCGTTCTCCAACTGTAAATTGGAGCCAACTGTTATAAGAGGTAATCTCTAATAAAACCAGTAAAAACTGCCTTCTTTAATTGACTAATAGACATAGGAACTGTGAAAAGGATTATTCTCTATTCAGATCCAAAATAATACTAAAGTCTCTTAAGCTATCACTTAAGCCAAAATATATTAATACAGGAGCGCACTGATATCAGCAATGTGATTATTCTACAGAGGAGAGTTGGCCGGGGATCCCAAGACCCCCGAAAAGGTAAAGGCTTCTTGCTGTAAACTGGGATACCTGCAAAAAGAGTGGCAATAGGCCCTGCTGTCGAAGACCTGATGAAGCATGGGAAAGATGCAATTGAGACCGAACTTGCAAGTGTAAAGTTGGTCTCTGGATCCAGAGAGTGTTACCAAAGGCCACTAAACCAATAAGCAATATAGGTCTCCTTGAATAAAGCACAGACTCCTCTGTCAGCACCAGCTATACCTCACCTGCCTGGAAATACTGTGCAGCAGTGGCAGCCATATGTCTGTATATCCCAAATCTAATTGGCTATTAGCTCTCTCCTTGGAGGAATAACCCACGGCTGATGCCACAAGCTTACATCCTCTAATGGTTAGGAGATGTTATAAGCCACAGTAAGACCCTGTCATATTTAACAAAAAAAAATGTAATTCATGGATTAACATACCATCCAAACATCTGTGTCTATACCAAAGTAACCTACCATAACAATTAGTACTGTTTAAATACCTATATATCTAATTGCTTGTGCTTCATTAGTAGGATTGAAAGGTTATTCCTGGACAAACTGTCAGCCCATGAAAGGAAACAGCCAGAATTGACCAGAGTCCAATACAACAGCTCCAGAAAAAGTAGACTGTTTTGCTTCTCGTCCACCTGTGCCCCTTTTCTAAGCCTAGGGAACAATCTGCAGAAGAGGGGGCATGATAGAATGTAAGGGCTGCGATTGGGGTGAATGGTGAAACTACAGCAATATAGTCTGGACACTCATCTGATCAACTTGATTGAACATACAAGCCCCCCCTGCTGGATGGTGGTAACCATGGGCTGTGTGGGTTTGGGCACAACTGCTTGCAAATTGGTTTTACATGAAGGATGCTTGTACTCATAAATTATCACTTATTGTTAAAAAAATGAAAAAAAATAAAGAAGTAATTAAAAAAGATATTTATAAACCAAAAAGGAATTAAAAAATTAAAAAATATATTTTGAAAACTGATATTACTATTCACATAAGTCTCAGAATGTATAGCATAAACATGGTTTTAGACATAAAAGGATAAAATGCAGATGAAGTCTTATAGCTGCTCAGAAGTGTCACTCTTTAACATTTTCATTTATCTGGCTTATTACTTCTGCCAGCTGAGCATGTTCTGTGCAGTCTTCTTCCCCTTCAAGAATCTGAGTCTTAGTGTAGCCTGACCATAATTGGAGGTTGGAAGGTGGAAGAAGTCAGGTGACTTGGTTAAGGGCATATCCTCACCCATTTTTTGGCATTGTGGGCTGAACTTTGATTAAACATATGTATGCCACAGTTTGACTTACAAATTCTCAACTTTACTACTTCATAACAATAATAAACATTTAGTCTAAACCATATTTTGGATTTTGCATTTTTGTTCTTTCCTAGGCTAGTAAAATGTGACAGAATATGATCCCAAACCTGGCATCAGTGGATGCGGAGGAGCATTCCAAGCCTCCAGACAGTGAGATAGGCACAGTGCAGAGGGCTGTGCTGCTAAGCATGAGTCCTGCCTAGTGTATCAGAAGCCTCAAGAGCTTACACTGTGTTCAACATATGCTGTGTCACCTCATTGTTAGGGCTATCACCCTCTGCAAGTCAAGCAGTATCTGCAGAGAGGAGAGCAGCCATGACTTAAATTTAATTCCTTTTAAACAAATGCTTTCCTTGAAATAAGTTATGCATATGATTAAAACATTGAGGTGTTCCAAGGACCGGTAAGTGAAAAGGCTCTGGCAGCTAGTCCATGTTTTCTGCTGCTGAATTCCTCTTCAGATAGGCAGTAGCTTTGAATTCTTTCAGAGATTTCTACTGGCAGCTCTGTATTATATGTGTATACTGTAATATGCAAGATTTTGATCTGAGAGTTACATTTTAAAATATTTATTTTTATTATCTTATTTACTATTTATTTATGTATTTATCTATATATTTATTTATTTTTGAGACAGGGTCTCTTTGTAGCCCCAGCTGGACTGTAACTCGTTATGGGGCCAAGGCATCCTTAATCTCACAGTGATCTGCCTGTCTCTGCCTCCCGAGTGATTGGCTTATTTATTTTCATTTTATGTGTATGAGTGTTTTGCCTGGATATATGTAAGTGTACCCATATTGTGCCGTAGAAGCCAGAAGATGGTGTTGGATTCCCTGGAGCTGGAGTTACAGACAATTGTAAGCTGCCATTTGGGTGCTAGGATCCGAACCTTGTTCCTTTGCAAGAGCAGTCAGTGCTCTTAACTGCCGTCTCTCCAGCCTCTGAGACTTAAATTTTGATATTGCATAATGGTGGATAAGAATTTAGCTCATCTGTAAAATGTTCCTTCCCTTCATCTTTGCTATCTCATTCCCCTGTTTGTATCTTCTATCTTCTATTCTTTTTTTCTTTTCAGACAAGGTCTCACTGAGCTTCCCAGGCTGGGGTTGAACTTGGGGTCCTCCTGCCTTAGCCTTCAGAATGCTGGGATTGCAGGTCTAACACCTTCGTGCCCAAGTGATTCTGCTCTTCTCTTTTTTTTAAATTTTTTTTAATTAATTTTATTTATTTCTGTATGTGTATGAATGTACTGTCTGCTTGCAAGTCTGTGCACCCGTGTCGTGCAATGCCGCGGAGGTCAGAAGAGGGTCTCGGATTCCCCTGGAACTGGAGTTCTCCTGGAATTGGAGTTTCAGACGGCTCTCGGCCACCATGTGGGTGCTGGGGATCGAACCCGGGTCCTCTGCAAGAGCGGTCGGCACTCTTAACCGCTAGGCCATCTCTCTAGCCCCTCTGCTCTTCTCTTTACACTTGTGTTTTCATGTTTGCCCTGTGTTCCATCAACTACAGAATCTCCCTTTTCTTAGAAAGATGAGATCTTTGTGGTGTTACTCTTTATCACTAGTTTTTCTCTTCTTAACAGAGATTTTGCTACCTATAAAGTTCTATAAAATTGATATAGTTTCCACTTACATTTATTTAATTCTCTCTGTGTGTATATGTGTGGATATGGATGCACATACCTGCATGTGTGTGTGGAGGCCAGAGGACCACCTTGTATGCTGTTCCTCAGGAATACCATCTACCTTAGTTTTGAAACAGAGTTTGCTAACAACCAAGAGCTCACCTGTTAGGCTAGACTGGATGGTCTGTAAACCCCAGGGATCTGCCTGTCTCTGCCTCCCCAGTACTGGATTATAAACATGTGCTACCAGGCTTGGCTTTTTACATGGGTGTTGGAGACATAGAGTTTAGGTCTTGTGCCTGCAAAGCATTTTATGATTTTATGGAGGGAACCATTTCCCAAGTCCTATTTTATTTATTTATTTATTTATTTATTTATTTATTTATTTATTTATTTACCTGCACAACAAGCACTTTTTACCCACTGAATCATCTCACAGGCCCCTCCATTCATGAAACAGTTTGTATTTTATCTATAGACAATGAAGAACGTTGAAAAACAGATTTTATATCACAACTGTCATTATTCACCTGGAACAAGGGCCTTTAATATAGCTTTCTGTATTGGTTTCTGTTTTCCTCACTCCTATTATTTGGAACTTAAATGTTCCCAAAGATGCTTGGACCATTGCTTGGTGGTATTGGGAAGTGGTGAAACCCTTAGCAGATGGGGCTTAGTGGGAGATGTTTGGTCATTGGGCTCTGTCTTTGAAGGAGATTATAGATTCTCTTCTCTTCCTTGTGCTGTGCTTCCTGTTCAGACCCCACGTGAATAGCTTTTCTCTACCATGAGCTCCTGCCATGATGTGCTACTGTTGACACCAAAGCAATGGGGCCAACAGATAAAAGACTGAAAGCTCACAAGCTGTGAGCCAAGAGAAATGTACTTCTTTCTTTTAAAAAAGGTATTTTAAAATTATGTAAATATGCTGGGTGTGATGGTGTACACTTTTAATCCCAGCACTGGGAGGAAGAGCCAGGTGGATTTCTCTGAGTTCAAGACCAGCCTGGTTTACAGAGTGAGTTCCAAGCCAGCTGGGGTATAGGGATACCCTGTCTCAAAAAGACCAAAGAAAAATGTAAAACTTTGCATCACTGTGTGGGTATATACAGGTGAGTACAGGTGTCCACAGAATCCAGAAGAGGGCATTGGATTCCCTAAAGCTACAGTTACAGGTTGTTGTGAGCTGCCAGACATGGATACTGGGAATCCAACTCAGGTCCTCTGCAAGATACTCTTTTTAAAAAATATTTTATTTATTATTTTAATTTTATGTGTATGAGTATATTGCCTGCAGGTGTGTAAATGCAGCTGTATTATGCAATGCCTGCAGAGGTCAGAAGAGGACATCAGATCCCCTGGTACTGGAGTTAAAGATGGTTGTTAGCTGCCATGTAGGTGCTGGGAATCAAACCTGGTCCTCTGGAACAGCAGTCTATACTCTTAACCTCTAAGGCATCTCTTCAGCACCTCTACAAGGTCCTCTAAATGGTGGTCCATCATCTCTTCAGCCCTGGAAATTTTCCTTCATAAATTGATCAGTTTCAGTCCCCAGAGTTTGCCATGTCAACCACAGAGAAAAAAACAGGATCTTCTATCTCTCACTCTTTCTTCCCCTTCCCTCCAAAGTCCAGGGACTCTTGTGGAAGAGGCTGGCATGTCAGATTGTGAGGGCCAAGGAGGGGGGATGAATTGTGAGATCACAGTAAAAATGGACTGGATTTTTTTTTTCTTTTTTCTTTTTTAATTTGATCAACATGTTTGTGTAAGCAAACCTCTTCAGCTGGACTTGGGGACCCTGGATTGTACAAAAGCTGGACACAGATGTGAACTAATAGGGTTTATATGGACACTCCTTATGTTTATTGACTATGTATACTACTTACACAAATAAAAAAATTAAGAAAGCAAAAAAATTGATTAGTTCATGTATTTGTTATAGTAACAGAAAACTGACAAATCTATCCAAAATTAAAATGCCTTTTGGACTGGTAAACTGATTCAATGGGTAAAGATGCTTGCTACCAAGCCTGACCACCATGAGCTCAGGGGTGGCCCACATGATGGAAGGAGAGAATTGACTTTGACAAACTTTTCTCAGTGCTCTGTGCATGCAAGCATACACATGGTAAATAAATAAATGCAAAATTAAACAAATAAATGGTCTCTTTATTATACCATTTCTCTTTAAAAAATTTTTTTAAATTTTATTTATTTCTGTATGTGTATGAATGTACTGTCTGCATGCAAGTTTGTGTACCCATGTCATGCAATGCCGCGGAGGTCAGAAGAGGGTGTCGGACTCCCCTGGAACTGGAGTTCTCCTGGAATTGGAGTTTCAGACGGTTCTTGGCCACCATGTGGGTTCTGGGGATCGAACCCAGGTCCTCTGTAAGAGCGGTCGGCGCTCTTAACCACTAGGCCATCTCTCCAGCCCCACTATTTATCTTTTTTTTTTTTTTTTAAATTAATTTTTATTGATGCTTTGTGCATTTCATACATTTTTTCCAATTCAGTTCAGGCTTATTTCCCTTTCCCTCCCCCCCACCCCCACCCCATCCCAGATCATGCATTCTGTCATAACTGTCCTGCATC